>OX377618.1:97647822-98247822 GCA_947397865.1 Polietes domitor
ACTAAAATAATTAACAGAATTTTCATCGGCTTTATTTTTTGTAAAACTAGATGAAAAGGGGAAAATCCTGCGCACGCCCCTGGCTACAATTCGTAATGTTGTGGCATGTTTCTGTTTCGAACAGTGTGGCCACTCGGAAATATTTTTTCGGATCGACATTTTCTCAAAAACTTAACAATATGGCAGTTTTTCTTTAAAAATGGATAATCTAAGTAAAGTTAAAATTTCACTCAAAATAAAAAATTATGTGTGAAAACAAATTTTGAAAAAATAATTTTGTGTTAAAAATTTGGACTGGGTGATTATTAAGTGTAAGTCAAATTTATGGTTATGAGTAAAAAGGTAACACAAAATATATTTTTTTTGAAAATTTGATTTGATATATTTATTTTGTAGTTAGCGACAATGTGAAATTAAATTTGTATTAACGTAATTAATGGGAATAAATCATCGCCCTCACCAAACGGCAGGGCGTAGAATCTCTTCTATGTAGCATAAACATGATCAAAATTATTTTTGCAATTGGATAAAAATATTACAAATCAAACGGCTGAAGTTGAATACTGATTCAACTTCTCCAAAAGCGTAAAAGTGGAAAATGAGAGATTTTTCGAAATTTGTACGTTTAAAAAATTATAACTGGGGAAAAGGGATACAAATGGTACCAACAACATATACTCGGTGTGTATAATTATAATTCCAGTGACCTGAGACACCATATATTGGACGAAGAATACAACATACAACAAAGAAGATAATGTAGAGGTGCCTGAAACGGTTGATTCGTCGTCACGCATGACTCATATCAATCTGCTTTGTTATTTTTATTCAGTATCGTTTAGCAAGTCGTCATGGAAAGACTCACACCAGCGTCTCCACTTCAGACGTAGTCTGATTTTCATTAAATTGTTCTTTTAACAGATAAATTGTATGTTCACTTATGTAATGTTTTTATTTTACATTATAAATCAAATCTCACGATTACATCTAAACAAAGTACAGAAGAATCCATTAAACATTGCTTGTTTTAAAACAGTATACGTAGTTTTATGGTAAGAGTATTATTAATATTGAAAACTTTTTATATCACCAGCGAAAATAAAAGAGTATTTTCCTTCGACTTAATGTAAAGCTATATTTGCTTGTCCTTGTCTATATGTGCAAACTATGAATTATTTTTATTTTCGTTTACGTGAATATCATTTTATTTTCCTAATACATGAATGTTTTTTAATAAAAGTTATTAAACTAGATGTTAAAGTTATTAAACTTTACTTTAATTTTAATATAAAAATATACTTGTAGAATGAATCGCGTTGTGCACATATATTTTTCCTATTTGTTCAAAAATTTGTCAAAGTAACATACAGTGAATTTTATAAACATTAGTTTTTATAAGAAAAGAATTCATTTATGAAATAAATGAACGGTATTTTTTGAGTTTCTTATATCCATTATCTACTGTATTTGTATAGATATATTTGATAACAAATTTAAAATGTTTCCACAAATATAAAACTTATACATAATTAACTATTGTAGCGGCTGCTATTTAAATAATCATCATTATCATCAACAACATTATTAATTAGTGTTTCATATGTCAAAAGCACTTGTATTGTTATGTTAAGCGACAATGATCATTTTATGTCACCAACAAAGCTTTTTATGTTACAGTGATTGTTCTCTGTTATAAAGAGAGAGTCATGTAAAGTTTGTTCACTCTTTATTTTGTATACTCTCTTGTTTCTCTTTCTCTTTTACTCAATAACATCAATCATATGTAATTTTTACTCGATACGATGTGATTGTTTTTGTAAAATCATATTATCACTCAATTGAATTTCGAAAAGCTTTAAACGTAGTTTGTAATTTAAAAGCTCTAGACGATGTATTTGATTTTGTCAAAGGCTTCTTGCGTAGTCAATCAATATTATTTGTTCTCTGTTCTGCTCGATCCATTAAGCAATAAAGTAAATATTGAAAACGAAGCGCTTGTTTTATTAAACAGGCACAACCAAATAAATAACTCTGGAAGACTGTAAAGGACTACAGTAGGTAGCGAATCCGAGTACTGTGCTTTATTCGGTCCCGGAATAAATTATAAAAAACCATAAAACTATAAACTTAAGGCGAATTTTCCTCAGTCGGAAATATAAAACCGAGTGCATAAAAAAATAGTCAGCCTGGATCTGATCATAATAAAAAAGACAGGCGTTTTAATACGTTTCAAACAAATATTTCACAAAACTCAACAAGCACGGGAACAAAGCACAAACTTAGTGTTCTCAACTTCCACCTTTTCTTGGTGTGCGGCCTACGGTCAAATGACATTCCTTTATTTATTCCCCTACGTTAGATTTTGTCTACTGCTTTCTTCATACGACTTTGTGATATTACGCACAAAAAGAGTAGTAACACCTTCTAACGAGTAGAGAATGCACTGAGAGCCGCCTTTCTCCATCTAAGCTTTGCTTTAGTTTTACTCGTTATATTGTAACTCTCTTGTTCTTTGGATTTCGTCCATACAACACCCTCACAAACTTTTGTACAAAAGGTAATATTGTTTACGACAATAAATTGAATTGAGTTTTATTTAAAATATATAATTTTCGTGTTTTTTATTTATTTTCATTCTTGCTACGCAAACATTGGTCCACACGAGCCGGATACTTGCTTCCAGAAATTAATTGGTTTTTATTTTTTCTTCAAAGGCAAACCTGACTCCGTCAGCAACAACAAGACCACATAAATCAGCCATCTTCTTTCACCCATCTTCAACATATATATTATTAACAAAAGGTGCGTATTGTCTGTTTTATTTAAAAGTGAGCATATCGCGTTTTGTTTGTTTATAAAGAAATACATTTCCGAACAAATAATAATAAAACGGTCGTTTTACAACATCGGTACCACGTCGGCTTGTGTCTTTGTGTGATTCTCATACATCCAGACGGACGGACATACATCCGTACATTAGAACATATTTTCGTTACGCGAAAATAAAGATAAATATTAAAATATTGCCGACGCATATTCAAAATATTTATCAGTGAGTGAAATAAGAGAAAAGTGTGCTGTTAATAATTATTGAAACAGATAAATAAAGTGCTGGGTTTTCAACGTTGATCGGTGGTGTTTTTTTTGCAACAACAAAGCATATGTATTCAAACGAGTAATTTTTTTTTTTTTTTTTTTTCACTGAACCAACACTCAGGGGATGTCCCCTATAAATGCATCGCACTGTGTTGGCGGGAGGAAGGTACGGTATTGGAAGGAGGAAAGAGGGAGTAGTGTTTGTTGACCTTTGTTTTAAACTTCTGGATATCATAATTAGCTGGGAAGATATCTGCCGGAAGTCGATTCCACATACGGATAGTGCGGGCGAAGAACGAATTCATTCTGTAATGTGTGGTACGGTCGGTTGTCCAATTGATAACAAATGGGTGAGAATTCCTGGAAAATCGCGTATCTCTACCAAACGTTCTCACGGGCGGTATAAGATCACGAATATCCGAAGAACAAACACCGTGAAAGTAACGATAGAACAAGGACACACAACCCACATTACGACGATGTTCAAGGGAAACAATAGAATTGGATATCCTACCGTCACCTATCAACACCATCGCCCTCCTCTGGACACGGTCAAGTAGCTCCAGTGATGAAGCTGGAGCACCCGACCATATATGGGAGTTGAATTCCATCTTTGGTCTGATGTAAGTAGTGTAGATATTGAGAAGATCAGTGGAAGTGAAGTATTTCTTACACCGGTTTAAGAAGCCTAGACACTTGAATGCTTCTTTCGACACTTCAAATACATGTTTTGTCCAACGAACATCGCATTGTATTTTCATGCCTAGAACATCAAGAGTATCTGATTGCTCAATATCTACACCGTTCATTGAAATCGACGACACCGTTGGATCAGCGAATCTCTTGTGAGACAACAAGGAGCACTGGGTCTTACGTGCATTAAAATCTACTCTATTAACTTGACCCCATTCGGAAATGGCCAGTAAATCCTGGCTGAGTGACTCATCCATCAATCTTCTTTTGTCCTCAATTTCTTGACGACTTGGTCTATGATCGAATGAGTATGAATGACAGAGGTTGCTGTCATCCGCGAATGAGTATATTGGATTCAAAGTCCGATCCAAGAGGTCGTCGATGAAAATAAGAAAAAGGGAGGGGGAAAGGACAGAGCCCTGTGGTACTCCTGCGGTTAACCTATGCTCATCGGATGAGAACCCATCTACAACAACACGTATAGTGCGATCTCTGAGGAAGCTCGATATAAATCGAGAGAAGTCACTACCAACACCAAAAGCGATAAGCTTTGATATGAGTGCGCCGTGCCAAACTCTATCAAAGGCCTTGGAGATATCTAGAGCAACGACCTTACTCTCACCAAGCTTGTGAATAGATCGATTCCACTTTTCGGATAGCAGTGTCATCAGGTCTCCCGTAGATCGATTCCTACGGAAGCCATACTGTCGATCATTAAGTAAGTCATTAGTTTCTAAATACCTCACAAGATGGTGGTTAACCATACTCTCCATAACCTTCGAGAGCGCTGAGCAAATCGCGATCGGTCGATAGTTAGCAGGGTTATTAGCCTCACCTTTTTTAGGGATGGGCTGGATGTTCGCAATCTTCCAACGCGCTGGGAAAACCCCTGCACGGTATGCAAGGTTGAAAAGATTACGAAGGGGACGTGCGAGCGTCGAAGAGCACTTACATAGGACAAGTGCCGAAATGCCATCCGGGCCCGGGGATTTGTTTACGTCAAGATTTGCAAGAACCCTTTTAACTCCACGTGTTCGAAAAAATATCTGAGGCATGGAACTAGATACATTTTCGATCACGGGGAGTGGTTGATTGCTTTCCGGCAAGGATGAATTCCTTGCAAACATTTCAGCCAATAGGTTAGCTTTGGCAACCGGGTTAGTGAATATCTGGTCATCTTTAACAAGAGTTGGGATAGATGAGGAGTTATCCTTTACTCTTTTTACAAATGACCAAAAGCTCTTACTTCCCCTGGGAGAAGAAAGAACTTTGGCACGAAGACGTTGTTCGTACAGAAACTTTTCACGTCTAAGTACCCTGGCACACATGGTTCTTGTCTGTTTGCGTAGCAGATCAGTGGTGGCATTTTTATTTAAACGCCATTTCTTGAACGCTTCCTCTTTGGATCTGACAGCAGTCTTGCATGTCTGGTTAAACCAACTTTTATTAGATGGTTTATCCGAAATAACTTTAGTTGGAATAAATGACTTCATTCCAATTAAGATAATATTTTCTATCATTTCAGCCGCAGCATCTATATCGCTATTTAGAAAGCAAAGCTTCCAATTGAAATGCTGGAAAAAGTTGTTGAGCTCGGCCCAACGTGCCTTTTCGTAAACAAAAATTGTCCGCTTTGGGGCTGGGGTCGAAGCGACACGAAGAGCGGAATACGAAAAAGCTGCTGAAACAATACAATGATCCGAATTACCAAGAGGTGCTAAAACATCAACTTCATACTTTTCAGGGTGTGAAGTTAGAAAAAGATCAAGAATATTTAGGTTTTGCCCTTGGACACACGGAATGTGAGTCGGTTCTTTCACTAGTTGCGTCAAATCATTATGCGCGGCAAAAAGCTCGGCGTATTGGCCCTCCGGAGTTGTGTGACCCGAATGGGCAAGCCAAGAGGAATTATGGACATTGAAATCGCCAGCAACTACGATTTCACTGCCAGGACAATCCTCTAAAATTTTAGTAATTGAGTCGGAAAGGGCGTCGAAGCCATTTAGGGATGCCTCCCTTTCCGTGTTTGGACTTCTATACACAAATCCGAAATACAGTACGTGAGTTCCAATCCTCAATTTAACCCAAAGGCAGTTAAATTCTGGATTTTCTGAGCTCAAGTGTTGCTGGCTCTGGAACACTATGTCATTACGTACATATACCACAAACCCTCTGTGGGATATAAAAAGCGATAGGGTGTGATACCCAGGTATGTGAAAATCCTGTGGATCAGAATCCTCACACACCTGAGTCTCACATAGAGCCAAAACATCAGGCCGATGAAAATGTACATGAGCGTACACGGCAAAAAAGTTCGCTCTAAGCCCTCGTATGTTGGCAAATTGTATTTTAAACTTACCAACCATTAGGACACACAGAAGAAAAAAAAAGTCAAAATATGTAACCACAATTGTCAGACCTCTCTCCTTACCGTTGCTTTATTCACCCAATGCCTAGTGTTATGCCTTAAGCATTGGGAGAACAACAGAAAGAAGAGAAGAATGTCAATTGAATTACACGAAAAGGAATGGATGGGGAAGGGGTGGGGGGCAACGGACACGACGCGAATGGAGCATTGTGTGGTCAGTGGTGCTGTTGTTGTTGTTGCTGGTATTTCTGTGATGCTGCTGTTTAGTTTGTTGTTGCTAATGTTTCTGTGATGCTGCTGTTTTGTTGGTTGTTGCTTATTTGTTTTGTTTTAGTACGGTGCGCGGCGCGACTTTCGTTATTTTTGTTATTTTGTGGTTGGTTATTTTCTTTCAATTGTTTGTAATTGAACACATTGTTTAATTGTAAAATTCTTTTATATTTTTATTATTTATGTGGCAGTGATAATTTTATTTATTTTTATGCTGATTTTTAATTTTAATTTTAACAAAACAAAAAAAAATACAGACGACACATGACACGGACGACAGAAAAACATGTGTGAAGCGGACGACGGACAAACACTCATTAGCGTGGGTCGTTCTTGGTGACATTTGAAATTTTTTATCGAATTTTTTTCCGTTTCGTATCTCGGGTAGTATTATTGTTGGACTATCCGGATATAGTAAACATTTTGGTTTCGCGACACCGTGTACCCTACAGTCGGTCTTCTACACTGTCAGAAAAATATTTTAAAAAAATTTCGGTTTTCGGTTTATTTTTGTTTTTGCTTGATATGAGCGTACATCATACAGTCCGTGCACCCTACTCTAGGTCAAGTGAACATACATAGGAATTAATATTTTTTCGATTTTTCCATTGACTTTCTTTTACAGAGAAATATTTTGGGGAATTTTCGTGCTTCTAAATAAAATTTCGTGTATTTTTCGATACACTGGGAAAAAATCTGTGAGGTTTAATAATTTTTAATTAAAATTTTGGTTAAATTTAATAGCAATTTGGCCAAAGTTCGTGACTGACCTAATTTTCGTGTATTTTTCGATACATTTTGCGGAAATTTGGTTGGGCGTGTTCGAGTTAACTCATTTTTTAGTATTTTTAACTGATTTGGGAAGATTTCGAGCTCTGCTTTGAAAATTGGGGTTTCGTTCTACATTATTGCTAGACATTTTTCATTCATTTAGCATTTTCGTGCTTTTTCGAAATAATCAGGGTATTTTTCGGTACACTGTGAATGTTTTTGGATGTCTTTCTGAAATATTTTTTGGATAGCTTTGAATAGTTTTCATTCATGTAGCCCTTACGTGTTTCTTCCTGGTATTATTTAATTCATGTAGTAAAGTTTTTGACTTTTTTTGGGTTTTACTTAATTCTCGCTTGGTTTAATATGCCTCTCACTCCACTCACTTCTTTATCAGAGCAACTGATGCTTTAGTAAAATTTGATGCGAACTTCAGTACCCTACGGGATGAAGACCTCGACAAGGTCTGATACTGACGTTTCCCATGGCGATTTCCTCTCATCGCCTACATTTAGGGATCTGTTTTCAGCGGTATACATTAATAACATTGAACGGCTATGTCATTGGATTAGGAAAACGAGCGGTGAGGCTCGCGAAATTGTATCCAAATTTCCACTCACCCATCGTAGTTTTATTCTAGTCGGTCTCCGACAAGTTTGACACCATCAAACGTCATCACTGCTGTGTAAATTGCTTGATGCGGGGACACGAAGCTAGGAAGTGTGGAAGTATTCACAAATGTGGAAAAATGCTCTTTTGCATCGCGATACATCGAATTCTGAGGGTACGGCTGTTGTAGCGAATCCTGCGGGGAGTTTGGTTCCGATCACCCAGCATACTAATCCTCCATTTGTGAATCCTTCGCTGCCGTCAACTTCTTCTGGAGGTTCATCTGGTGCTATAAATAGACAGGTATATCATGCTTCGCAGGATAGAACAGTGTTATTAGGGACAGTGATGGTAAATATCGTACACCAAGGTACTTCGAACTCATCTCGGGCTCTTATCGACCCGGCGCCTGAGGCTTCGTTCATTACGGAACGATTGCAAAATCGCCTCAACATTCCGGCCAGTTCCACTCAGGCTGGAATATAGGGTGTAAATCAGTCATTCTCGGCTACTTCTCGAAAAATATGTTCTTTGTGTATAAGTATAAGGTCTATTTTGGATACGGCGTTGTTGATAGAAACTAATGCCTTAGTTCTTCCGCATATTTCGGGCAACTTGCCATCTTTTTCAACGAAATCAGATGTGACTTCTCGTTTGCCAAATATTCGTTTGGCCGATACGCATCTTTTTGATTGTCGACCTGTGGACCTTTTACTGGGAGCAGATCTTTATCCGAGAATTCTCTTGGAAGCAACTCTTCAAAACGTATTAGGTTCATTGATCGCGCAAAACACGGTCTTTGGCTGGATCATTACTGGTCCCGTTTCCTCTTCTTACATTCGAGTTTTTTCTACCTCCATTGAGTTCGCCGAAGAAGATAATCTTAACAAGAATCTTCTTCGATTTTGGGAACTTAAGGAGACCCCGAGAAGGTCTATGTTTTCTCCTTCGGACAAATTTTGTGAAGACAATTATAAACTGACGACCCATAGAGATTCGGAGGGGAGATATATTGTTACACTTCCCATTAAATCTGAATTCTGCGGACAACTGGACTTAGGACAATCAAGGGGAAATTGTTTACGACAATTTCTGCGCAACGAGGCCTCTCTCCTGAGAAAACCACATATCAAGACAGTTTATGACGGGGTGGTAAGGGAATATTTGGACTTGAACCATATGAGGCCAGTTTCAGCCCCTTCTTCGGCAACGCCCACAGTATGTTACTTGCCTCATCATCCGGTAATTAACCCGGATAAAAAGACTACCAAACTTCAAGTGGTTTTTAACGCCTCAAATAAAACATCAAATGGGAAGAGTCTTAACGATATTCTTCATATAGGTCCGACCTTACAATTAGATCTAGTTCTCCTCATTCTGAGGTGGAGACTATTTAGATTCGGTTTCAACTGCGATATTACTCAGATGTACCGCCAGATTAGAGTCGATTCGGCCCATACTCCTCTGCAGAGAATACTCTTTAGGGATTCTCCTCAAAAGATTGTTCAAGATTATGAGCTGCATACGGATGTTATTACAACTGGCCGATGACTCTGAAGACGAATTTCCCCATGCTGCACACATTCTACGAAAGTGCATGTACGTTGACGACGTTTTAACGGGTTACCATGATCTGGAGACTGCATTGACCTCTCGTGATCAATTAATTTCAGCTTTGTCTTCTGCTTCTTCGTTGGAATGCTCAGTTAGATGTATCCTATTTCAGTATGACTCCTCTCGCGCGAAAATCTAACTATACAAAACGGGAAGTGTTGTCCACTATGGCGAGATTGTTCGATCGGTTGGTTAGGCCCGGTGATAGTACTGGCAAAGATAATTATGCAGCGAATTTGGCTGGACAATATTGGGTGGGATGATTCACTTCCGTATACGACGGAACTTGAATGGCAGAGGTTTGTTGATACCTACCAAGAAGAATTCCATTCAGATTCCTCGGTGGGTTCGATATTCTCCCAGTTGCTCAGCTGAACTTCATGTTTTTTCTGATGCCTCAGAAAAGGCATACGCGGGGGTGGTCTACATTCGAATTGTAGCACCGAATGGGGATATTACTACTCATTTACTTTCGGGTAAAACGAAAGTTGCCCCACTTAAATCAATTTCTTTGCCACGATTAGAACTTTGTGGTGCAGTGTTGGCGTCCGAGTTGTTGAAAACCATCATAAGGGAAATAAATATAGATCTTCAAAGAGTTTATTGTTGGACTGATTCTACGATCGTCCTTTCTTGCCTTAGGAAAGCTCCCTGCACGTGGACTACATTTGTTGCTAATCGTGTATGCAGGATTCAGGAGAATGTAGGTGGCCACAATTAGTATCACATGCGGTCTGCTGATCTAGGTAGCCGCGGGCTTTCGCCTGCGGAGCTAGCCACGTCTCAGATTTGGTGGCATGGACCACAATGGCTCCGCTTAGATAGCGCTCAATGGGATATTAGGGATTTAGCTCCTCTCGACACCGATATTGAATTACGTGCTGTCAAGAGTCATGCATCGTTCTTTACGAACTATGAGGATATCCGTGAACGATTTTCGTCTTGGGATAGAGCTTTACGTGTTGTGACATATATCTTTCGATATTTTTATAGAACTCATCCTTCTCATAGGGGTCATAATCTTTTCCGAGATTCGACTATTTCGAGTTCTGAGCTGAAAGCCGTCAGGCTACGTCTGACTTTACTGGCTCAGAAGGCATTATTCGCGGATGAATATGATTGTTTGTTGCACAAAAACCATTAGATCGTAAGAGTTCGCTCTTGCCGCTAAATCCATTCCTGGATGAAGCGGGAGTCATGCGGCTACACGGGAGACTGGTTAGATCGCCCAGTCTGTCATATTCCGAGCAACATCCAATTATTTTGCCTTATGCTAGTAGATTTACTCAGCTCTTAGTACAGTTTGTTCATCTATTTCATGGTGGAAACCAGTTAATGCTTCGCGTTCTGCGTATTGAATATTGGATTCCACGTCTGACTTCTTTAGTCGGAACGACCATCAGTCGTAGCAAAACTCTGCGGGTTAGACAGTATACGATCTTGCACTCAAATTATGGCCGCTCTTCCTCCGGAGAGAACTGTTATCACAAGGCGAGAAGAACTGTTATCACTACTGGCGTAGATTTTGCGGGTCCTTTCGAAGTTAAATCTTTTACTGGTAGGGCATGTAGAATAACAATACGAAAGCAATACACCTCGAGGCTACTTCAGATTTGTCAACGACAACCTTTTTAGCCGCATTTCATAGATTTATTTCTCGTCGTGGTTGTCCAAAATCGATATTTTCGGACAACGGCACTAATTTTGTTGGTGCTTCTAGGGAATTGGAACGGGATTTCAAGTGTGTGCTTCGTGACGAGCGCCCCTAAACCTAAACCTGGTTCTTCTCGTCCGTCCGTCGCATCGTGTCCACCCATTGCCGCCTCTCGGAAAAACGGCTTACGGCCGTCGGATGCTTCGCGTCCCACCAATATTGCTGCGTCAGTACCAATAATGGCCATTCAGCACATAGTTACGCTAGGGCACACGATGGTCATTCAGTTGAGGTTGCCGAATCGGTTGATTCCGGTCAGGGCTGTCCTGGATCCCTGCGCGGGGCATAGTCTGGTGTGTAGGACTTTGGTCCAAAAACTTCAGCTAAGCTATGCCGCGGTGAACCAGGACACTTTCTGTCGGATGACGGCCGTTTCGTCGTATGACGCAGCACAGCAGCTGTTTTTTCGGCAAGGGTGACCGATTTGACGCGTGTGGTGACTCCGTCGGAGTCTGCAACGGATAGTGTTCGGGAACACTTCATGGGGCTCCAATTAGCCGATCCCCAGTTCTTTCGAGCGGGACATATCGGCCTAGTACTGGGCCCCGAGGTGTACCCTAGAGTTATGCGCACACAAATATATTCGAGTCCCGGTTTTTCGTGGGCACAACTCACCATGTTTGGATGGGTCCTATCAGGTCCATGTCCAGCATAGTGAAGGTAGTAGTAGGACCACATCAAGGCTGGCCTTACGAGTCATCGACGTCTATGGTGTGGTCAGCAGTACTTATGGTCTCTACGAGCTGTGGTACTGCGAATTTGGGCTCTACGAGCTATATAGGGTTTTGGATAATTAGAATGTAAGAAAAATGAAATCGAAATAAATGCTCATAAAAACTGACAAATACCCCTGTTATTTCACTTAGCAATAAGTGTACATGTTTATATTACATGAAGTTTTGATTGAAATTGTTTTACTTTACTTTACAACATAGCGGGATGTTGCAAGGCGGGCGGCAATGTTTAATTACAAATGTTGTCATTCTCAACTTCCACCTTTTATTGGTGTGCGGCCTACGGTCAAATGGCATTCCTTTATTTATTCCCCTACGTTATATTTTGTCTACTGCTTTCTTCATACGACTTTGTGATATTACGCACAAAAAGAGTAGTAACACCTTCTAACGAGTAGCGAATGCACAGAGAGCCACCTTTCTCCATCTAAGCTTTGCTTTAGTTTTACTCGTTATATTGTAACTCTTTGGATAATTAGAATGTAAGAAAAATGAAATCGAAATAAATGCTCATAAAAACTGACAAATACCCCTGTTATTTCCCTTAGCAATAAGTGTACATGTTTATATTACATGAAGTTTTGATTGAAATAGTTTTACTTTACTTTACAACATAGCGGGATGTTGCAAGGCGGGCGGCAATGTTTAATTACAAATGTTGTCATTCTCAACTTCAGCCTTTTCTTGGTGTGCGGCCTACGGTCAAATGACATTCTTTTATTTATTCCCCTACGTTAGATTTTGTCTACTGCTTTCTTCATACGACTTTGTGATATTACGCACAAAAAGAGTAGTAACACCTTCTAACGAGTAGCGAATGCACTGAGAGCCGCCTTTCTCCATCTAAGCTTTGCTTTAGTTTTACTCGATATATTGTAACTCTCTTGTTCTTTGGATTTCGTCCATACCTCACAAACTTATGTACAAAAGGTAATATTGTTTACGACAATAAATTGAATTGCGTTTTATTTGAAAATATTAAATTTTCGTGTTGTTTCTTTATTTTCATTCTTGCTACGCAAACACTTATAAATAATTCAACTAATTCGTTTAACAAGAATGATCAGAGTTGTCAACTCTGCAAGGAAAGTCATTTTATCCGAGATTGTCCAAAATTCCTTGAAAATAGTATAAATGACAGAATTCACATTGCAAAGACTTCACATTTATGCTACAACTGTCTCTCCTCAAAGCATGGCATCAAGGATTGTAGAAGCCCATTTAAATGTCGAGAGACACTCTAAAGCATCACACCGTATTGCATAAGGCAAATGGGACCCAATCTTCGATGGACAGTCAAACTTTAGAAAGAGATAATGCACGACCTAGTACTAGTGCTGCAGTTCTTACAACGTTAATACAGTCCACATCAAACCTAGAACTTCCTAGCCTCACAACTTTGACTCTGCAGGAGTGCAAACCCCCTTGTCTACTACAAAGTAGAGAAACTTTGCTGCTCACTGCCATAGTTCAAGTCGAGACTCGAGGACAGAAATACGATGTCAGGGCAATAATTGGCCCTGGATCTCAATCTACTTTCATTTCGGAAAAACTTAAGAATATTTTAAGACTTCCTACGAGGCGCAACTTAGTTCATGTGACCGGTATAAATCAGGCCGTGTCAGAAACCTCTACAAAAGCTTGTCTTTTCAACCTTTGAAAGGAAGACTTTCTAGAATTTTTAAACAAACACGAGGACATTTTCGAAAATATTAGCACTCCAATAAAGGACATCGTTCACAAAATTTACACTGGAACTCATTGCACCAATTTCAAGTCCGCTTTATAGAATTTCACCAGCAATGAAAGAAAAGTTGAAAGTAGAACTAAACTCAATGTTGTCTAAGGGTATAATTGAAGAAATTGAATCCCCATGGGCATTTCCAGTCGTTATAAAACCGAAAAAAGACAATTCAATTTGATTTTGCGATAGCAAGCTGAACGCCATTACAGACATTCAGCTAAAACAACACCGTTTATGTCGACTTAGGACTTAAAATCAGGTTACTGGCAAATTAGAATGTCTGAGGAAGATACATTGAAGACTGCATTTACCACACCTTTTGGCATATTTGCATTTAAAAGAATGCCCTTCGGTCTTAAAAATTCACCAGCAACGTTCCAAAGGATCATCGACAAGTTACGTTCCAGTCTACCCAATATCCTTAGTCTGGCATATTTAGATGCCATAATTATATGTTCACAAAGCTTTGAATCGCATCTAAAAAATCTCGGGCAAGCTTTTCAAAAATTAAAAAATATCGGCTTTCACCTAAATAAGGAAAAATGTTTTTTTTTTTTTTTTTTGGAAAGCCTGAAGTGAAATATCTGGGTCACATTTTAACCAAAGATGGCATTAAAATTGACCCTGAAAATCATCTGCTATTTTGAATCGTCCAATACCTAAAAACCTGAACAACATATGTCTTTTCTCCAAGCATGTTCCTGGTTTCGAAGATTTATACCAGATTTTGCCAAAATTTCAAAACCTCACAAGAAAGAATTTTGTATGGAAATGGTCAAATGAAGAGAACAGATCGTTCCAAAAACCAAAAGAAATATTAACGTCTCCACCAATTTTACAACAAGTGAAAGAAAACGAACCATTTTTCTGAGAACTGATGCCAGCAACTACGCGATCGGGGCTGTGTTACTCCAGGGGGAGAAAGAACTTGAGCATCCAATCGAATGCCAGCCGCCTCCTTCTACCAGCCGAAAGGAACTATTCCACAACAGAGCGTTCAGAAATTGCGAGGATACATTGAGGGATCTGAGTTACTGTCCTGACAGATCACCAACCACTAAAGTGGCTTTTTCATTAAAATCACCAGCAGGTAGATTGGCGATTGGTCTTTGTTTTTACAGAGTTACAACTTAACATTTAATTATACGCCTTGAAAGCAAAATGCAGTAGCAGATACTCTTTCAAGACCCCCTTATACAAATGAAATATGAAATATATGGATGATGATAATGTTACAAGGTACACGAATCGAGGTTATATTATGACTGATGGTGTTCTGTACAGATATTGTTCCGAGCAGGACTCCGAAAATGGACAATTGGTTTTACCCCGATCTCTACGTGACGAAATTTTATATAAATAACATAAGGATCCTACATCTGGACATTATGGTATAGACAAGACTACAAGTCGAATTACGTCGTTATTTTATTGGTCAGGAATAAGATCTGATATAGCGAACTACGTAAAATCCTGTGATGAATGCAAGAGGTACAAGCCATCAAACATGAAGCCTTGCGGATTACTCCAAACTCTAAGTAGCAACAAAAGATTTGAGATAGTTGCCGTTGATCTTTTGGTCCTCCTCGAACATCAGAAGGATATCAGTGGATATTAATAGTGGAGGATATTTGTAGTAAATGGGTGGAGTTGTTTGCTTTAAAGGAAGGAACTGCTGAAACTGAACTGAAATTGTGCGTTGATGTTATTTAATGAAGACATTTTGAGATATGGAGTTCCTGCCAGAATACATAAGGCAACGGGACGCAATTTATATCAGCCTTAATGCAAAACCTGACATACTGTTTGGGTATTACGCAGACGCTTAGGCCAATTTATCATCCGCAACCAAATCCTGTAGAAAGAAAAAACCGCGATCTTAAAACACAATTTGGTATTTTAAAGTTGCCGTTATTTGGTTCTAAAATGAAATTTTGTTATCTCTTTTATCATCTTGAAATTGGACCGACTTTACATAATCTCTAAGAATGTATAAGCGATTCAAAAAATATACCCAAAATGACTTTAACGTAATTATCGATAAAAATTAAAATCGGAACACAAACAATTGAGATTTTATTAAATTATGCTCAAATTCTAAAATCGCAAATAATTTTGTTTCTAATCATTTTGCAACTGTCTTTATTTAAAAACATGATTTTAGATTTATGTAAAATCGGTCTTGGCACGAGTTCATAACAATATGGCAGAAATATTTTGGGGTATTCATAAAACATGCCGTGGTTTCACTTTAAATGCGGACAACCTCCACTTATCTGACGCATTTTAGTGTTTATGTGGCTACTCGGATATATTTTTTCGGATAGACTTCTTCTCAAAAACTGAAAAATATTGCTGTTTTTCTTTATAACTGGATAACTAAGCTGCGATAACAAAAATCTAAATAAAATGTTAAAATTTCACTCAAAATAAAAAGTTCTTTTATAAAATTGTCGCCAACAGCAATATCAATTTGTGTGTGAAAACAAATTTTGAAAAAATAATTTTGTGTTAAAAAATTTGAACTTAGCCTGGGTGATTATCCTGTGTAAGTAAAATTTATGGTTATCGAGGCTAAGTCCAAAAAGTCAACACAAAATATATATATTTTTTTAAATTTGATTTGATACATATATTTATATTGTAGTTAGCGACAATGTGAAAAAAATTATTTTGAACAAAAAATTAAATTTGTATTTACGTTTTTGTTATTGCAGCTTGTTATCCCGGCTTAAAGAAAAACATCCCTAATATTCGTTTGTAGCCGACCAAATTTATAAATGGAAGGAACATTTTAACTGTTATAAATAATAAGTGAATATAAATAAGTAAGAGAAGGGTGAGTTATGATGGGATTTTTAAATTCGTACTTTTAATGGGTAATTAATGGGAATAAATCATCGCCCTTACCAAACGGCAGGGCGTAGAATCTCGACACGGACATTTCTCTTCTATGTAGCATAAACATGACCAAATTATTTTTGCAAATGAGCGCCCCGGTAGTCGAGTTGGTAGCGTGCTCGGCTATCAGCGTGGGGGTTGTGGGTTCGATTCCACTGGTCTGCCGCTGCAATACTAGATACAATGGTCTTAGTCACCCCGGCTCAATCCCTGGACCCAAAATTAGAATATAAAATTACTATATATTGTAATACATAATAAATAAATAAAAAATTTTGCAAATGGATAAAAATAGTACAAATCAAACGGCTGAAGTTGAATCAGTGTACAAATCTCTAAAAGCGTAGAAGTGGAAAATGAGGGATTTTTCGAAATTTGTACTTTTAAATTATAAATGGGAAAAAGGGATACAAATGGTACCAATAACATATTCTCGGTGTGTATAATTATAATTCCAGTGAACTGAGACACATAAAAATATATTGGACGAAGAATACAACATATTTTTATAAGAAATGGTTGAATTAGAATATCGTGATTGCTTTGAGACCTTAGATGATAACGAAACAATAAATGAAGTACAACCACACGACTCCAAAGAAGATAATGTGGATAAATTTATGTGTTTTATTTTGCATTATAAATCAAATCTAACGATGAATCACCCGTCTATACCATGTAGAGAAGAAGCCATTATTTGCATCTATATGTGCAAACTATGAATTATTTTTAGTTTCGTTTATATGAATATCATTTTATCTTCCTTATACTTTACTTTAATTTTAATATAAAAACATATTTGTAGAATAAAAGTACGGTCACGTTGGGCATATATATTTTTCATATTTGTTCACAAAATTGTTAAAGTAACATACAGTGAATTTTATAAACAATAATTTTCTATAAGCAAAAAACTATTTTTTGAGAAAAGCGGTATTTTTGAGTTTCTTATATCCGTTATCTACTGTATATGTATAGATGCATTAATTGTTTTTAATTTGTTTTTATGATTTCACTGCACACTAGTTTACTGAGAATTGGTGTGGATTAGCGTCATTTGCTTTACTACTTTTTGTGTGCAAGATAACCCATCCAATGGACAATATTAAGATGTTTTTCTTTAGACAGTAATACCAACGCAGGCCTCCAACTATTTTCGGTATTCTAATGCGATTAAAAAATCGATATCTCTATCATGATTTCCGGCTCGTTATGACCTTATTCGCAGCTATTTTTCTACCATATTTCATTTAAAAAAGTAAATTTTTGAAATAGGGGAAAAGTCCCAAAAAATCAGAAAAAGTGGCAAAATTGAATTAGTTTTATAAAGTCACACAATAAGGTGCAGACCGTCAAAAAGGTTGAAAATTGCAAATTTATTCGCACAATGCTAACACTGCACACTGGTCCCAAATCAATTTTTTGTGGCATAAAGTCGAAAAATAAACATACAGTCTTGTAACTTTGCACATTTGCTAGACATATCATACGCAAAAAATAAAAATAAAATTGGGCCGATCGGACCACCCCCACTACCACCTCCCATATAAACTCAATATATAACCAACATAATTATCACCCTGTATTGGTACAGGGTGACCAAAAACAAAATTTTATGAAAGCTTAGAAGAATGAAGAATTGTTTATTTTGACGGAATGCGTTTTTCTAAACATTATTACAAAAGTAAAATATAGCATACAAATAGTATACTTTAAATTGCAATTTAAATAATTATTTAAAGAAATAAAGTATAATGTATACATGTGTACAAAAAGGAGAATGATGTTGTATACCATTTGAAAGGTACTTTCAATACCTTTTAAATAAAATATTGATGGGTCTCGTACATAAAACTAATTCAGAGATATAATCATTTATATGTCTATGGCTAAGCAAAAACTGTGCAAAAATAAAATGACAATTTTTGGAGTTTGCCGAAAAATGCTGACGAGATATTAATTCCACCATAAACTACAACCTCAGACGAACACTTTCACATTTACACTTTGAGTCAAGTTGAGTCATACATATAACTTTTGGTCCACGACATTTATAGATTATGTTCTCTACAAATCTCAAAATTACAATACCTATGAATACTTACAAGACCACAATAATCATAAAATGTTAAATACAATTTTTCAACTACTAACTCTTGCCGTCAATTTTCACAGTATAGTCACTTTATTATTTTCTTTTTAAGTCTTGATTTTAATTAATTAGTAAAACTGCTTTATATCAAAATTAATCCCACTTTTTTTGAACCGCAAAGTTTAGGTACCATTCAGGCTTGTGGTGTTGCCACCTAATGTTCTCCAATATATTTTCTTGATTGCTTGGAGTGTTGCCATAAAGAAAATATATACACATTTACTACTTTCCAATTTTAATTTTTTTGAATTTCTGCCAATTTCTGGATTTGGGACCATAGTGCACTGGTTGCATATCCATGGGTGCTACCCCATCTCATCAGCATCAAAACAACACGCAACCTACAACTTTAAGAAGATGCTTAAGATTGAATAAAGGAACCAGCAAATAGTATCCTGTAGCATCATCGGGACGATTAATGCAACAAATACTCTCTTGTTGCTCTTTCTCTTTTACTCTATAACATCAATACATATGTAATATTTACTCGATACGCTGTGATTGTTTTTGTAAAACCGTATTATCACTCAATTGAATTTCGAAAAGCTTTAAACGTAGTTTGTAATTTAAAAGCTCTAGACGATGTTATTGATTTTGTCAAAGGCTTCTTGCGTATTCAATCAATATTATTTGTTCTCCGTTCTGCTCGAGCCGTTAAACAATAAAGTAAATACTGAAAACGAAGTGCTTGTTTTATTACACAGGCACAATCAAATAAATAACTATAATAAAATAAACGCTAAGACTCTGGAAGACTGTAAAGGACTTCAATAGGTAGCGAATTCGAAGACGAGTACTGTGCTTTAAATCAGCCTTATTCGGTCCCGGAATAAATTATAAAAAAACATGAAACTATAAACTTAAGACGAATTTTCCTCCATCAGGATATTTTCCCAACAAGAAGGTTTCTTCCCTTACACTATTATAGTATTTTTTATACCCTCCACCTCCAGGATGGGGGTATATTCATTTTGTCATTCCGTTTGTAACACCTTAAAATATTCATCGGAGACCCCATAAGGTATATATATTCTGGGTCGTGGTAAAATTCTAAGACGATATAGCCATGTCCGTCTGTCTGTTGAAAACACGATAGCGGCCGAACGAAATGAGCTAGGAGGTTCAAATTTTTCCTAAATGTGTCTTATGGTTGCAGATCGGTTGGGATTGAAAGTGGGCGCAATCGGCCGAGATGGAAAAACTTTTCCCTCACAAGGACTGAAAATACCCCTAATATTTAGAGTATTTCAGCATGTTTTTTGAACATAATAGCTTGTATTTACTTGATATTTGCAATTCTCATTCCCTTTATAGCATAAAGGGCCGAAATGGGACGAAAAGGGATAAAAATAGTACCTATCAAAGAACAACAGATAGAAACACAAAATTTGGCGTGTACATACCTCTAATAGAGTAGATACATAATATACAAGTATTTTTTCTAAATTTTTACTTTTAAGGGGTTAAATTGTGATAGAGGGATAAAAATAGTACCAACCAAACGGCTGCACCTAGAATAATGACATTCGGTGTATATATTCCTCTGATTGCGTACACACATAAAATTCGAAATTCGTACTTTTAGGGTGTTAAATGGAAAAAGGGGATAAAAATTGTACCAAACAAATGGATGCAGCTAGAACCATGAAATTCGCGGTATACATTCCTCTGAGTGAGTGACACGAAAAAAAAAGTTTTTCCAAATTCGTACTTTCAAGGGATTCAATGGGAACAGAGGGATAAAAATGGTACCAACTAAAAGGCTACAGCTAGAATGATGAAATTTTCCAAAGTCGTACTTTTAAGGTGTAAAATGCGAAAAAAGGGGATAAAAATTGTACCAACAAAATGGCCGCAGATAGTATCATGGAATTGGGTATATACATTCCTCTGAGTGTATAGCCACGTAAAATATTTTTTTTTCCAAATTCGTACTTTATTTTGTTGCTTTTACGACAAAAAATGGTAGAATCATGAAGTTGTCTTATACTGCGTACGTGAGAGATAAGATATTTTTAAAATTATACTTTTGACATTAAAATAGGATGGAAATACAACCACCCAAAAGACTGTAGCTGAAAATACACTCTCTCTACCCCTATATTTAGGGTATTTATGATTGCTGCCTTATATTTACTTTATGAATTGAAGTATTATATCCATTATATATATACATAGTATAAAAATATTGGTAGCCTTGGTTAATTAATTAAATTTCTGATTTTCATACATTTGAAATTTGTTGCGGACATTCCTCTTGTAGCTTGGAAGCACCACAAAGAAAATAAATATTTTAGCGGGTGAAATGGGACAAAAATTGATAAAGTATGGTACCAATGATACGACAACTGCTAGAATCATGAAACTCGGTGTGTATATCCCTCTAATTGCCAAAACACGTAAAATAGAGGGATTTTTCGAAATTCGTACTTTTAAGGGATATAATTGAAAAAGAGGGATAAAATGGGACCTTCCAAACCTCTGAAGTTGATAGCATGAAATTCGGTGTATATATTCGGTGTGTGTTCAGTGGTCTGACTTGCCAAATTTGTACATTTGGGCGGAGAATGGGGCGAATGGGGATATCTTTAAAATTTGTACTTTTCTTATCAAAATAATGCAGTCACTTTGTCTGTATCTGAAAATGCTTCTCCCTAATGGCGACTGACAATCGCCTAATATTTTCGGCATGTTCACTTTCACAATTACAGCATTGTATTTATTTATAATAGTAGATTTTAAACAGTGCGCATAAGTATACACTATTGCATGAAATAGTAATCAAATATAGTAATGTGCATAAAAATATCACAATTTTCGCAATATGGTTCTGTACTTCTATGTCTATGTCGACATCCTTTAATCTGCTGGTAATACTGTGGAATGCACTTCGTGGTGGAGGGTATATAAGATTCGGCCCGGCCGAACTTAACGCCTTCTTACTTGTTAACTTTGTGCTGCTTTACTGAGAATTGTTTTTTATTTACTTCTTTTCAATTTATTCTTTACTGCTTCTAAAATTAGTAATTTGTTTGCTCTGAACTGGTGTGTATAAACGTCATTTGCTATAGTATTTTTTGTGTGCAAGATAAAGCACAATTATCGCAATTTTCAACATGAGGTGTTTAAATTTCAACAATGCTTGTGTACTATTCAACAAATGATGTGGAAATGCAAAAAATTGTGTTTAATTTTACACAATAAACATTTAGAATTACAAAATTGGTGTATTTATACAATGAATGCAATATTAACAAATAATTGTCTAAATCACTTTTTTACTTTTTCTAGAAACTTACATCAAAAATTACACACTTCCTTTGTAATTTTAAACTCACTTTTAATAGTGTACATTTTTTGGAAATTGTTCGTATTTTTATACCCTCCACCTCCAGGATGGGGGTATATTCATTTTGTCATTCCGTTTGTAACACCTTAAAATATTCATCGGAGACCCCATAAAGTATATATATTCTGGGTCGTGGTAAAATTCTAAGACGATATAGCCATGTCCGTCTGTCTGTCTGTTGAAAGCACGATAGCGGCCGAACGAAATGAGCTAGGAGGTTCAAATTTTTCCTACATGTGTCTTATGGTTGCAGATCGGTTGGGATTGAAAGTGGGCGAAATCGGCCCAGAGGGAAAAAAATTTCCCTCACAAGGACTGAAAATACCCCTAATATTTAGAGTATTTCAGCATGTTTTTTGAACATAATAGCTTGTATTTACTTGATATTTGCAATTCTCATTCCCTTTATAGCATAAAAGGGCACCATAGAATGATTTTTATTTGTAGGGGCCGAAATGGGACGAAAAGGGATAAAAATAGTACCTATCACAGGACAACAGATAGAAACACGAAATTTTGCCTGTACATACCTCTAATAGAGTATATACATAATATACAAGTAATTTTTCTAAATTTGTACTTTATTGGGTTAAATCGTGATAGAGGGATAAAAATAGTACCAACCAAACGGCTGCAGCTAGAATAATGACATTCGGTGTATATATATATTCCTCTGATTGCGTACACACATAAAATTCGAAATTCGTACTTTTAGGGTGTAAAATGGAAAAATGGGATAACAATTGTACCAAACAAATGGATGCAGCTAGAACCATGAAATTCGCGGTATACATTCCTCTGAGTGAGTGACACGAAAAAAAGTTTTTCCAAATTCGTACTTTCAAGGGATTCAATGGGAGCAGAGGGATAAAAATGGTACCAACTAAAAGGCTCCAGCTAGAATGATGAAATTTTCCAAAGTCGTACTTTTAAGGTGTAAAATGCGAAAAAGGGGATAAAAATTGTACCAACAAAATGGCCGCAGATAGTATCATGGAATTGGGTATATACATTCCTCTGAGTGTATAGCCACGTAAAATATTTTTTTTCCCAAATTCGTACTTTATTTGTTGCTTTTACGACAAAAAAATGGTAGAATCATGAAGTTGTCTTATACTGCGTACGTGAGAGATAAAATATTTTTAAAATTATACTTTGGACATTAAAATAGGATGGAAATACAACCACCCAAAAGACTGTAGCTGAAAATACACTCTCTGTCCCCCTATATTTAGGGTATTTATGATTGCTGCCTTATATTTACTTTATGAATTGAAGTATTATATCCATTATATATATACATAGTATAAAAATATTGGTAGCCTTGGTTAATTAATTAAATTTCTGATTTTCATACATTTGAAATTTGTTGCGGACATTCCTCTTGTAGCTTGGAAGCACCACAACGAAAATAAATGTTTTAGCGGGTGAAATGGGACAAAAATTGATAAAGTATGGTACCAATGATACGACAACTGCTAGAATCATGAAATCGGTGTGTATATCCCTCTAATTGCCAAAACACGTAAAATAGAGGGATTTTTCGAAATTCGTACTTTTAAGGAATATAATTGAAAAAGAGGGATAAAATGGGACCTTCCAAACCTCTGAAGTTGATAGCATGAAATTCGGTGTATATATTCGGTGTGTGTTCAGTGGTCTGACTTGCCAAATTTGTACATTTGGGCGGAGAATGGGGCGAATGGGGATATCTTTAAAATTTGTACTTTTCTTATCAAAATAATGCAGTCACTTTGTCTGTATCTGAAAATGCTTCTCCCTAATGGCGACTGACAATCGCCTAATATTTTCGGCATGTTCACTTTCACAATTACAGCATTGTATTTATTTATAATAGTAGATTTTAAACAGTGCGCATAAGTATACACTATAGTTTGAAATAGTAATCAAATATAGTAATGTGCATAAAAATATCACAATTTTCGCAATATGGTTCTGTACTTCTATGTCTATGTCGACATCCTTTAATCTGCTGGTAATACTGTGGAATGCACTTCGTGGTGGAGGGTATATAAGATTCGGCCCGGCCGAACTTAACGCCTTCTTACTTGTTTTGTTTATTATGCTGTTTTAATTTTTTTTGACGATATTGTTATCCGGGCTTAAAGCAAAATAGTCCTAAAACTTGCATAGAGCATGTTTATTATACCGGGTCGTAGTGTTCAGAATTTATTGGTTCTAAAATGAAATCTTGTTATATCTTTTATCATCTTGAAATTGGACCGACTTTACATAATCTCTAAAAATAATGATTTTTTCTTCAAAATGAAGGCCGCGTTTCAGTTTTTGACTAAAGAAAGTATACGCGATTCAAAAAATATACCCATAATGACTTTAACGTAATTATCGATAAAAATTAAAATCGGAACACAACCAATTGAGATTTTATTAAATTATCCTCAAATTCTAAAATCGCAAATAATTTTGTTTTTTATCATTTTGCAACTGTCTTTATTTAAAAACATGATTTTAGATTTATGTAAAATCGGTCTTGATACAAGTTGGTAGCAATATAGCAGAAATATGTTGGGGTATTCATAAAACATACCATGGTTTCACTTTAAATGCAGACAACCTCCACTTATTTAACGCATTTTTGTGTTTATTGGCTACTCGGAGATATTTTTTTGGATAGACTTTTTCTCAAAAACTGAAAATATGCGATAACAAAAATCTAAATAAAATGTTAAAATTTCACTCAAAATAAAAAGTTCTTTTATAAAATTGTCGCCAACAGCAATATCAAATTGTGTGTGAAAACAAATTTTGAAAAAATAATTTTGTGTTAAAAAATTTGAACTTAGCCTGGGTGAGTAAAATTTATGGTTATCGAGGCTAAGTCCAAAAAGTCAACACAAAATATATATTTTTTGAAATTTGATTTGATATTTATATTGTAGTTAGCGACAATGTGAAAAAAATTATTTTGAACATAAAATTAAATTTGTATTTACGTTTATGTTATCGCAGCTTGTTATCCCGGCTTAAAGAAAAACATCCCTAATATTCGTTTGTAGCCGACCAAATTTATAAATGGAAGGAACATTTTAACTGTTATAAATAATGAGTGCTAGAATCATGAGCAGGGTGAGTTATGATGGGATTTTTAAATTCGTACTTTTAATTTTCTCTTCTATGTAGCATAAACATGATCAAATTATTTTTGCAAATGGATAAAAATAATACAAATCAAACGGCTGAATTTGAATCTACAAAAGCGTAGAAGTGGAAAATGAGGGAGGATATGGAAAACTTTTTATATCACCGGCGTGATAAACCACTTGTCCAAAGAAAAATAAAAGACTATTTTCCTCCGAATTAATGTAAATCTATTATTTTTATTTTCGTTTATATGAATATCATTTTATCTTCCTTATACTTTACTTTAATTTTAATATTTGTTTGTTTTTGGAACGCAAACGGCCTAAGCCAGCACAAACATGAAGTAGATAATTTTCTTCGACACCAAAAAATCGACATACTTCTTGTCTCAGAGACACATTTTACTATAAGGAACTGTTTTAGAATAAACGGATATTGTACTTACGACACAAAACACCCGAGCGGTAGAGCCTGTGGTGGCACAGCTGTTATTGTGCACAATAGGGTAAGGCATTGTCCAATACAGGAATATAGAACAGAGCACATACAGGCTACGTCAATCAACCTCACAAATATGAACATTGTGGTATCAGCAATTTATTGCCCTCCGAGATATAATATAAACAGTGCTCAATTCGTAGACTTCTTCTCTACACTAGGGTCGAAATTTATAGCAGCTGGTGACTATAACGCCAAACATACCTATTGGGGTTCACGAATTACCCTTCCAAGAGGTAGGCAATTATTAAGTGCGATGTCACGCGCTAAACTAGACGTTATTTCTAGCGGCCAGCCGACACACTGGCCTTCAGACTTAAGCAAAATACCTGATTTAATCGACTTCGCTATAGTCAAGAATATAAGACGTGAGCAAAGTTCCATATATACTTCATTCGATCTTTCTTCTGATCACTCCCCTTCAATTATGACATTGTTCAATATCAAGTCTGAAAATGAGAACGAAGTCCATAACTTTCCTAACAGACGCACGAACTGGATGGAATACAAAAAGTATGTTAGTACACATATTCCTCAGGACATTTGTTTAAAATCTAAGGATGAAATAGAACATGCCGTTAACCTCTTTACTGATATTGTGAACAATGCAGCTAAGGTGGCAACACCGAAAGACATTAATGGAGGTGGCAACCCTGCAAACTGCCCAAGGGATATTGAAGCCCTTATTAGAGAGAAAAGAAAGCTTAGAAGGGAATGGCAGAGATATCGCTCCCCAACTCTGAAGTGTCGACTCAAGCATTGCCAGAAAAGATTAACGTCTGCCCTTAAGGCAAAGGAGGAATCTGCCCTCAAAATCTACCTGCAGAATTTAGATCCAACAGAGAGAAGTGATTTTAGCCTCTGGAAGGCCACAAAAGATATGCGAAGCCCTATTGCGCATGAATCCCCGCTACGCCTTCAGAATGGCAGTTGGGCAAAAAGCACTGAAGAGAAGGTCAATGCATTTGCCAACCACTTGGAAGAGGTATTTACACCAAATAGTGGACCATCTTCTGTCAATCCGCCCGAGATAGACGAAATGGTCCCTCACCCACTGCGTCTCAGGTTTAAAGTCATAGAAGAATCTATTAAAGACCTCGAAACTAAAAAATCCCCTGGTAAGGATGGAATTACAGCGAGAATGATTAAAGAGCTTCCTCATTCAGCAATGAAAACTATTCTATTTATCTTTAATAGTATTTTGCGTACGGGCTACTTTCCAACATCTTGGAAGAGGTCTGAGATAGTAATGATTCCAAAACCCGGAAAGGACTTAACTCAGGTTAAGTCATACCGTCCGATAAGTCTACTGTCTATATTGTCAAAAATGTTTGAGAAAATTCTATTGATGAAGATTACACCATACATAGAAAATAGCGGAATTATACCCGATCACCAATTCGGGTTTCGTAAAAGCCACAGTACCATAGAGCAAGTACACCGTATTGTTACTGTTATTAGAAGGGCGTTTGAGAACAAGCAGTATTGTTCCGCCCTCTTCATAGACATTTCCCAGGCGTTTGACAAAGTTTGGCATGATGGACTTGTGCATAAAATAACTCGTTTGCTGCCAAATAACACACACAAATTGCTCAAAAACTATTTAACAGAAAGATCGTTTGAAGTAAGAATGAAAGGCAAATTTTCTAGCCCTAAGAAAATAACTGCAGGCGTCCCTCAAGGTAGTATTCTGGGACCCATCTTGTATATCTTATATACGGCAGATATGCCGACGAGTTCTCTTACACATACTTCCACGTTTGCAGATGACACTGCTTTCGTTAGTGTCCACAAAGACTCAACAATTGCGTCTTATCAATTGCAGTCACACGTCCGTGTGCTTCAAACGTGGTTAGTGAAATGGAGGGTAATGGTAAATGCAACAAAGTGCACACATGTCACGTTTACCCTGAGAAGAGACACTTGTCCACCAATTGATATATTTAATAACAGTATACCTCAAAAGGCAAACGTAAAGTACCTTGGAATTCATTTGGACCGCCGTCTTACATGGGCATACCATATTGATTCCAAAGTAACCCAGATAAAGCTGAAATTGCTACAGCTACAATGGCTTATTGGACCACGGTCTGCTCTAGACCTTGAATATAAAGTCCTTATTTACAAATGCATTATAAAACCCATATGGACATATGGTATCCAGCTTTGGGGTTCAGCGTGTGCATCTAATGTCAATAAGCTACAGAGAAGCCAGTCAAAAATTCTACGATTGATTACGAACGCCCCTTGGTACATCAGAAATGGAAACATTCATAAGGACCTTAACATCCCAATGATCAAAGAAGAAGTCAAGAGATACTGCCGGAGCTACGTTTCTAAGCTACACATCCATCCAAATACACTCGCTCGAGAGCTGCTAAATTATGAAGGACACAGCCGTCTGAGGAGAAGAAATACCCTAGATCTAGTTTAGAATTTTGAATTGTCACAATGCTAATGTAATATTTTGATAAAACTTTTATTACATACTTTTGCAAACTCTTGCTGGTTATATACTGTAAATAACCTTTAGAATAAGAATCTAGGTTAAGATTTGAATACTTATTGTTATTTTCACAAGTTATGAAAGATACAATAAATAACAAAAAAACGTAAAAAAAAAAAAAAAAAAAAAAAAAAAATTTAATATAAAAACATATTTGTAGAATAAAAGTACGGTCACGTTGGGCATATATATTTTTCATATTTGTTCACAAAATTGTTAAAGTAACATACAGTGAATTTTATAAACAATAATTTTCTATAAGCAAAAAACTATTTTTTGAGAAAAGCGGTATTTTTTGAGTTTCTTATATCCGTTATCTACTGTATATGTATAGATGTTGTTAAAACACACATAAATAACACTACTAATAATATTAACACATACGTGAGCACCCTTAATGTTATTTACAATGACCTACTAAAGGTAAATTGAACTGCTTGCAATTTTTGTTCTTCAATGTTTATTGATATTCGTATATTGTATGATTAGCATTTTTATGGTATAAATATGTGCAATAAACTACAAACAATATCAGAAAGTAACAAACGTTTTGTCATTCTGTTCAAACCTTCAAGTTACAAGTGCTTGAAGGTATTCCAATACAAAAATAGTACCGGTCCAACAATTCAAGGCGACCTTTTCGGAATGCTTTTGCGTTTTCGTCTACCGAAATTTGTATTCACCACTGACATTGAGAAAATGTATCGACAAATATTAGTTAACAAAGAGGATCGTCAGTTCCAATTAATTTTCTGGCGAAACGCTCCTGGTGAAAGAATGGAACAATATATGTTAAACACCGTTACCTATGGAACTTCGTCCGCTCCATATTTGGCTACCAAATGCCTACAACAACTAGCTGAAGCAAACACAGGAAAATATCCGCTAGGTGCACCAGCATTGCAGCATGACTTCTATGTAGATGACGGCATGAGTGGATCCGACAGTTTGGCTACGGCTATAGAAATGCAGAAACAACTCACGAAACTCCTTGAAGAGGCTGGATTTAAACTAAGAAAATGGTACGCAAACCATTCCCGGTTACTGCAAGGAATCGCCCCCGAAGACCGAGAAGTTAATCTAGATTTCGAAAATACCTCCACGAAGGTATTGGGATTGAAATGGATACCAAAAACTGACCAATTCTGCTTGAAGGCAAATGTGACTGACAGTCCAAACATCACTAAACGGTCAGTCACTTCAGAAGTCGCAAGAATTTTCGACCCACTAGGGATCGCAGGTCCTGTAGTGACCGCAGCAAAGATATTCATTCAGAAATTATGGCAGATGCAAATATCATGGGATCATCCGTTACCAACCGAGATTTCTACACAATGGTCCTCTTTTCGCCATAAATTGAATCAGCTGAACAACAATCGACTAGGCAGATACATTTTTGATAATCAGAAGGCTGTCCAAGTGCAACTCCACGTTTTTGTTGACGCCTCGGAAAAGGCGTATGGAGCTGTACTATATCTTCGTTCAAAACTTGAAGATGGAAGACTGATCGTCAGATTACTATGTGCAAAATCTCGTGTAGCACCACTAAAGGGATTGACATTACCGCGGCTAGAGTTGTGTGCTGCCGCGTTGGGAGCAGAGTTAACCGCAAGAGTAAAAAAGGAGCTAAGATTCGAGAATGTTGCAACATTTTATTGGTCGGACTCAGAAATTGTTCTATACTGGATTAATTCCACTTCATCAGCTCTTCGAACCTTCGTTGCGAACAAGATTAGCAAAATTCAAACACTGACTGTCTGCAACCAATGGAGACACGTCAGCACGAAAGATAACCCAGCAGATTTTATCTCCAGAGGGTTAAGTCCCGACCGATTAGCATCGTGTAATTTGTGGTTTTACGGGCCCACCTTCCTCCATGGCAAGGAGACTGTATGGCCACAACCGTTCATCAAAGAATCCCACACACCAACCAATCTAGAATTCAAGCAAAAGATCGCAGCTGTAACGTCATCTAGTAACATGCAGGACATCATATACAAGGTTAATCATCGGAATTCCTTCAGAACTTTGCAGAGAATACTGGGATATGTTCTCAGGTTCATAAAAAATACAAGACAGAAGAAGGAGTCTAGGCCAACACATAAAGCCTTGACTCCTGATGAGCTGAACCAGGCACTTTTAATAATCATTAGTGCCATCCAGGCTTCCGACTTCACACCGGAAATCAATCAACTTCAGAAAGGCGCCGAAATCGACAAGAAAAGTTCAATCACCAGTTTGTTCCCGTTTCTCGATGATCAAGGCGTCCTGCGAGTGGGAGGCCGATTGGAATCTTCAACATTACAGTACGACGCAAAACATCCGATGCTCATCCCTTATAATGATCCACTTATAAACCTGTTATTTGAAACGATTCACAAGGAAAACAAACATTGTGGTCCTCAGGCTTTATTAAACATAATGAGGCAGCGATTCTGGCCTATTAAAGGTAAAATAACAGCACGGTCAACTGTCCAAAAATGCATTAGATGTGCACGAGCAAAACCGCAACTTTGTCAACAACTTATGGGAAACCTCCCACAAACTCGAGTTACTCCAGCGCGACCATTCGTCAACGCTGGTGTTGATTACTGTGGACCATTCTGGATCCATTATAAGGTCCGAGGTAAAAGACCGACTAAGGCATACCTAGCAGTCTTCTGTTGTTTCGCCACAAAGGCGGTCCATCTGGAAGTAGGACAGATTTGTCGACAGAAGCATTTATAGGCGCTTTGAAACGGTTCATCGGCCGTCGAGGTTGCTGTCAAAACATTTACTCTGACAACGCCACTAATTTTGTCGGAGCCAAAAACCAGTTAACAGAACTAAATGACAGCATATATTCGAAAGAAGCCCAAGAATCAATTATTTCCGCCTCAAGCTCAAAAGGAATACAGTTTCACTTCATTCCTCCAAGAGCACCTCACTTTGGAGGTTTATGGGAAGCTGCTGTGAAGTCCGCCAAACACCTTTTACTTCGCAGTGTTGCAACTGCATCATTGACACATGAAGAACTAGAGACTGTGGTGGTGGAAATCGAAGCCATTCTCAACTCCCGTCCACTGACACCCATGTCAAATGATCCATCCGATATGGAGGCATTAACTCCTGGTCACTTCCTCATCGGTGAACCACTAACATCGGCAGTAGACAGCAGAGCACAGCCAATTAAGGTTTCGGGATTGTCCCATTGGAATCTCGTTACTCATATAAAACAGGAATTTTGGAAACGATGGTCCACAGAATACCTAAATGAACTACAGCAACGTCACAAATGGAAACAACCAGCCTCTAATATGAAAACTGGAGACATGGTTATAATAAAGGAAGACAATTTACCAGCACTTCAATGGCCACTCGGCAGAGTTATGAATGTACATAAGGGAAGCGATAAGGCAGTAAGAGTGGTGGATGTTAAAACCGCCAAGGGATTGTTCAAACGTCCGATACATCGTCTAGCTCCGCTACCTGTAGACATTGAGTCCTCTACCTCAAACACTATTGCATCTGGTTCTACATCATCCAAACAAATTGGCGTTACTATAGATGAAGTACCATCCAAACGGAGGAAAACATCTGGTTTAAGTTTAACGACAGCATTTTTAGTTATTATGTTCATGATGCCAATAGTATGGGCATCGGAAATCGTGAACACCAAATTCGCTTCTGATGTTGGAATACATTTTGAAGGAATAGGACATGTTAAGACATCAAAAACTAATTGGAACCTTATAGTGTACTATGAGTTAACACCGTATTGGGAAGAAATGCAGGCGTTTTCAAATGGCACATCAACTATACGACATTTATGTAAAGAATTAAGACAAGCAAGCACATGCAAAGGTGTCATAACTGCTTTGAATCACATTGAAGAAGGATTCCGATTGGACAACAGTCTTCTACCAAACAAAAGATATAAAAGGGGTGCATTGAACATCGTTGGAAATGTCGCCAATTCATTATTTGGAGTGCTAGATTCTGAATATGCCCTACAAATGACTAACACAATTGAAGCAGTTAAGCAAAACGAAAATCACCTTTTCAATCTGTTGAAAAATCAAACCTCAATCCTTGATGCCACAATCAACATTCTTAAACAAGATGAGAAATCTATTAAGAAAAAATTCAAGGATCTTGACGCTCAAGGCACCGAAATAATGTCCAGAATACATAATATCGAAGACTCTGGCTACCAATCACGGTTGTTCCAAATATTCATCGCATTAGCCATGCAACTAACAATTGCAGCAGCAAACTTAGAACGAATAAGATCAGCAATTATAGATGTTTTAACTGACACACATCATGGAAAAATTAGTCCTAGTTTACTATCTCCAAATCAACTTCAAAACGAAATAATGAAGATACGAAATTATTTACCATCATCCGTACAAATCCCAGTCAACAATGACAATCATCTTCAGCTCTACAAATTAATGACAGTGGAAGGTGGATTAACAGAAAGTCATGTTATATTCAAGATTTCAATTCCTTTATGTGACCAAGAACCGTTTGAGCTATACAGACTATATCCTGTACCTTTATTAGTAAACACCAGTCTTATCGCGATCAAACTTTGCAACGAAATTCTCGCTGTGAACGCATATCGTGATCAATACTTCCCCATGGATAGACACATGTTACACTCATGCACTCTTACGGAGACAGATACATATTTATGTTCTAATATTCAGTCAAAATACAAAAAGGGTTCTGAAATATGTTCCTGCGAGATCCAATTGCTGAACAATGACACACGGTCAGATTGCAACATAGAACGCCTGCAAACGAATACATCTTGGACTCAGTTATCAAACAAAAACAAGTGGATGTATGCCCTCAACTCACCTAAGCGAATCAATGCTGTATGCGAGAGACAGGGGCAACAACTTATACTAGATGGCTCTGGATTATTGACATTGCAGCCTGAATGCGTAATCAAGGATGACTCCATTACTATTCAAGGACATCAATCATTTTCCAGTAATCTTTATGAGTCATACACCAGCTTAATCAACCTGGAAAATATTACCAAGCCCAACCATCCATATCCAGTTTTACATCAAACGTATCACTACAAAACTCAGTCAGATAATCTCACCAAACTTCAAACAATGCTTGAACAACAAAAGGGTTTTGATATGCCGACACAAATTAAAAACATCAACCTGCATCACTCAATAGTAGGATATACTGCACTCATTTTGTCAATTGCTCTCATCACCTACACCATTTGGAAGATGAAATCAATGCATTATAACCTCCAATCAACAACACCGGAAACTCCTCAACCGATTCCACGTGAAAGACAAACAACATCAGATTTTGTAGTTTCAGTAACCTAACTATATAAACTATAAATTATAGATTTATCATTACTATTAATACATTCTCTCCCAGCAAATAAAAATAAAAGTATGTTCCTTTGCATTCTACAAATTTTGAACACTCGTTCAACGCGGGGGAGAATGTTAAAACACACATAAATAACACTACTAATAATATTAACTCATACGTGAGCACCCTTAATGTTATTTACAATGACCTACTAAAGGTAAATTGAACTGCTTGCAATTTTTGTTCTTCAATGTTTATTGATATTCGTATATTGTATGATTAGCATTTTTATGGTATAAATATGTGCAATAAACTACAAACAATATCAGAAAGTAACAAACGTTTTGTCATTCTGTTCAAACCTTCAAGTTACAAGTGCTTGAAGGTATTCCAATACAAAAATAGTACAGTCCAAATTCAAGTGTTTGGATTGAGTCATACTATTCCCTTTTTATACAAACAGATGTATTAATTGTTTTTAATTTGTTTTTATGATTTCACTGCACACTAGTTTACTGAGAATTGGTGTGGTTAGCGTTTCATTTGCTTTACTACTTTTTGTTTGCAAGATAAAATACAATTGTCGCAATTTTCTACATGATGTGTTTAAAAAAAATTAACCCATCCAAATGGACAATATTATGATGTTTTTCTTTAGACAGTAATACCAACGCAGGCCTCCAAATATTTTCGGTATTCTAATGCGATTAAAAAATCGATATCTCTATCATGATTTCCGGCTCGTTATGACCTTATTCGGAGCTATTTTTCTACCAAATTTCATTTAAAACAGTAAATTTTTGAAATAGGGGAAAAGTCCCACAAAATCAGAAAAAGTGGCATAATTGAATTAGTTTTATAAAGTCACACAATAAGGTGCAGACCGTCAAAAAGGTTGAACATTGCAAATTTATTCGCACATTGATAACACTGGTTGCATATCCATGGGCCCCATCTCATCAGCATAAAAACAACACGCAACCTACAAATTTAAGAATATCCTTAAGATTGAATAAAGGAACCAGAAAATAGTATCCTGTAGCATCATCGCGACGATTAATGCAACAGAGGGGGCGGCTGCTATTTAAATTATCATCGACAACATTATTAACTAGTGTTTCATATGTTAAAATCACTTGTATTGTTATGTTAAGCGACAATGATCATTTTATGTCACCAACAATGCTTTTTATGTTACAGTGATTGTTCTCTGTTATAAAGAGAGAGTCATGTAATGTTTGTTCACACTTTATTTTGTATACTCTCTTGTTGCTCTTTCTCTTTTACTCAATAACATCAATACATATGCAATGTTTACTCGATACACTGTGATTGTTTTTGTAAAATCGTATTATCAGTCAATTGAATTTTGAAAAGCTTTAAACGTAGTTTGTAATTTAAAAGCTCTAGACGATGTTATTGATTTTGTCAAAGGCTTCTTGCGTAGTCAATGAATATTATTTGTTCTCCGTTCTGCTCGAGCCGTTAAACAATAAAGTAGACATTGAAAACGAAGTGCTTGTTTTATTACACAGGCACAACCAAATAAATAACTATAATAAAATGAACGCTAAGACTCTGGAAGACCGTAAAGGACTACAGTAGGTAGCGAATTCGAAGACGAGTAATGTGCTTTAAATCAGCCTTATTCAGTCCCGGAATAAATTATAAAAAACCATGAAACTATAAACTTAAGGCGAATTTTCCTCCATCAGGATATTTTCCCAACAAGAAGGTTTCTTCCCTTACACTATTATAATAGTGCAAACTGTGAGACAACTTCTTCGGGATATTGAGATTATGTTCTTGCTGGACTTTTTTCTCAATGTCTTCGCCCATATGGGTGATCCGTACAGCATTATCGAGCTTATTACAAGGGTGATTAGAGCTCTACGGCCCTCCAACATTTGGCATCATTCTGGCCAGCAGTCTAAAAACTCCGTCGTACATTATGTTCCACAGTAGAGGCCCTAGTACAGAGCCTTGGGGGACGCCTGCCGTGACTTCGTACGATTTTGTTCCATTGTCGGTCTCATACCACAGCGTTCTATCTGAAAAGTAATCTATGACCAATCTTACAAGGTATTCCGGGACATTTAGTCTCCACAAGGATGACACGATATGATCCCATCCAGCCGAGTTGAAGGCTTTTTTATATCCAGCGTAACTACTGCACAGTATTTCCTTGCTGCTCCTTTGCCTTGAATAGACGTCCTTGCCGTGTTCACTACTAGGTAAATTGCGTCAATGGTGGACATAGACTTCCGGAAACCGTATTGTCATTCCGAGATTCCATCTGCCTCGTCAACTGCATTTTGTAGCCTATTGTAAATTATCCTCTCAAGGCATTTGCCTATAGTATCCAGGAATACATATGCACAGTATTTCCTTGCTGCTCCTTTGCCTTGAATAGCCGTCCTTGCCGTGTTCACTACTAGGGAAATTGCGTCAATGGTGGACATAGACTTCCGAAAACCGTATTGTCTTTCCGAGATTCCATCTGCCTCGTCAACTGCATTTTGTAGCCTATTGTAAATTATCCTCTCAAGGCATTTGCCTATAGTATCCAGGAATACATATGCACAGTATTTCCTTGCTGCTCCTTTGCCTTGAATAGCCGTCCTTGCCGTGTTCACTACTAGGGAAATTGCGTCAATGGTGGACATAGACTTCCGAAAACCGTATTGTCTTTCCGAGATTCCATCTGCCTCGTCAACTGCATTTTGTAGCCTATTGTAAATTATCCTCTCAAGGCATTTGCCTATAGTATCCAGGAGACATATCGGCCTATATGATTGGGGTTCACCTAGGGTCTTGGCGTGCATTGGTAGCAAGATAAGCTTATGCTTTTTCCATCGTCCCGGAAATACACCACCTTTCAGGCTGTTATTGAATAGCTTCGCAAATAGCTGGGGTCTCGCCCCTAATGCAGCTTTTAGGGCTCTATTGGGCACACAATCCAATCCTATAGCCTTGCAGTTTCCGATTTTCTTGCGTAATTCCAAGATTTCGCTTTCTGCCACATCTACCAAGCTTTCGACGGGGTAACTGGGAGTTTCATCTTCGTATCGTTCTCTTTGTGGAAATAGAGTGACAACAATCTTGTGTATTAGGACTGGACACCTGATTTGGGCCGATTTGCTTCCTTTTAGTCGTGACATAACTATGCGGTATGCACTGTCCCATGGATTATTATGCCATATCTACTGTCGCGCTTTCTTCAACTTATAGGCTGGAGAACACTTCAATGAAGGTTGCCTCGTCAAATTTATCCCTTTGCCAACCGCCGAATTTCGCATTGCCTAGTTTACTCCTTGGTGGTCCCCGGTAGTCGGCTGTAAAAGTTATCGCCTGGTGGTCGCTATGAGTATACTGCTCGTTAACATGCCACTCTAAATCGGAAGCTAGGGAGGAACTTACAAAAGTCAGGTCGACTACGGATCCGTATCCAGCTCTCCTGAATGTGTGCACATTCCCCTCGTTTGCGAGTACTACATCGAGCTGTGAGAATGACTCCAGTAATACACATCCTCTGTCGTACGTCTGCTGACTGCCCCAATCTACAGCCCAAGCGTTGAAGTCCCCACCAATTACTATTGGGCTATGTTTTGATGCGTCAATTGACAGATTTCCAACTATTCTCCTAAATTCATCTAGTGGTATATTCGGTGAGACGTAGCAATTAAGGTTTCGGGATTGTCCCATTGGAATCTCGTTACTCATATAAAACAGGAATTTTGGAAACGATGGTCCACAGAATATCTAAATGAACTACAGCAACGTCACAAATGGAAACAACCAGCCTCTAATATGAAAACTGGAGACATGGTTATAATAAAGGAAGACAATTTACCAGCACTTCAATGGCCACTCGGCAGAGTTATGAATGTACATAAGGGAAGCGATAAGGCAGTAAGAGTGGTGGATGTTAAAACCGCCAAGGGATTGTTCAAACGTCCGATACATCGTCTAGCTCCGCTACCTGTAGACATTGAGTCCTCTACCTCAAACACTATTGCATCTGGTTCTACATCATCCAAACAAATTGGCGTTACTATAGATGAAGTACCATCCAAACGGAGGAAAACATCTGGTTTAAGTTTAACGACAGCATTTTTAGTTATTATGTTCATGATGCCAATAGTATGGGCATCGGAAATCGTGAACACCAAATTCGCTTCTGATGTTGGAATACATTTTGAAGGAATAGGACATGTTAAGACATCAAAAACTAATTGGAACCTTATAGTGTACTATGAGTTAACACCGTATTGGGAAGAAATGCAGGCGTTTTCAAATGGCACATCAACTATACGACATTTATGTAAAGAATTAAGACAAGCAAGCACATGCAAAGGTGTCATAACTGCTTTGAATCACATTGAAGAAGGATTCCGATTGGACAACAGTCTTCTACCAAACAAAAGATATAAAAGGGGTGCATTGAACATCGTTGGAAATGTCGCCAATTCATTATTTGGAGTGCTAGATTCTGAATATGCCCTACAAATGACTAACACAATTGAAGCAGTTAAGCAAAACGAAAATCACCTTTTCAATCTGTTGAAAAATCAAACCTCAATCCTTGATGCCACAATCAACATTCTTAAACAAGATGAGAAATCTATTAAGAAAAAATTCAAGGATCTTGACGCTCAAGGCACCGAAATAATGTCCAGAATACATAATATCGAAGACTCTGGCTACCAATCACGGTTGTTCCAAATATTCATCGCATTAGCCATGCAACTAACAATTGCAGCAGCAAACTTAGAACGAATAAGATCAGCAATTATAGATGTTTTAACTGACACACATCATGGAAAAATTAGTCCTAGTTTACTATCTCCAAATCAACTTCAAAACGAAATAATGAAGATACGAAATTATTTACCATCATCCGTACAAATCCCAGTCAACAATGACAATCATCTTCAGCTCTACAAATTAATGACAGTGGAAGGTGGATTAACAGAAAGTCATGTTATATTCAAGATTTCAATTCCTTTATGTGACCAAGAACCGTTTGAGCTATACAGACTATATCCTGTACCTTTATTAGTAAACACCAGTCTTATCGCGATCAAACTTTGCAACGAAATTCTCGCTGTGAACGCACATCGTGATCAATACTTCCCCATGGATAGACACATGTTACACTCATGCACTCTTACGGAGACAGATACATATTTATGTTCTAATATTCAGTCAAAATACAAAAAGGGTTCTGAAATATGTTCCTGCGAGATCCAATTGCTGAACAATGACACACGGTCAGATTGCAACATAGAACGCCTGCAAACGAATACATCTTGGACTCAGTTATCAAACAAAAACAAGTGGATGTATGCCCTCAACTCACCTAAGCGAATCAATGCTGTATGCGAGAGACAGGGGCAACAACTTATACTAGATGGCTCTGGATTATTGACATTGCAGCCTGAATGCGTAATCAAGGATGACTCCATTACTATTCAAGGACATCAATCATTTTCCAGTAATCTTTATGAGTCATACACCAGCTTAATCAACCTGGAAAATATTACCAAGCCCAACCATCCATATCCAGTTTTACATCAAACGTATCACTACAACACTCAGTCAGATAATCTCACCAAACTTCAAACAATGCTTGAACAACAAAAGGGTTTTGATATGCCGACACATATTAAAAACATCAACCTGCATCACTCAATAGTAGGATATACTGCACTCATTTTGTCAATTGCTCTCATCACCTACACCATTTGGAAGATGAAATCAATGCATTATAACCTCCAATCAACAACACCGGAAACTCCTCAACCGATTCCACGTGAAAGACAAACAACATCAGATTTTGTAGTTTCAGTAACCTAACTATATAAACTATAAATTATAGATTTATCATTACTATTAATACATTCTCTCCCAGCAAATAAAAATAAAAGTATGTTCCTTTGCATTCTACAAATTTTGAACACTCGTTCAACGCGGGGGAGAATGTTAAAACACACATAAATAACACTACTAATAATATTAACTCATACGTGAGCACCCTTAATGTTATTTACAATGACCTACTAAAGGTAAATTGAACTGCTTGCAATTTTTGTTCTTCAATGTTTATTGATATTCGTATATTGTATGATTAGCATTTTTATGGTATAAATATGTGCAATAAACTACAAACAATATCAGAAAGTAACAAACGTTTTGTCATTCTGTTCAAACCTTCAAGTTACAAGTGCTTGAAGGTATTCCAATACAAAAATAGTACAGTCCAAATTCAAGTGTTTGGATTGAGTCATACTATTCCCTTTTTATACAAACAGATGTATTAATTGTTTTTAATTTGTTTTTATGATTTCACTGCACACTAGTTTACTGAGAATTGGTGTGGGTTAGCGTTTCATTTGCTTTACTACTTTTTGTTTGCAAGATAAAATACAATTGTCGCAATTTTCTACATGATGTGTTTAAAAAAAATTAACCCATCCAAATGGACAATATTATGATGTTTTTCTTTAGACAGTAATACCAACGCAGGCCTCCAAATATTTTCGGTATTCTAATGCGATTAAAAAATCGATATCTCTATCATGATTTCCGGCTCGTTATGACCTTATTCGGAGCTATTTTTCTACCAAATTTCATTTAAAACAGTAAATTTTTGAAATAGGGGAAAAGTCCCACAAAATCAGAAAAAGTGGCATAATTGAATTAGTTTTATAAAGTCACACAATAAGGTGCAGACCGTCAAAAAGGTTGAACATTGCAAATTTATTCGCACATTGATAACACTGGTTGCATATCCATGGGCCCCATCTCATCAGCATAAAAACAACACGCAACCTACAAATTTAAGAATATCCTTAAGATTGAATAAAGGAACCAGAAAATAGTATCCTGTAGCATCATCGCGACGATTAATGCAACAGAGGGGGCGGCTGCTATTTAAATTATCATCGACAACATTATTAACTAGTGTTTCATATGTTAAAATCACTTGTATTGTTATGTTAAGCGACAATGATCATTTTATGTCACCAACAATGCTTTTTATGTTACAGTGATTGTTCTCTGTTATAAAGAGAGAGTCATGTAATGTTTGTTCACACTTTATTTTGTATACTCTCTTGTTGCTCTTTCTCTTTTACTCAATAACATCAATACATATGCAATCTTTACTCGATACACTGTGATTGTTTTTGTAAAATCGTATTATCAGTCAATTGAATTTTGAAAAGCTTTAAACGTAGTTTGTAATTTAAAAGCTCTAGACGATGTTATTGATTTTGTCAAAGGCTTCTTGCGTAGTCAATGAATATTATTTGTTCTCCGTTCTGCTCGAGCCGTTAAACAATAAAGTAAACATTGAAAACGAAGTGCTTGTTTTATTACACAGGCACAACCAAATAAATAACTATAATAAAATGAACGCTAGGACTCTGGAAGACCGTAAAGGACTACAGTAGGTAGCGAATTCGAAGACGAGTAATGTGCTTTAAATCAGCCTTATTCAGTCCCGGAATAAATTATAAAAAACCATGAAACTATAAACTTAAGGCGAATTTTCCTCCATCAGGATATTTTCCCAACAAGAAGGTTTCTTCCCTTACACTATTATAATAGTGCAAACTGTGAGACAACTTCTTCGGGATATTGAGATTATGTTCTTGCTGGACTTTTTTCTCAATGTCTTCGCCCATATGGGTGATCCGTACAGCATTATCGAGCTTATTACACGGGTGATTAGAGCTCTACGGCCCTCCAACATTTGGCATCATTCTGGCCAGCAGTCTAAAAACTCCGTCGTACATTATGTTCCACAGTAGAGGCCCTAGTACAGAGCCTTGGGGGACGCCTGCCGTGACTTCGTACGATTTTGTTCCATTGTCGGTCTCATACCACAGCGTTCTATCTGAAAAGTAATCTATGACCAATCTTACAAGGTATTCCGGGACATTTAGTCTCCACAAGGATGACACGAAATGATCCCATCCAGCCGAGTTGAAGGCTTTTTTATATCCAGCGTAACTACTGCACAGTATTTCCTTGCTGCTCCTTTGCCTTGAATAGACGTCCTTGCCGTGTTCACTACTAGGTAAATTGCGTCAATGGTGGACATAGACTTCCGGAAACCGTATTGTCTTTCCGAGATTCCATCTGCCTCGTCAACTGCATTTTGTAGCCTATTGTAAATTATCCTCTCAAGGCATTTGCCTATAGTATCCAGGAATACATATGCACAGTATTTCCTTGCTGCTCCTTTGCCTTGAATAGCCGTCCTTGCCGTGTTCACTACTTATAGGCTGGAGAACACTTCAATGAAGGTTGCCTCGTCAAATTTATCCCTTTGCCAACCGCCGAATTTCGCATTGCCTAGTTTACTCCTTGGTGGTCCCCGGTAGTCGGCTGTAAAAGTTATCGCCTGGTGGTCGCTATGAGTATACTGCTCGTTAACATGCCACTCTAAATCGGAAGCTAGGGAGGAACTTACAAAAGTCAGGTCGACTACGGATCCGTATCCAGCTCTCCTGAATGTGTGCACATTCCCCTCGTTTGCGAGTACTACATCGAGCTGTGAGATTGGAAATAAATGCAGGCGTTTTCAAATGGCACATCAACTATACGACATTTATGTAAAGAATTAAGACAAGCAAGCACATGCAAAGGTGTCATAACTGCTTTGAATCACATTGAAGAAGGATTCCGATTGGACAACAGTCTTCTACCAAACAAAAGATATAAAAGGGGTGCATTGAACATCGTTGGAAATGTCGCCAATTCATTATTTGGAGTGCTAGATTCTGAATATGCCCTACAAATGACTAACACAATTGAAGCAGTTAAGCAAAACGAAAATCACCTTTTCAATCTGTTGAAAAATCAAACCTCAATCCTTGATGCCACAATCAACATTCTTAAACAAGATGAGAAATCTATTAAGAAAAAATTCAAGGATCTTGACGCTCAAGGCACCGAAATAATGTCCAGAATACATAATATCGAAGACTCTGGCTACCAATCACGGTTGTTCCAAATATTCATCGCATTAGCCATGCAACTAACAATTGCAGCAGCAAACTTAGAACGAATAAGATCAGCAATTATAGATGTTTTAACTGACACACATCATGGAAAAATTAGTCCTAGTTTACTATCTCCAAATCAACTTCAAAACGAAATAATGAAGATACGAAATTATTTACCATCATCCGTACAAATCCCAGTCAACAATGACAATCATCTTCAGCTCTACAAATTAATGACAGTGGAAGGTGGATTAACAGAAAGTCATGTTATATTCAAGATTTCAATTCCTTTATGTGACCAAGAACCGTTTGAGCTATACAGACTATATCCTGTACCTTTATTAGTAAACACCAGTCTTATCGCGATCAAACTTTGCAACGAAATTCTCGCTGTGAACGCACATCGTGATCAATACTTCCCCATGGATAGACACATGTTACACTCATGCACTCTTACGGAGACAGATACATATTTATGTTCTAATATTCAGTCAAAATACAAAAAGGGTTCTGAAATATGTTCCTGCGAGATCCAATTGCTGAACAATGACACACGGTCAGATTGCAACATAGAACGCCTGCAAACGAATACATCTTGGACTCAGTTATCAAACAAAAACAAGTGGATGTATGCCCTCAACTCACCTAAGCGAATCAATGCTGTATGCGAGAGACAGGGGCAACAACTTATACTAGATGGCTCTGGATTATTGACATTGCAGCCTGAATGCGTAATCAAGGATGACTCCATTACTATTCAAGGACATCAATCATTTTCCAGTAATCTTTATGAGTCATACACCAGCTTAATCAACCTGGAAAATATTACCAAACCCAACCATCCATATCCAGTTTTACATCAAACGTATCACTACAACACTCAGTCAGATAATCTCACCAAACTTCAAACAATGCTTGAACAACAAAAGGGTTTTGATATGCCGACACATATTAAAAACATCAACCTGCATCACTCAATAGTAGGATATACTGCACTCATTTTGTCAATTGCTCTCATCACCTACACCATTTGGAAGATGAAATCAATGCATTATAACCTCCAATCAACAACACCGGAAACTCCTCAACCGATTCCACGTGAAAGACAAACAACATCAGATTTTGTAGTTTCAGTAACCTAACTATATAAACTATAAATTATAGATTTATCATTACTATTAATACATTCTCTCCCAGCAAATAAAAATAAAAGTATGTTCCTTTGCATTCTACAAATTTTGAACACTCGTTCAACGCGGGGGAGAATGTTAAAACACACATAAATAACACTACTAATAATATTAACTCATACGTGAGCACCCTTAATGTTATTTACAATGACCTACTAAAGGTAAATTGAACTGCTTGCAATTTTTGTTCTTCAATGTTTATTGATATTCGTATATTGTATGATTAGCATTTTTATGGTATAAATATGTGCAATAAACTACAAACAATATCAGAAAGTAACAAACGTTTTGTCATTCTGTTCAAACCTTCAAGTTACAAGTGCTTGAAGGTATTCCAATACAAAAATAGTACAGTCCAAATTCAAGTGTTTGGATTGAGTCATACTATTCCCTTTTTATACAAACAGATGTATTAATTGTTTTTAATTTGTTTTTATGATTTCACTGCACACTAGTTTACTGAGAATTGGTGTGGGTTAGCGTTTCATTTGCTTTACTACTTTTTGTTTGCAAGATAAAATACAATTGTCGCAATTTTCTACATGATGTGTTTAAAAAAAATTAACCCATCCAAATGGACAATATTATGATGTTTTTCTTTAGACAGTAATACCAACGCAGGCCTCCAAATATTTTCGGTATTCTAATGCGATTAAAAAATCGATATCTCTATCATGATTTCCGGCTCGTTATGACCTTATTCGGAGCTATTTTTCTACCAAATTTCATTTAAAACAGTAAATTTTTGAAATAGGGGAAAAGTCCCACAAAATCAGAAAAAGTGGCATAATTGAATTAGTTTTATAAAGTCACACAATAAGGTGCAGACCGTCAAAAAGGTTGAACATTGCAAATTTATTCGCACATTGATAACACTGGTTGCATATCCATGGGCCCCATCTCATCAGCATAAAAACAACACGCAACCTACAAATTTAAGAATATCCTTAAGATTGAATAAAGGAACCAGAAAATAGTATCCTGTAGCATCATCGCGACGATTAATGCAACAGAGGGGGCGGCTGCTATTTAAATTATCATCGACAACATTATTAACTAGTGTTTCATATGTTAAAATCACTTGTATTGTTATGTTAAGCGACAATGATCATTTTATGTCACCAACAATGCTTTTTATGTTACAGTGATTGTTCTCTGTTATAAAGAGAGAGTCATGTAATGTTTGTTCACACTTTATTTTGTATACTCTCTTGTTGCTCTTTCTCTTTTACTCAATAACATCAATACATATGCAATCTTTACTCGATACACTGTGATTGTTTTTGTAAAATCGTATTATCAGTCAATTGAATTTTGAAAAGCTTTAAACGTAGTTTGTAATTTAAAAGCTCTAGACGATGTTATTGATTTTGTCAAAGGCTTCTTGCGTAGTCAATGAATATTATTTGTTCTCCGTTCTGCTCGAGCCGTTAAACAATAAAGTAAACATTGAAAACGAAGTGCTTGTTTTATTACACAGGCACAACCAAATAAATAACTATAATAAAATGAACGCTAGGACTCTGGAAGACCGTAAAGGACTACAGTAGGTAGCGAATTCGAAGACGAGTAATGTGCTTTAAATCAGCCTTATTCAGTCCCGGAATAAATTCTAAAAAACCATGAAACTATAAACTTAAGGCGAATTTTCCTCCATCAGGATATTTTCCCAACAAGAAGGTTTCTTCCCTTACACTATTATAATAGTGCAAACTGTGAGACAACTTCTTCGGGATATTGAGATTATGTTCTTGCTGGACTTTTTTCTCAATGTCTTCGCCCATATGGGTGATCCGTACAGCATTATCGAGCTTATTACACGGTGATTAGAGCTCTACGGCCCTCCAACATTTGGCATCATTCTGGCCAGCAGTCTAAAAACTCCGTCGTACATTATGTTCCACAGTAGAGGCCCTAGTACAGAGCCTTGGGGGACGCCTGCCGTGACTTCGTACGATTTTGTTCCATTGTCGGTCTCATACCACAGCGTTCTATCTGAAAAGTAATCTATGACCAATCTTACAAGGTATTCCGGGACATTTAGTCTCCACAAGGATGACACGAAATGATCCCATCCAGCCGAGTTGAAGGCTTTTTTATATCCAGCGTAACTACTGCACAGTATTTCCTTGCTGCTCCTTTGCCTTGAATAGACGTCCTTGCCGTGTTCACTACTAGGGAAATTGCGTCAATGGTGGACATAGACTTCCGGAAACCGTATTGTCTTTCCGAGATTCCATCTGCCTCGTCAACTGCATTTTGTAGCCTATTGTAAATTATCCTCTCAAGGCATTTGCCTATAGTATCCAGGAATACATATGCACAGTATTTCCTTGCTGCTCCTTTGCCTTGAATAGCCGTCCTTGCCGTGTTCACTACTTATAGGCTGGAGAACACTTCAATGAAGGTTGCCTCGTCAAATTTATCCCTTTGCCAACCGCCGAATTTCGCATTGCCTAGTTTACTCCTTGGTGGTCCCCGGTAGTCGGCTGTAAAAGTTATCGCCTGGTGGTCGCTATGAGTATACTGCTCGTTAACATGCCACTCTAAATCGGAAGCTAGGGAGGAACTTACAAAAGTCAGGTCGACTACGGATCCGTATCCAGCTCTCCTGAATGTGTGCACATTCCCCTCGTTTGCGAGTACTACATCGAGCTGTGAGAATGACTCCAGTAATACACATCCTCTGTCGTTCGTCTGCTGACTGCCCCAATATACAGCCCAAGCGTTGAAGTCCCCACCAATTACTATTGGGCTATGTTTTGATGCGTCAATTGACAGATTTCCAACTATTCTCCTAAATTCATCTAGTGGTATATTCGGTGAGACGTAGCAGCTGTATACGTATATATGGCTGATTCCCTCCTCTATAGCCTTATTTCCGCAGGCCCATACTACAGCTTTACCGGAAGAGTCCACCTCCCATACATTTTTACTTCGCACACAAAATTGCGACGTCTGATTTTAATTCGCAGATGGTTTGCGTCTGGAGATCTTGGGCTGCGGCACAGTGGTTTAGATTTAGCTGAATAAATCTCAATTCGATCTGGATCGCCTTTCGGAATACTGGGCATCTATAACTACCTGCAACATGTTTAAGGTCAGTACTACCTTTTGTCATGCAGAGCATGTAATTCGGTTCACCTGTGCATTCTTTCGCTATATGACCCTTGATGCAACATTTTCTGCAGTGCTGGGACCTATCGATTTCCGCCTCGCAATATTTCGCCATGTGTCCAAAGTCCAGACATTTAAAGCACTTTGTAACCGACGCTATCTCCCTGAGTCGACATACACATGTTAAGTGCTTTTTCTGCAATATCGACTGGGAGGCTAATTTTGGCTGCCAGTGTTCCTCCATACGTTTTCCGGATAGACTTTATTTTAGATTCGTCGATATCTAGGTGGCACATAGGTACTGTGGACTATTGCCGAAGGTGTGAGGACGATGATGAGGTTGAGACGATCGAGCACATTTTATGTAAGTGGCCCTCTCTCTGTGTACGTAGGAAAAAACACTTAGGAGATTATATAATTAGGAACATTGATGAAATCGCAACCCGCACCATCCACGACCTGCTGAGATTCTTGAAGGGCCTGGACTGGATTATGGGTAGTTTCTGATTTACACTGATGATAACAATGAATCCGGCACCTATCAGTAAGAATGAGAACCACAAGGTACGCCAATGTCAAGCTACCCAGAGGTATCCTCGTATTACTCATAACCACAGCAATTATAAGGAAGAATGAGTATTACCTAAACTAAACTCGACTTCCTAACTCCTTCCACTCACTTGACACCGCCTATTCCATCACAACCCATATTCCCGCTTTTCATCTATACCTCACCTCCTGTCCCACCCTCTCATCTAATTTACATTTACATATAGACATTTCAGGTACAAGGCACAGATTGCGAAAGCTCTCTGGTCCTTTAAACCAAACCAAGTCCAAAAAGTCAACACAAAATATATATTTTTTGAAATTTGATTTGATACATATATTTATATTGTAGTTAGCGACAATGTGAAAAAAAATTATTTTGAACAAAAAATTAAATTTGTATTTACGTTTTTGTTATCGCAGCTTGTTATCCCGGCTTAAAGTAAAACATCCCTAATATTCGTTTGTAGCCGACCAAATTTATAAACGGAAGGAACATTTTAACTGTTATAAATAATGAGTGCTAGAATCATGAGAAGGGTGAGTTATGATGGGATTTTTAAATTCGTACTTTTAATGGGTAATTAATGGGAATAAATCATCGCCCTTACCAAACGGCAGGGCGTATAATCTCGACACGGACATTTCTCTTCTATGTAGCATAAACATGACCAAATTATTTTTTCAAATGGATAAAAATAGTACAAGTTAAACGGCTGAAGTTGAATCAATGTACAAATATCCAAAAGCGTAGATGTGGAAAATGAGGGATTTTTCGAAATTTCTACTATAAACGGGAAAAATGGTACCAACAACACATTCTCGGTGTGTATAATTATAATTCCAGTGAACTGAGACACATAAAAATATATTGGACGAAGAATACAACATATTTTTATAAGAAATGGTTGAATTAGAATATCGTGATTGCTTTGAGACCTTAGATGATAACGAAACATTAAATGAAGTACAACCACACGACTCCAAAGAAGATAATGATAAGATAATAAATCAAATCTCACGATGAATCACCCGTCTAAACCAAGTAGAGAAGAAGCCATTAAAACATTGTTTGTTTTAAAACAGATATATTGTCTTATGGTAAGCGTATTATTAGTCCAAAGAAAAATAAAAGACTATTTTCCTTCGAATTAATGTAAATCTATATTCGCATGTCCTCGTCTATATGTGCAAACTATGAATTATTTTTATTTTCGTTTATATGAATATCATTTTATCTTAAAAAATCGATATCTCTATCATGAGATAGAGGCTCGTTTTGACCTTATTCGCAGCTATTTTCCTACCAAATTTCATTTCAAAAAGTAAATTTTTGAAATAGGGGAAAAGTCACACAAATTCAGAAAAAGTGGCACAATTGAATTAGTTTTATAAAGTCACACAATAAAGTGCAGTCACACCTTCAAAAAGGTTGAAAATTGCAAATTTATTCGCACAATGGTAACACTGGTTGCATATCCATGGGCGCTACCCTATCTCATCAGAACTTTCGCAACGAATGTGTCCTTAACTTAATTTAAAGGTTTCATACTAGTACCAGAGTTCACATTGGACAAATGAGAATCGCTGATAAGAAAATTATTCCACCGAACGAAGTTGACACAGTAAAAGTCTCACTTTGTAATTTCATTGTTATGCATGTGCTCACAACAATGGAAAGGGTGATTCGCCTTCACTGTACCTCGTGTGTATTGTTGTTTTTTGTATGTTGTTAGTTGGCCTGTTCAGATGTCTCTGTTGTCATTTATTTTGGTTTAAGAAAAAGAAAAGACAAGTGAGACCTTTATTTGTTGTAGCTAAAATGTGACTGCGCAGTTTCGATAGACGCTACACCTTCTCGTCAGAACTTCCTCCTAAAAGTATAAACTTTGAAAATTCATTTTATGTTTCGCGTATACACGATCAGAGGTATATATGTTTATATTTCCCATCGATCCTATAAGGATCATAAGGCCTCAATAAATTGTGTGAACATGTTCTTGTCTTGTGCCATCGCTTTCACTTCGTTCCAGATTTTTTCCATGGTTGCTATTTCTGCGTCTGCTTCCTCCAGGTTCCACTGTATATCATTTCGTGTTATGTCTTTAAATGGCCTATCCATCAGCATTTACGTTTTTATACCCTCCACCTCCAGGATGGGGGTATATTCATTTTGTCATTCCGTTTGTAACACCTTAAAATATTCATCGGAGACCCCATAAAGTATATATATTCTGGGTCGTGGTAAAATTCTAAGACGATATAGCCATGTCCGTCTGTCTGTCTGTCTGTTGAAAGCACGATAGCGGCCGAACGAAATGAGCTAGGAGGTTCAAATTTTTCCTAAATGTGTCTTATGGTTGCAGATCGGTTGGGATTGAAAGTGGGCGAAATCGGCCCAGAGGGAAAACATTTTCCCTCACAAGGACTGAAAATACCCCTAATATTTAGAGTATTTCAGCATGTTTTTTGAACATAATAGCTTGTATTTACTTGATATTTGCAATTCGCATTCCCTTTATAGCATAAAAGGGAACCATAGAATGATTTTTATTTGTAGGGGCCGAAATGGGACTAAAATAGTACCTATCAAAGGACAACAGATAGAAACACGAAATTTGGCGTGTACATACCTCTAATAGAGTAGATACATAATATACAAGTATTTTTTCTAAATTTGTACTTTTAAGGGATTACATGGTGATAGAGGGATAAAAATAGTACCAACCAAACGGCTGCACCTAGAATAATGACATTCGGTGTATATATTCCTCTGATTGCGTACACACATAAAATTCGAAATTCGTACTTTTAGGGTGTAAAATGGAAAAAGGGGATAAAAATTGTACCAAACAAATGGATGCAGCTAGAACCATGAAATTCGCGGTATACATTCCTCTGAGTGAGTGACACGAAAAAAAAGGTTTTCCAAATTCGTACTTTCAAGGGATTCAATGGGAGCAGAGGGATAAAAATGGTACCAACTATAAGGCTACAGCTAGAATGATGAAATTTTCCAAAGTCGTACTTTTAAGGTGTAAAATGCGAAAAAGGGGATACAAATTGTACCAACAAAATGGCCGCAGATAGTATCATGGAATTGGGCATATACATTCCTCTGAGTGTATAGCCACGTAAAATATTTTTTTTCCAAATTCGTACTTTATTTTGTTGCTTTTACGACAAAAAATGGTATAATCATAAAGTTGTCTTATACTGCGTACGTGAGAGATAAGATATTTTTAAAATTATACTTTTGACATTAAAATAGGATGGAAATACAACCGCCCAAAAGACTGTAGCTGAAAATACACTCTCTGTCCCCCTATATTTAGGGTATTTATGATTGCTGCCTTATATTTACTTTATGAATTGAAGTATTATATCCATTATATATATACATAGTATAAAAATATTGGTAGCCTTGGTTAATTAATTAAATTTCTGATTTTCATACATTTGAAATTTGTTGCGGGCATTCCTCTTGTAGCTTGGAAGCACCACAAAGAAAATAAATGTTTTAGCGGGTGAAATGGGACAAAAATTGATAAAGTATGGTACCAATGATACGACAACTGCTAGAATCATGAAACTCGTGTGTATATCCCTAATTGCCAAAACACGTAAAATAGAGGGATTTTTCGAAATTCGTACTTTTAAGTGATATAATTGAAAAAGAAGTTGATAGCATGAAATTCGGTGTATATATTCGGTGTGTGTTCAGTGGCCTGACTTGCCAAATTTGTATATTTGGGCGGAGAATGGGGCGAATGGGGATATCTTTAAAATTTGTACTTTTCTTATCAAAATAATGCAGTCACTTTGTCTGTATCTGAAAATGCTTCTCCCTAATGGCGACTGACAATCGCCTAATATTTTCGGCATGTTCACTTTCACAATTACAGCATTGTATTTATTTATAATAGTAGATTTTAAACAGTGCGCATAAGTATATATACTATAGTTTGAAATAGTAATCAAATATAGTAATGTGCATAAAAATATCACAATTTTCGCAATATGGTTCTGTACTTCTATGTCTATGTCGACATCCTTTAATATGCTGGTAATACTGTGGAATGCACTTCGTGGTGGAGGGTATATAAGATTCGGCCCGGCCGAACTTAACGCCTTCTTACTTGTTTCTCCTTGCATAGCATTTTATTTGATATGACCCTTGGCCAAAAACTTGGATTTTCTGTATGTCTACGGTTGCAGCATTCCCTGTTTCGAGAGCATGGAGCAGGGTAGGCTTCACACTTGAGATAAAAATACTAAGCGTTTGTACGCTGAGATAGAGAGGATGAGCTCCTGATGTCTTAATTGGCCAAAAGATCGTTGATCTATTTGAATTCCGTTATCAATATCTTCATCTGCATAGTCCAAGTCATTTAGGTGATCTTGTAAACCCCAGGTTATACCTCTGCCATCTTGAAGTGCTCCTTTTAAAATTGATCGAACACTATATTGAATAAAAGTGATGAAATAACGCAACCTTGTCGGACTTCAATTTCCACTTTAATTGACCTGCTTAACGATTTTACATGCTTTATTCGACAACTGGCGTTCTGGTAAAGACACTTAATAATAAAGAGTGATTTTTTTGAGGTTAGGATTTTCATGCATTAGTATTTGACAGATCACGTGGGATTTCAGACATGGTGTCAAAGAGAAAGATGCTCAGTATGCTTTGACATTTCATCATGAATCGTCTTACAAACGAACAACGCTTGCAAATTATTGAATTTTATTATCAAAATGCGTGCTCTGTTAAGAAAGTTCATTGCGCGCTTCCATTTTATGGTCAGTTTAATCGACCCACTGAAGCGGCTATTCGGGCTATTGTGACTAAATTTCGCACCAAATTTACATTGTTGGACATTAAACCACCAACACGCTTACGTAGAGTGCGAACTGAAGAAAATATCGCAGCTGTATCGGCCAGTGTTAATGATGACCACCAATTTTCGATTCGTCGCCGTTCGCACCAATTGGGTCTCTGTTACTCAAAATCGTGGAAATGCCAAAATTGGACTAAGCGGATGGACCACCTAAGACGCAGCCGCGGTCAACATTTAAATGAAATTATCTTCAAAAAGTAAATGTCATGGACCAATCTAACGTTTCAAATAAAGAACCGATGAGATTTTGCAAATTTTATGCGTTTTTTTTTTAAAAAGTTATCAAGCTCTTAAAAAATCACCCTTTAGATATTAGTTTACGTGGGGTATTTTTACATCTTAGTGCATTCCAAAAGACGTTATGACTTAATTTGTCGAAGGCTTTTTCGATGTTATTCCACGGATTGCTCGACGATTATATTCAATTTTTAATTCTAACGACGTTTCAATCTTCACACTCCTCAAATCAGATATAAATGCTCTTTACCCAAGTTACGGTGGAATCAGTTGCTGGGGACGTCTATATCAAAAAGTTTTCGAAAGGCTAGGCAAAATCAAAGATAGCAGTGCTCAAAAAATGCTAAGGAGTTCTGATGGATTAAATGAAGGTAGATTTTTTTCATAACTAATATAATATTGTTTCACTGTTTCTAGTTTTTTAATTTAGATTCTAAAATAGCAGTAGCTTTTTTGCTACTACCATATATGTTTCCTTCGACGGTCGTTCGAAACCCACAAAGAAAACAAGCGAAAGTTTCGAAAATAGAGATTCAAGAAAAGTTCATTGCTCATTTTGATGTAAGAAATAATTAGAATTTACCTCAACTTATATATTCATTTATCCTAATTATATTTTATCATATATATTTTTCTAGACACTTCAACAAGCTGAATCTTTTGAAAACCTTTGTGTAAAAGAAAAATCGGGGTTACAACCAAAAATAGTTTTTGTTGGGGATTTCAAAAACCTCAAGGCTTATGATAAGAAATACTTTTTGGATGACCTGTTACAAGCAATAGAAAATTGTTTTTGTGTATATATGACACTCAACATTATCAACCCGAGACGAAAATGGTATGGACTTTTTTACAAAAGTACATTTTTAATATAAACACTCAATCTGATTCAAACAACTCAAGCATCAAGACAGTGTTCTACAAGCTAAATGATTAGACAAGCTGAATAGCAAAACTTTAAAATATTTTACTTTTAAATTAAATATTGTTGTAACATAATTTAGTAATGAACTGCATGTTTTGTAATATATTTTTGGATTCATACGATTCCTACTCAGAGCATTTAAGAGGTATTCATAATAAACACACCAGTTTTAGATGTAATAATGACAGTTGCTATCGTTTATTCTCCAACATTTATACACACTTGAAACACGTTAAAAATAATCAGTTCGAACATGCTTTACTTAATCCATTACAGGAAGAGCTATCCAATAATTTTCGAATTATTTCTCCCAATACGTCGTTCAGTAACTCTTCAATAACACTAAATAATGACCACAAAGAAACGATTTCTGTGTCTGGAAGTCGTACGAATGAGTTATTGCAAATAATTTTGAAAATTATTTCAGATGATAGAATAGCCCGAAAAACAGCTTTTGGCTCACTTAAAGAACTTTTTGAATATCATGACATTAAAATCAATAACATTTTACAATTTTTACGTATAAATCAGATTGAAAATGAAGAATTAACTCTTCTCCTTAAAACAATGTTGAGTCCAATGGAAATAAAATCAGAATATTTACTATTAAAATACTTAAAAAGTTTTTTAATAAATTTTGAAGTAATAGATATTGGAAGCGAGTTTAGTTTCTGTTACAAAGATGGTAATAAAAAAATATGATTTTTTCCACATCATAGTTGATATCGAACAACTTTTTTATGTACTTTTTTCAAAAACAAATCTACTCAGCGAAATTATTAATTACATCAATATTTTAAATTCTGGGTGATAATTTGGGAATAAATTCTATTATTGGTTTTTCCGAATCTTTCAAATCGTTGCATTACTGTAGATTTTGTAGAATGAGCTCCACTGAAACTAAATATTTATGTGCTGAAAATTCAAATTACCTCAGACCAGGAAAATTATTACAATGATTTATCCAACTACACTAATTCAACAGGAATTAAAGAAAAATAAATTTTTTATAATTTAGAACATTTTCACGTTGTCGAAAATCACTATATTGGTTTAATGTATGATATTTTGGAAGGTGTTTCCCAATACGATTTACTACTTTTACTAAAGAAATTTGTAGTAGAAAAAAGCAAATTATTATAAGGATTTTAAACAAGCGGATAGAGACCTTCGATTTCGGCCTCAATATTTTGAAGCCACCCTTATTCGATATCGACTGTTTGAACAGAACTAAAAACAAATTAACAGCTTCAGAGATGCTTACTTTAATCCAATATTGACCACATTTAATCGGAGATATAATTTCAGACTGCGATGAATGGAAATTGCTTATATCACTTAGAGAAATTATAAGCCTTTTATATAGAAAAAGTATTTCGTTTGAACTTCTAAACTACTTCAAATTTCTTGTGACACTTTAAAGCCAAAATTTCATTTTATGGTCCATTATACCAATTTAATGAAAAAAAGGTCCTAAGATTTGAGAGTAAACATCAAGTTTTTAAAAAACTGCTCATAACTCGAACAACAGAATAAACATTTTAAAAACTTTGAATATCAAAAATCAATTGAAAACTGCAAAACTACCTTTAGACAATGACTTTACTTACAAAAATGTTTCAGGCATTAAAATGTAAAAATGCAATTTTAAAAAATATAAAATCAGTCCATTAGCTAAGGAAATAACTTGGGTCATGTTTGGTAATTTACTTTTGAAAAGAAATGTAGTGGTTTGTTTGAATGTATATGAAACTAGTGAACCTGTTTTTGAATTAATTGAGCATGTTATTCTCGAATGTGAAGACTATCTTTTATGTGTTAAAATTATACAAACATTGTACTTCGATAAACATTATTTCGCCTACAGAGTTAGCTCTAAAGAGAACATTTTTAATGTTATTGAACTAAAAAGCCTAAATGTAAAAATCGTATCACATATTTGTATTTCATCTAATGGCGAGGAATTTGTTTTATGGGAATGTTAGTTATTTTATTATACTGCATTTTCAAATGTAATCAATAAAAAATGAAAATAATAAAACAATGTTTTTGTAATAAATTTTTGGTCAGGATAATCGAATGCAAGAAATTGTATTCAATCAACAAATGGTCGCAACAACCAAAGTTCGTGATCCGGACTACCGAATTTAAAAACAACATATAACCTACAAATGATAATAACAACAGATATATATATATATAATCGTCCAGATTTGACATTTGTGACGATTGGTTTCGTGTTCGGGAAACCCAAAAATACAAAAAGCAAACGAAAGCTTTAGTGTTTTACTCAAAAATTGACATTTGTTATACGAAAACGCAAATCAACTTTCGTTTGTAGTTTTGACGAGTACAATGAGTGATTCCTCATCCAGAAACAGACCCTAAGTAAAATTCATTCTCCAATTTAATTCAATATGCTTACTCATATTGAGTTCAAATTTTCTAATTACATACATATGTACATACGAAAATTGTCAAATTGAAAATATTTTATTTCGATTTTTTTCAATTTCGGACAATTTAAATGTTATTTGTGATTCGTTTGTGAATTCGCGAGTTTTTGGGTTAGAAAAATGGAGCAATTTAAAATTGACTACATGCTGATGTGCGTAAGTGAACAATATCGCGGTGAATTTGAATAAACGGAACGGTCAATTTCTGTGGATAACCTACGAGAATGTGGATTCAGGTGAGTTTTTGAGTGTAATATTTGGTCGCAGAATAATGTAAACATTATGTGTATTAGAGTGTCACTTTTAAAAAATATTTTATTTGTTTTTTTAATGTCCCCAAAATATTTAGTATATTTTCCCACTTGCAAATAATAGCGATTTTAGGCATCCCCAAAATACTGTTTTTCTGTTTGAATTAACTTCATAGTTTTGATGAAATTTTTCTCCGATTTAATTTTTAACGAATCAAATTTTTCCAATATTTCTTGATATTAAAATATAATTCATTCCTTCATCAAAAAGTGCAATTCAACCGTCGTTTTATGAAAAGATATAGATATAGCTAACTATATTGGAGATATTCATAAACATAACAAGTTTAATTTCAACCGAATTTTTTTTTTACAGACAAACGAAAATGTTTTTAGTTTTCATTATAAAAGACCATCAAAATTGAATATAAAAGTCCAATATTAAAGGGTAAATTAATTCAGAAAAAAAATGAACAAAAATGCAACATAAAAAATTACACGGGGATACATGATTTGTAGGTGTGTTTTACTGAGCGTTTAGCTCACATACGGCTTTATCTACGAACGAAATATATTGAAAATCGTCAATCAAAACTTTATCTAAACAATCTAAAATTTATGAATGAACATTATTTTTCTTCATTTGTATGAACTGCCACCCTTCTGACCTAATACAAAATATTTGTTCAAATGTTTAAACTATGTTGTTACGTTTAATAATTGTTTTATAAAAATTAGCTTCGTGTTTAATACGAATAATAAGAGTTTAATAATCGTTTTCCTGTTCTACAAAAATTGTTGAAGACTAACTCATAATTATGTTAGTAGTGTAAGTAATTGAGCTATGTTAAAATTATTATACAAATTCATTACTTACATATGAAAACTGTAGATGCTATAATTGGAAATATCGTTACATAGAAAGTACCTGAAGTTTTTGGTTTTATTCAATATCATCATTGAGTTATTACAATTTTGACGGAGTAGTATTTATTCTTTACTCAACATCTTCATTTCCTATATGATATGTAATAAGGATCTGTTTTTCTGCAATGAAAAATTGCCCTATGTTGCAAAATTGTAAAGACTCGAGCTTCGCATACTTTACTGTTTGTCCTTTAAATGGTTCAGTTTGCTGTAAGGATCGGTAATTTACATTTGGCCATTGAGTTAGCGGCAGGGAGACTAGCCTCCGGTTCAAAGCAACATTCGTGCGTTAACATCTCCCCCATTTTTCTCAACGAGCCAAGGTTACAAAAGTAACTGATAAATATACGAAAACATTAACTGGTTATCAAAGGATTAGACTATGTCTCAGTATATTATGCTGTAGGGAAATTCCCTATAGTACAGCTTTTAATTTCTGTATACCTCATATAGATAAGTACTTATGTATATAGATAAGTAATTCGAACAGAATTCAAATGTTTGGTAACTTCAAGCGGTACCTTAAGACACAATTTCAAACGATTAATATACATTCTGACGCTCCGCTTTCTTAAGCATATTATTTCTTACTAAAATTTAGAAAATAAATAAGAGTTAATATTGTTCATTCTAAAAATGGCTTGACACGACACATTCTGAAAATGTTATCTGTACCCTTGAACTATGTCGCATTATTATTATTTTCGACTGTAATGTAACAAATGTGCAAATAAAATGAATACATTAATTTCTTAAAAAACTTAAGTTAGGTTGGCCGTATGAAAAGCACATTAATGAAAATCAGGTGATCATGGGCAATATTGTTACCCATAGATCCGATAGAGGGCTGAAAAGCAACATTATTGTACTTTGAGATGGAATTTTTTATAAAGGAATGTAAACACATCTGAAAACGAAAATGCAATTTCATGACAAAGTGAAAAAATAGCATTGTTAGCCAAAAAATGACACAATTAAATTATTAATATTTAATATAAAGCTTACTTATTATTATTTTAATATAAAGCTTACTTATTATTGTTTTAATATAAAGCTTACTTACTTTATTTCTAACTCATTTTTTTCTACAACAAAATTTTACGAATTCAACTCCTGGCACTGGTGCGGATACTGTCGAGGGATGTAATGGTACGTACTGAATTTACTGTTTGCACATTTATAAATAATCTACCGCAATTATACTTCTTTTCAGCCTCGGACATCAATGTGACCAATCTCGAATAGTTCGTCGTAAATAGTGAAATTTAAGTATATCTTATTGTAACTACTATTCATATTTTGTATAAAATGCAATAAATTATTTTTCTGTTCTTTCTAGATTCATTATGAGACAATTTCCAAAATATCAGAATCAATTATAACCATGCCGAAATAGATAATAGCACAAAATTAAAAAATAGGAATTTATTCACTTTTAAAAATAAAATTACCCAAAATAATTTAAATAATTATAAATTTATGTATATACTAATATGAATAGTTGTATGTATATATATTTTTTCCAAACTAGCCTTTGCCACATTTTTGCAGCATAAAATAACAGCCTTTTGATAGTACTTACTTGTTATGTCCCTTTCAATCAATTATCATTTTATCAAAGTTTTATTTCATTTGTACTTTACAAGTTGAAAAGTGTGCGCTTTTTTTATTTTTCAAGAAATATTTCCTTACTTTTATGTATAAAATACTGCTTAATGTACTTAATTTTACTTAAATTAGAACTTATATTAAGTAAATTTTACTATGTTCTAGTTTACTTTTACTAGATAAGTTACAATAAACTGATGTTTACTTCATTTCTGATTTTTTTCATATATTGAGTATAAATGAACTTATTCGGAATACATTTATACTTGCTTTTACTATAGATGTAGTAAAAGGTAGGAAATGATGAGTCATATTTCCTGCATTTGGTCTACTTTGAAGTACGTTTTTACTTATTTTCATTAAATTTCGAACTTGCTTTAAAATCACTTAAACTAATTTCAGAAAATTAAGTTCGTTTTGTAGTAGAAATAATCACATTTGAACTCAATGTGAAGCAATTTGATTTGTTTTCATACCTATTTTGTTCATATTGAGTCCATTCATACTACATTCGATGAGGTTAATACTCATTTCTAGTGTTCATGCGAACACAGAATGTTTGCTGCCATAAAAACTTCCTCGAACAATCCATACTCAACATATACAGTGGATACGAATGAGAACAAATTTTACCCAACCTACATAGTGATCCTCACAACACACATTATATACTACAGTGAAACATACCTACTTAAACTAAAGTTTACTTGTAACGTAACTCAACAAATGAATCACACAACATAAGTTCAATACATATTAAACCCAACACTTACATTGTAACACATACATACACACGTGCCAATAAAATACCCTACACGGAACATTAGTTATAACGTTTACAGAAAATACACAGTGTTATTATTCTAAGAGGGAAAGGTAAATTAGAGAACCCCATCTACCCCCTCTAACGCGTCTAAACATGGTCCATACGAACCTCTATTAGAAACAGTGTTTAAGATATTTATACAGTCCACACTAAAGTGATACAATATATGTGCCGAACACTATATTGGAGATTTTATCAGAAAGCAAAAAGCAGTACATGCGTAAACAAAAAATACAGTACATGCCGGTATAATCACTAACGTTGTTCGCGAGTCGTTTTGTTCTTTCCACGCACAATATTGCTTAAACCCAAAAAACCATCAGCATATACTGTATTAAAGGTACTCATCATAAACCAAAAGTACTGTAGTCGTAGCAGCAAATTACATTGGCAAGTACTCACTCTCATTATACTTTAAACAACATTCTAAAAACCTACCCAAGGCATTGCTCGATCGTTTGATTTCAACGATTTAAAGCGGGAATAAGACAATAAAGAGGAACAAGAAAAATACCTGCTCTCATAACCATATACACATACACTTACACACTCTCTCTCACTGATCGATCATAAAAGGTACGCTACGTACTTGTGGTCAGTGAGTTGAGTTTTGTCGAATCGTCTGGCAGTGTCACATACATATACACACACATACACACTCGTGCTTAACAAGAAGCAGGTACCCTACACACATTTGGTCAGTCAACTTCATTCATTGATACACTTGGTAAAACGATTTAAAGCGGGAATAAGACAATAAAGAGGAACAAGAAAAATACCTGCTCTCATACCCATATACACATGCACTTACACACTCTCTCTCACTGATCGATCATAAAAGGTACGCTACGTACTTGTGGTCAGTGAGTTGAGTTTTGTCGAATCGTCTGGCAGTGTCACATACATATACACACACATACACACTCGTGCTTAACAAGAAGCAGGTACCCTACACACATTTGGTCAGTCAACTTCATTCATTGATACACTTGGTAAAAAATTTAAATAGTTTTGAATACACGCAAGTACTTGCAATGGCGAAGCTAGTACATTTAGAATCCAGCATTTCAAAAAGACTATAGTGTTTCAGGGAAAGAATCTAAAACGTTGTCAGCTATTAAGTTTCACAAAACTGAGTTAGAAAAAATCTGGGAGAAAATTAATAGCAAATATGATGCTATACTCGAATCTGCCCTTCTGGATGACCCAGAAGAGGGAAAGACCGTAGATTTGAAAAAGATTCAGCTTAAGTTTTTAGATGCAAAAAAAATTTACAGGCGTGCAATGATTTACTTTGTAGAAAATATAGATAATCTTGAAGATAAGCAGAAGGAAAACCCACCCGACCCAAGCACGGCCACTTCTATCACATGTGGTTTCACTGTTCCACCCTGCGATATTGATGTTTTCGATGGTGACTACCCGTCATGGCCATCCTTCAGGGATTTATTCCAAGCCATCTATGGCAACAATACACGTTTAAGTAGTGTGGAGAAGTTATTCTACTTAAAGCAAAAGACCCGTGGGGAGGCAAAGGAGGTAATTAATAATGCGCCACTTGCGAATGAAGGGTTTGAGTTAGCTTGGGCAAATTTGACTGCCCAGTATGAAAATAATAGAATGCAAGTCAATGCTCAACTGAAGACGCTCTTAAACTTACCCACAGTAGAATTTTCATCTGGTGCAGCTGTCCGTAAGTTATAACGTACAGTAAACGATTGTGTGAATACCCTTAAGACCCTTGCCATCAAGACTGAACACTCCCAGTGTTCTGATATATTTATGTTCATCCAAGCTACCGGTAGACATCTTAACTAAGTTTGAAGATACGCTTTCTGACCAATCGGTGCTACCTGCTTGGAATGAATTGAACACCTTCCTAACCAGTACTTATAAAGGTTTAGATTCAGTGGCAGACATTAAGCAAGCAAACTTCACACCTACAAAGTTTTTTGATAATACAAATCAATCATATAGAAAACGAATCCATACCTCACGGCCCCAATCTACACTTACTCAACCCAACACTCCGAACAACACATGGAAAATATTGCAGGTTATGCCAAGGCAGCCACGTCCTTCGTGACTGTCCATCGTTTACAGACTTGCCTGTTAACGATAGAAGAAAATATGTAACCGATAATGGTTTTTGTTACAATTGCTTAGCAATATCCCACACGGCTAACAACTGCAGGAGTACATTTACTTGTCGCGGCTGCGGTGGTCCACACCACACATTGTTGCACATACCAGATACACATATTCCAAATCCCGAACCGCCTTCTTCCTCCAGACCAAACACCACTCAGTGTTTTTCGACCCAAACTCAAACTGCTACTGGCCACAGCCGTCTTAAACGTAGACGTACATGATTCGTTATTTCCAGCTAAGGCACTGGTAGACCCTGCCTCTGATTTTTCATTTATTGCTGACAGCTTAGTACAGAAGTTACGGTTACCCACTACCCCTATCACAGCTGAGGTATCAGGTTTGAATGGAGTTGTATCTGCCCGGCCGAACAGGCTTTGTGAAGTTACTCTAAGATCAAATACTCGCCGAGAGTTCAGTATCAAGATCCGAGCAATAGTTGTCGAAACTCTTACCCAATCACTGCCTACACGAAAAATAGCTCCATCACTCGCACATGACATAAAGGATATCGAATTGGCTGATCCTACATTTAATGAGAGCAGGTCCATTGATTTCATCATTGGAAGTGATTTTTACCCAAAGATTTTACGCATTGGTGTTAAGAGGAATATTGCGACTAGCTTGATAGCACAGGACACAGAATTTGGCTGGATTCTGACTGGACCTGTAGAGAAACAAGCAACCCACATGAAATGTACAAAAAATAAATCACTTGGCGCACCACTACCCAAACACATTGTCCCATGATTATTTTTGCAATATCGAGCACAAAATGTCACTACCCACTATGTACGTTAACGACGTCTTAGTATATATATTTATTTGGAATACAATCCAATTTGAGTAAAGCTGCTTCAAGTTTACACAAGAAAGATCAGCAACATACAAGTACAATACATGGAGAGTTAATCTAAACAGATACGTACCAGTGACGTTTATTATCACTTTACATGGAAGTATTACCAGAACATTATATGAGCGGATGCATTTTTACTCTAGCCTACTCGATAAGTATCACACATTACCCAATTTTACCCGCAAATACTTAGATTCAACCCTCAGACACTCAATTTTTTTATATTTCTTCTGTCTCTTATATAGATCCATCAAGGCGGGGGAGAATGTTCATGCGAACACAGAATGTTTGCTGGGTGGCATCCTTTCTCTCCTAGCGTCTATCTCCATGTCCATGCAATTGTAAGATCGACTTGGCTCTTCCCCTTCTCTCTATGTGTGCTTAGTTCAGTTTTCAACCTAACGCTAAAAGAGCAGGCATTGCGATCTACATACCCATCACGGGAACAACATAAAACATCAACACACGTCAACAACAACAACTTTTACCCAACCTACATAGTGATCCTCACAACACACATTATATACTACAGTGAAACATACCTACTTAAACTAAAGTTTACTTGTAACGTAACTCAACAAATAAATTATTAAATCACACAACATAAGTTCAATACATATTAAACCCAACACTTACATTGTAACACATACATACACACGTGCCAATAAAATACCCTACACGGAACATTAGTTATAACGTTTACAGAAAATACACAGTGTTATTATTCTAAGAGGGAAAGGTAAATTAGAGAACCCCATCTACCCCCTCTAACGTGTCTAAACATCTAGTGTGCATTGAACTCAAGTTGAGGTACCAGAATACTCGGTTCCAAATCGATGTCCGCGTTTACTCAGCTGGAGTTTATATGTACTTAAATTTAGACCATAATATTACACAAACGGCATTAAAACGACTATCAATTTTTATTAATTTGATGGAAAATGTACTTAATTTGAGTACACAAACATACATTTTTGTACTAAAATTGAGGAAGTTTACACTAATTTTAATTCCAATTTATATACTTATTTCAATAAAAAAGGGAAATTAAATAAAGTATGGGCATACTCCGTGCCATATGAAGATAGATTTTACTGAATTTTAGTTCATTTTGACTAGAATTTAGAAAAATCCCCTCATTTTGTACTTCTACACATTTGAAGATTTGTACACTCATTCCCACTTCAGCCGTTTGACTTGAACTATTTTTATCCATTTTTACTCATTTTGATACCAAAAAGTACGAATTTTGCAAAAATAATTTTGATCATGTTTATGCTACATATAAGAGGAATGTCCGCGTCAATTGGGCGTAGACCAGCCGTTGGCTAGGGCGATGATTTATTCTCTTTTAAAAGTACGAATCTCACACGAAAAATATTTCCGAGTGGCAACACTGTTCGAAACAGAAACATGACAATAACATTACGAATTGTAGCCACACCTGCAGTTCTGATTTGACCAATGAGAGCAGAGAATAGCGATTAAAAGATCGTAATGGTGATTTCTGTTATTCAACCTATCGCACTACATTCATAAACAGTAAAATGCGTCAAATATGTGGAGGTTGTCCGCATTTAAAATGCTACCATGGTTTGTTTTATCAATATCCCAAAATTTGTCTGCCATATTTTTATCAACTCGATTTTAAATAAATCCAAAATCATGTTTTTTTAATAAAGATAAAATGATAAATCTAAGACTATTAGACACAAAATTACTTGCGATTTTAGAATAAATCTTAAAGAATTGTGTGCCGATTTTAACTTTTAATGATAATTACGATTAAATTCAATATAGGTATATTTTTGAATCGCTTATACTTTCTTATTGTACTTTTGATTTAGTCAAAAACTGAAAAGAGGCCGTAATTTTGAAGAAAATTTCGAAATGATAAAAGAGATAATAAGATTTCATTTTGGACGCAAATAACGGCAACTTTTTCCAAACACTCCGACCCGGTTAAATAAACACGCTTTATGGAAGTGTTTTGCTTTAAGCCTGAATAACAATAACGTTAATAAAGAGATACAGCATAATAAGTAAAAAATAGGAAAATTTTCTGAAAAGTGTACACTATTAAAAGTGAGTTTAAAAATGTTATTGATATATACGCTTTGAAAAAACCATTCGACAACCATTGGTTAATATTGTATTTATTTAACAGACATATCTAATTTTGTAATTCTAAATGTTTATTATGTAAAATTAAACACAACGTGTTCATTTCTACACCAGTTGTTAAATAGTGAGTGTGTACTATTTGCTGAAATTTAAACACATCATTTTGCAAATTGCGATAATTGTTTTTAATCTTAAACACAAAAAGTAGTAAAGCAACTGACGTCAATACCCAGTAAGTGAAGTCATAAAAACAAAACAATTACAAACAAATAAGAAAACGTCTGCCGACTAAACCGACTTATATAGCCTCACACTCAGAGAATATGTGTATGGAAGGACTTAAAGCATTGGATCCAGCTTCCACATTTGTAAAACATGATCAAATATAAAGTCATAATGGATTTCAGTCACCGGTAAAGGAGTTATAAAGCATTTAAATTTACCTAGGATAGAAGCAATTATGTGGGAGGTACAGAATGGGAGTGGTTAAAGCGTAAATATTTTTTATGTTTAAGAATAATTGCAAATGATTTTGACTACTATGAATGTTATATCGGTTTTATTGTAACCAAAGTGTGTGCCAGAAGAGGTGTGTCAACATCGCCCATATTGTCAAATATCAAATTTCACAGTATTGCGATCATCCGTATAGAAATTATAACAGCTTTAATTTTACGTAGTTTAGGGTGATTTGTGTGGGAGGAAGGGGTGTGTCAAAACCCGTCATATTTATATGTATAAGAGTAATATTTGAGGAAACATTTAAACTTGTTATCAAATACATCTATCCATATACAGTAGATAACGGATAAGAAACTCCAACAAATACCGCTCGTTTATTTCATATATGAGTTATTTTCTTATAAAGGGTGGTTAAATTGTAAGGGCCGATGTTGAATGTGAACCACACCTAAACGTCGAGTTTTTTCTGCATTTCCTTTGACATTTCTCAATTTCAGACTGACTCAATTTGAATCATGGAAAGATACACAATCGAGCAACTCGTTAAAGTTATTCATGCTTATTATGAAAATGGGAGTTCAATGGGAGCACTTCGTGATTTTTTCGGTCAATTCAATCTCCAAATGAGCGTACAAAAACAATAAACGGGTCTCTAGGAGATGTGAAAACACCAGTGCATGCTCGTACAGCTCGTACTTCAGAAAAAGAAAATCATTTATTACGCTGGTGATAAAAAAGCTTTCAATATTAATAAAACTATTACTATTAGACTACATATACTGTTTTAAAACAAACAATGTTTTGGTAGGTTTGGTCCATTCGGAAGGTCCAATTTAGGGCTGAGATCCTTACGTAAAACATGCCACGATGTCGAATACGACAAACCAAGCTGAACGACGGCGAATCAATTCGCCACAGTCTTCTTTTAAACTTTATTTTCATATAATATGTAATACTTCCTGCTTGTCTGCATGAAACATAACATTAAAATATACATTATATTTACAAAAAATTGGTTTTAAATAGATTAATTTAATTCAGTTTAATATAGATTCATTAACATTAGTAGTAGGCCTCATTGCCTTTGAAGAAAATAATTTTTGATAATACTTTTTCTTTTTTATTATTACCTAAGTTTACGACATCTGTTGGTCACGTATTGAGTATAGTTGGCAGCTGTAGTGATATGGTGCTCTTTCCGTATTTATTGCGATGTGTAGGTACTTTAAATCTTCTTTCAGATCGTCTTCGTGTGTTATACCGTTGTTCAAGAAGTATTCCGTTTTCAGAAAATTCAGTTGTTAAGGTTAAATTGTAAAGGTTTAATTTCAAACGATTTTTTTTACAGACAAACGAAAATGTATTTATTTTTCATTGTAAAAGACCATCGAAATTGAATATAAAAGTCCAATATTAAAGGGTAAATTAGTTCAGAAAAAATTTGAACAAAAATGCAACATAAAAAATTACACGGGGATACATGATTTTTAGGTGTGTTTTACTGAGCGTTTAGCTCACATACGGCTTTATCTAGGAACGAAATATTTTGGAAATCATCAATCTAAACTTTATCTAAACAATCTAAAATTTATGACTGAACATTATTTTTCTTCATTTGTATGAACTGCCACCCTTCTGACCTAATACAAAATATTTGTACAAATGATTAAACTATGTTGTTACGTTTAATAATTGTTTTATAAAAATTAGCTTCGTGTTTAATACGAATAATAAGAGTTTAATAATCGTTTTCCTGTTCTACAAAAATTGTTGAAGACTAACTCATAATTATGTTAGTAGTGTAAGCAATTGAGCTATGTTAAAATTATTATACAAATTCATTACTTACATATGAAAACTGTAGATGCTATAATTGGAAATATCGTTACATAGAAAGTACCTGAAGTTTTTGGTATTATTCAATATCATCATTGAGTTATTAAAATTTTGATGGAGTAGCATTTATTCTTTACTCAACTTCTTCATTTTCTATATGATAAGTAATAAGGATCTGTTTTTTTGCAATGAAAAATTGCCCTATGTTGCAAAATTGTAAAGACTCGAGCTTCGCATACTTTACTGTTGGTCCTTTAAATGGTTCAGTTTGCTATAAGGATCGGTAATTTATATTTGGCCATTGAGTTAGCGGCAGGGAGACTAGCCTCCGGTTCAAAGCAACATTCGTGCGTTAATATCTCCCCCATTTTTTTCAACAAGCCAAGGTTACAAAAGTAACTGATAAATATACGAAAACATTAACTGGTTATCAAAGGATTAGACTATGTCTCATTATATTATGCTGTAGGGAAATTCCCTAGAGTACAGCTTTTAATTTCTGTAACTTCTTAGTGAATTTCGTATATTTCATATCGATAAGTACTTATGTATATATTTAAGTAATTCGAACAGAATTCAAATGTTTGATAACTTCAAGCAGTACCTTAAGACACAATTTCAAACGATTAATATACATTCTGACGCTCCGCTTTCTTAAGCATATTATTTCTTACTAAAATTTAGAAAGTAAATAAGAATTAATATTGTTCATTCTAAAAATGACTTGACACGACACATTCTGAAAATGTTATCTGTACCCTTGAACTATGTCGCATTATTATTATTTTCGACTGTAATGTAACAAATGTGCAAATAAAATGAATACATTAATTTCTTAAAAAACTAAAGTTAGGTTGGCCTTATGAAAAGCTGATTAATGAAAATCAGGTGATCATGGGCAATATTGTGACCCATAGATCCGATAGAGGGCTGAAAAGCAACATTTTTGTACTTTGAGATGGAATTTTTTAGAAAAGAATGTAAACACATCTGAAAACGAAAATGTAATTTCATGGCAAAGTGAAAAAATAGCATTGTTAGCCAATAAATGACACAATTAAATTATTATTATTTAATATAAAGCTTACTTATTATTATTTTAATATAAAGCTTACTTATGATTGTTTTAATATAAAGCTTACTTACTTTATTTCTAACTCATTTCTTTTTTCTACAACAAAATTTTACGAATTCAACTCCTGGCACTGGTGCGGATACTGTCGAGGGATGTAATGGTACGTACTGAATTTACTGTTTGCACATTTAAAGGGTGATTTTTTAAGAGCTTGATAACTTTTTTTAAAAAAAAAACGCATAAAATTTGCAAAATCTCATCGGTTCTTTATTTGAAACGTTAGATTGGTCCATGACATTTACTTTTTGAAGATAATTTCATTTAAATGTTGACCGCGGCTGCGTCTTAGGTGGTCCATCCGCTTAGTCCAATTTTGGCATTTCCACGTTTTTGAGTAACAGAGACCCAATTGGTGCGAACGGCGACGAATCGAAAATTGGTGGTCATCATTAACACTGGCCGATACAGCTGCGATATTTTCTTCAGTTCGCACTCTACGTAAGCGTGTTGGTGGTTTAATGTCCAACAATGTAAATTTGGTGCGAAATTTAGTCACAATAGCCCGAATAGCCGCTTCAGTGGGTCGATTAAACTGACCATAAAATGGAAGCGCGCAATGAACTTTCTTAACAGAGCACGCATTTTGATAATAAAATTCAATAATTTGCAAGCGTTGTTCGTTTGTAAGACGATTCATGATGAAATGTCAAAGCATACTGAGCATCTTTCTCTTTGACACCATGTCTGAAATCCCACGTGATCTGTCAAATACTAATGCATGAAAATCCTAACCTCAAAAAAATCACTCTTTATAAATAATCTACCGCAATTATACTTCTTTTCAGCCTCGGACATCAATGTGACCAATCTCGAATAGTTCGTCGTAAATAGTGAAATTTAAGTATATCTTATTGTAACTACTATTCATATTTTGTATAAAATGCAATAAATTATTTTTCTGTTCTTTCTAGATTCATTATGAGACAATTTCCAAAATATCAGAATCAATTATAACCATGCCGAAATAGATAATAGCACAAAATTTAAAAAATAGGAATTTATTCACATTTAAAAATAAAATTACCCTAAAATAATTTAAATAATTATAAATTTATGTATATACTAATATGAATAGTTGTATGTATATATATTTTTTCCAAACTAGCCTTTGCCACATTTTTGCAGCATAAAATAACAGCCTTTTCATAGTACTTACTTGTTATGTCCCTTTCAATCAATTATCATTTTATCAAAGTTTTATTTCATTTGTACTTTACAAGTTGAAAAGTGTGCGCTTGTTTTATTTTTCAAGAAATATTTCCTTACTTCTATGTATAAATATTGCTTAATGTACTTAATTTTACTTAAATTAGAACTTATATTAAGTAAATTTTACTATGTTCTAGTTTACTTTTACTAGATAAGTTACAATAAACTGATGTTTACTTCATTTCTGATTTTTTTCATATATTGAGTATAAATGAACTTATTGGATTTTTCATTTTGACTAGAATTTAGAAAAATCCCCTCATTTTGTACTTCTACACATTTGAAGATTTGTACACTCATTCCCACTTCAGCCGTTTGACTTGAACTATTTTTATCCATTTTTACTCACTTTGATACCAAAAAGTACGAATTTTGCAAAAATAATTTTGGTCGTGTTTATGCTACATATAAGAGGAATGTCCGTGTCAATTGGGCGTAGACCAGCCGTTGGCTAGGGCGATGATTTATTCTCTTTTAAAAGTACAAATCTCACACGAAAAATATTTCCGAGTGGCAACACTGTTCGAAACAGAAACATTACAATAACATTACGAATTGTAGCCACACCTGCAGTTCTGATTTGACCAATCAGAGCAGAGAATAGCGATTAAAAGATGGTAATGGTGAATTCTGTTATTCAACCTATCGCACTACATTCATAAACAGTAAAATGCGTCAAATATGTGGAGGTTGTCCGCATTTAAAATGCTACCATGGTTTGTTTTATCAATATCCCAAAATTTGTCTGCCATATTTTTATCAACTCGATTTTAAATAAATCCAAAATCATGTTTTTTTAATAAAGATAAAATGTTAAATCTAAGACTATTAGACACAAAATTATTTGCGATTTTAGAATTTGAAGACAATTTAATAATATCTTAAAGAATTGTGTGCCGATTTTAACTTTTAATGATAATTACTATTAAATTCAATATAAGTATATTTTTTGAATCGCTTATACTTTCTTATTGTTCTTTTGATTTAGTCAAAAACTGAAACGAAGCCGTAATTTTGAAGAAAATTTCGAAATGATAAAAGAGATAACAAGATTTCATTTTAGACGCAAACAACGGCAACTTTTTCCAAACACTCCGACCCGGTTAAATAAACACGCTTTATGGGAGTGTTTTGCTTTAAGCCTGAATAACAATAACGTTAATAAAGAGATACAGCATAATAAGTAAAAAATAGGAAAATTTTCTGAAAAGTGTACACTATTAAAAGTGAGTTTAAAAATGTTATTGATATATACGCTTTGAAAAAACCATTCGACAACCATTGGTTAATATTGTATTTATTTAACAGTACATATCTAATTTTGTAATTCTAAATGTTTATTATGTAAAATTAAACACAACTTGTTCATTTATACACCAGTTGTTAAATAGTGTGTGTGTACTATTTGCTGAAATTTAAACACATCATTTTGCAAATTGTGACAATTGTTTTTAATCTTAAACACAAAAAGTCATAAAAACAAAACAATTACAAACAAGTAAGAAAACGTCTGTCGACTAAACCGACTTATATAGCCTCACACTCAGAGAATATGTGTATGGAAGGACTTAAACCATTGGATCCAGCTTCCACATTTGTAAAACATGATCAAATATAAAGTCATTATGGGTTTCAGTCACCGGTAAAGGAGTTATAAAGCATTTAAATTTACCTAGGATAGAAGCAATTATGTGGGAGGTACAGAATGGGAGAGGTTAAAGCGTAAATATTTTTTATGATTAAGAATAATTTGCAAATATCAAATTACAAATGATTTTGACTACTATGAATGTGATATCGGTTTTATTGTAACCAAAGTTTACCAGAAAAGGTGTGTACCAAAAAAGGTATGTCAACATCGCCCATATTGCCAAATATCAAATTTCACAGTATTGCGATCATCCGCATAGAAATTATAACAGCTTTAATTATACACTCCACGAGAGTATTATGTCTTTTTGCATTTGTTTGTAACACCCAAAGGGAAGCGAGATAGACCCATTGTTAATTATACCGATCGACTTAGAATCAATTTTTGAATCGATTTAACGATGTCCGTCTGTCCATCTATTCTTGTAATCAAAGTACAGGTCGCAATTGTAGCCAGAACCAAATGAAACTTTGCACAACAAAGTTTTTCGGGATAAGGGCGAACGCTATTTAGTTTGAAGAAAATCGGTTCAGATTTGGATATAGCCCCCATACGAATTTCACTCCCGATTTGACTCTTTTCACGCTAGATACCACATATTAAAATAAATTTTCCTCAAGCTTGGCAAAACATCTTACATTTCAACTAGAAACACCTACAGTGAAAATTGGTCAGATCGGTTCAGATTTAGATATAGCCCCCATACGAATTTCACTCCCGATTTGACTTTCTGCTGTAGAAACCACATATTTTTACAGATGTGCTTCAAAATTAGCAAAACATCTTATATTTCAACTAGAAACATCCACGGTGAAAATTAGCCAGATCGGTTCAGATTTAGATATAGCCCCCATACGAATTTCACTCCCGATTTGACTTTTTCTACTGTAGAAACCACATATTTTAACAGATCTTCTTCAAAATTGGCAAAACATCTTCTATTTAAACTAGAAACACCCATGAAACAGACCAAATGTGCCAGATCGGTTCAGATTTAGATATAGCCCACATACGAATTTCACTCCCGATTTGAGTTTTCCGCTCCAGAAACCACATATTTTAACAGATTTTCTTCAAATTTGGCAAAATATCTTATATTTGCATGAGAAACACCCAGGATGAAAATGAGTCAGATCGGTTCAGATTTATATATAGCTCCTATACAAATTTCGCTCCCGACTTAATTTTTCCGCCCCAGAAACCACGTATTTTCATCGAATTACTTAAAATTGAGAACTGGAAGAACCTATTGTGAAATGGATCACTTCATTCCATGTTTGGATATAGCCGTGATACAAATATTCTTTTCGATTTGACAAATTGAACGAGGACATATTAGCCTATGATTAGGAAACATACAAAAATTCTTCCCGTTTTCAGTTTTTTCCGTATTGAATTGTATTCTGATAGAAAGTGGAGTGTATCATATAGTCGGCCCCGCCCGACTTTAGCCTTTCCTTACTGGTTTTACGTAGTTTATTTGACAAATTGAACGAGGACATATTAGCATATGATTAGGAAACATACAAAAATTCTTCCCGTTTTCACTTTTTTCCGAATTGAATTGTATTCTGATAGAAAGTGCAGTGTATCACATAGTCGGCCCCGCCCGACTTTAGACTTTCCTTGCTGGTTTTACGTAGTTTAGGGTGATTTGTGTGGGAGGAAGGGGCGTGTCAAACCCCGTCATATTTATATGTATAAGAGTAATATTTGAGGAAACATTTAAAATTGTTATCAAAGACATCTATCCATATACAGTAGGTAAGGGATAAGAAACTCCAACAAATACCGCTCGTTTATTTCATATATGAGTTCTCTTCTTATAAAGGGTGGTTAAATTGTAAGGGCCGATGTTGAATGAGAACCGCACCTAAACGTCGAGTTTTTTTCTGCATGTGTTTGTCATTTATTTTGGTTCAAGACCAAAGGTTGTTCTGAAGTCTTCAGCAGAACCCAAAATTAGCAAAAAGGCAAAGTGATACCTTTATTGTTGCAGCTAATAGTTGACTGCGCAATTTCGATGGGCTCTACCCCATCTCGTCAGAACTTTCGCAACGAATGTATGTCTTTGACTTAAATCAGGGTTCATATTAGTACCAGCGGTCACATACGACTAATGAGAAGCGCTGATAAACAAAATATTCCACCGAACTAAGTCGACACACTAAAAATCGCACTTTGCCAATTCAATGGTATGCATGTGCTCGCATCGCTCGCAACAATGCAAAAGTTGTTGTTGTACGGTATGTCCCGTCTTCACTTTGAGATGGAATTTTTTAGAAAAGAATGTAAACACATCTGAAAACGAAAATGTAATTTCATGGCAAAGTGAAAAAATAGCATTGTTAGCCAATAAATGACACAATTAAATTATTATTATTTAATATAAAGCTTACTTATTATTATTTTAATATAAAGCTTACTTATGATTGTTTTAATATAAAGCTTACTTACTTTATTTCTAACTCATTTCTTTTTTCTACAACAAAATTTTACGAATTCAACTCCTGGCACTGGTGCGGATACTGTCGAGGGATGTAATGGTACGTACTGAATTTACTGTTTGCACATTTATAAATAATCTACCGCAATTATACTTCTTTTCAGCCTCGGACATCAATGTGACCAATCTCGAATAGTTCGTCGTAAATAGTGAAATTTAAGTATATCTTATTGTAACTACTATTCATATTTTGTATAAAATGCAATAAATTATTTTTCTGTTCTTTCTAGATTCATTATGAGACAATTTCCAAAATATCAGAATCAATTATAACCATGCCGAAATAGATAATAGCACAAAATTTAAAAAATAGGAATTTATTCACATTTAAAAATAAAATTACCCTAAAATAATTTAAATAATTATAAATTTATGTATATATTAATATGAATAGTTGTATGTATATATATTTTTTCCAAACTAGCCTTTGCCACATTTTTGCAGCATAAAATAACAGCCTTTTCATAGTACTTACTTGTTATGTCCCTTTCAATCAATTATCATTTTATCAAAGTTTTATTTCATTTGTACTTTACAAGTTGAAAAGTGTGCGCTTGTTTTATTTTTCAAGAAATATTTCCTTACTTCTATGTATAAAATACTGCTTAATGTACTTAATTTTACTTAAATTAGAACTTATATTAAGTAAATTTTACTATGTTCTAGTTTACTTTTACTAGATAAGTTACAATAAACTGATGTTTACTTCATTTCTGATTTTTTTCATATATTGAGTATAAATGAACTTATTGGATTTTTCATTTTGACTAGAATTTAGAAAAATCCCCTCATTTTGTACTTCTACACATTTGAAGATTTGTACACTCATTCCCACTTCAGCCGTTTGACTTGAACTATTTTTATCCATTTTTACTCACTTTGATACCAAAAAGTACGAATTTTGCAAAAATAATTTTGGTCGTGTTTATGCTACATATAAGAGGAATGTCCGTGTCAATTGGGCGTAGACCAGCCGTTGGCTAGGGCGATGATTTATTCTCTTTTAAAAGTACAAATCTCACACGAAAAATATTTCCGAGTGGCAACACTGTTCGAAACAGAAACATGACAATAACATTACGAATTGTAGCCACACCTGCAGTTCTGATTTGACCAATCAGAGCAGAGAATAGCGATTAAAAGATGGTAATGGTGAATTCTGTTATTCAACCTATCGCACTACATTCATAAACAGTAAAATGCGTCAAATATGTGGAGGTTGTCCGCATTTAAAATGCTACCATGGTTTGTTTTATCAATATCCCAAAATTTGTCTGCCATATTTTTATCAACTCGATTTTAAATAAATCCAAAATCATGTTTTTTTAATAAAGATAAAATGTTAAATCTAAGACTATTAGACACAAAATTATTTGCGATTTTAGAATTTGAAGACAATTTAATAATATCTTAAAGAATTGTGTGCCGATTTTAACTTTTAATGATAATTACTATTAAATTCAATATAAGTATATTTTTTGAATCGCTTATACTTTCTTATTGTTCTTTTGATTTAGTCAAAAACTGAAACGAAGCCGTAATTTTGAAGAAAATTTCGAAATGATAAAAGAGATAACAAGATTTCATTTTAGACGCAAACAACGGCAACTTTTTCCAAACACTCCGACCCGGTTAAATAAACACGCTTTATGGGAGTGTTTTGCTTTAAGCCTGAATAACAATAACGTTAATAAAGAGATACAGCATAATAAGTAAAAAATAGGAAAATTTTCTGAAAAGTGTACACTATTAAAAGTGAGTTTAAAAATGTTATTGATATATACGCTTTGAAAAAACCATTCGACAACCATTGGTTAATATTGTATTTATTTAACAGTACATATCTAATTTTGTAATTCTAAATGTTTATTATGTAAAATTAAACACAACTTGTTCATTTATACACCAGTTGTTAAATAGTGTGTGTGTACTATTTGCTGAAATTTAAACACATCATTTTGCAAATTGTGACAATTGTTTTTAATCTTAAACACAAAAAGTCATAAAAACAAAACAATTACAAACAAGTAAGAAAACGTCTGTCGACTAAACCGACTTATATAGCCTCACACTCAGAGAATATGTGTATGGAAGGACTTAAACCATTGGATCCAGCTTCCACATTTGTAAAACATGATCAAATATAAAGTCATTATGGGTTTCAGTCACCGGTAAAGGAGTTATAAAGCATTTAAATTTACCTAGGATAGAAGCAATTATGTGGGAGGTACAGAATGGGAGAGGTTAAAGCGTAAATATTTTTTATGATTAAGAATAATTTGCAAATATCAAATTACAAATGATTTTGACTACTATGAATGTGATATCGGTTTTATTGTAACCAAAGTTTACCAGAAAAGGTGTGTACCAAAAAAGGTATGTCAACATCGCCCATATTGCCAAATATCAAATTTCACAGTATTGCGATCATCCGCGTATAGTGTATAATTAAAGCTGTTATAATTAGCTTTAATTATACACTCCACGAGAGTATTATGTCTTTGTGCATTTGTTTGTAACACCCAAAGGGAAGCGAGATAGACCCATTGTTAATTATACCGATCGACTTAGAATCAATTTTTGAATCGATTTAACGATGTCCGTCCGTCCGTCTGTCCATCTATTCTTGTAATCAAAGTACAGGTCGCAATTGTAGCCAGAACCAAATGAAACTTTGCACAACAAAGTTTTTCGGGATAAGGGCGAACGCTATTTAGTTTGAAGAAAATCGGTTCAGATTTGGATATAGCCCCCATACGAATTTCACTCCCGATTTGACTCTTTTCACGCTAGATACCACATATTAAAATAAATTTTCCTCAAGCTTGGCAAAACATCTTACATTTCAACTAGAAACACCTACAGTGAAAATTGGTCAGATCGGTTCAGATTTAGATATAGCCCCCATACGAATTTCACTCCCGATTTGACTTTCTGCTGTAGAAACCACATATTTTTACAGATGTGCTTCAAAATTAGCAAAACATCTTATATTTCAACTAGAAACATCCACGGTGAAAATTAGCCAGATCGGTTCAGATTTAGATATAGCCCCCATACGAATTTCACTCCCGATTTGACTTTTTCTACTGTAGAAACCACATATTTTAACAGATCTTCTTCAAAATTGGCAAAACATCTTCTATTTAAACTAGAAACACCCATGAAACAGACCAAATGTGCCAGATCGGTTCAGATTTAGATATAGCCCACATACGAATTTCACTCCCGATTTGAGTTTTCCGCTCCAGAAACCACATATTTTAACAGATTTTCTTCAAATTTGGCAAAATATCTTATATTTGCATGAGAAACACCCAGGATGAAAATGAGTCAGATCGGTTCAGATTTATATATAGCTCCTATACAAATTTCGCTCCCGACTTAATTTTTCCGCCCCAGAAACCACGTATTTTCATCGAATTACTTAAAATTGAGAACTGGAAGAACCTATTGTGAAATGGATCACTTCATTCCATGTTTGGATATAGCCGTGATACAAATATTCTTTTCGATTTGACAAATTGAACGAGGACATATTAGCCTATGATTAGGAAACATACAAAAATTCTTCCCGTTTTCAGTTTTTTCCGTATTGAATTGTATTCTGATAGAAAGTGGAGTGTATCATATAGTCGGCCCCGCCCGACTTTAGCCTTTCCTTACTGGTTTTACGTAGTTTATTTGACAAATTGAACGAGGACATATTAGCATATGATTAGGAAACATACAAAAATTCTTCCCGTTTTCACTTTTTTCCGAATTGAATTGTATTCTGATAGAAAGTGCAGTGTATCACATAGTCGGCCCCGCCCGACTTTAGACTTTCCTTGCTGGTTTTACGTAGTTTAGGGTGATTTGTGTGGGAGGAAGGGGCGTGTCAAACCCCGTCATATTTATATGTATAAGAGTAATATTTGAGGAAACATTTAAAATTGTTATCAAAGACATCTATCCATATACAGTAGGTAAGGGATAAGAAACTCCAACAAATACCGCTCGTTTATTTCATATATGAGTTCTCTTCTTATAAAGGGTGGTTAAATTGTAAGGGCCGATGTTGAATGAGAACCGCACCTAAACGTCGAGTTTTTTTCTGCATGTGTTTGTCATTTATTTTGGTTCAAGACCAAAGGTTGTTCTGAAGTCTTCAGCAGAACCCAAAATTAGCAAAAAGGCAAAGTGATACCTTTATTGTTGCAGCTAATAGTTGACTGCGCAATTTCGATGGGCTCTACCCCATCTCGTCAGAACTTTCGCAACGAATGTATGTCTTTGACTTAAATCAGGGTTCATATTAGTACCAGCGGTCACATACGACTAATGCGAAGCGCTGATAAACAAAATATTCCACCGAACTAAGTCGACACACTAAAAATCGCACTTTGCCAATTCAATGGTATGCATGTGCTCGCATCGCTCGCAACAATGCAAAAGTTGTTGTTGTACGGTATGTCCCGTCTTCACTTTGAGATGGAATTTTTTAGAAAAGAATGTAAACACATCTGAAAACGAAAATGTAATTTCATGGCAAAGTGAAAAAATAGCATTGTTAGCCAATAAATGACACAATTAAATTATTATTATTTAATATAAAGCTTACTTATTATTATTTTAATATAAAGCTTACTTATGATTGTTTTAATATAAAGCTTACTTACTTTATTTCTAACTCATTTCTTTTTTCTACAACAAAATTTTACGAATTCAACTCCTGGCACTGGTGCGGATACTGTCGAGGGATGTAATGGTACGTACTGAATTTACTGTTTGCACATTTATAAATAATCTACCGCAATTATACTTCTTTTCAGCCTCGGACATCAATGTGACCAATCTCGAATAGTTCGTCGTAAATAGTGAAATTTAAGTATATCTTATTGTAACTACTATTCATATTTTGTATAAAATGCAATAAATTATTTTTCTGTTCTTTCTAGATTCATTATGAGACAATTTCCAAAATATCAGAATCAATTATAACCATGCCGAAATAGATAATAGCACAAAATTTAAAAAATAGGAATTTATTCACATTTAAAAATAAAATTACCCTAAAATAATTTAAATAATTATAAATTTATGTATATATTAATATGAATAGTTGTATGTATATATATTTTTTCCAAACTAGCCTTTGCCACATTTTTGCAGCATAAAATAACAGCCTTTTCATAGTACTTACTTGTTATGTCCCTTTCAATCAATTATCATTTTATCAAAGTTTTATTTCATTTGTACTTTACAAGTTGAAAAGTGTGCGCTTGTTTTATTTTTCAAGAAATATTTCCTTACTTCTATGTATAAAATACTGCTTAATGTACTTAATTTTACTTAAATTAGAACTTATATTAAGTAAATTTTACTATGTTCTAGTTTACTTTTACTAGATAAGTTACAATAAACTGATGTTTACTTCATTTCTGATTTTTTTCATATATTGAGTATAAATGAACTTATTGGATTTTTCATTTTGACTAGAATTTAGAAAAATCCCCTCATTTTGTACTTCTACACATTTGAAGATTTGTACACTCATTCCCACTTCAGCCGTTTGACTTGAACTATTTTTATCCATTTTTACTCACTTTGATACCAAAAAGTACGAATTTTGCAAAAATAATTTTGGTCGTGTTTATGCTACATATAAGAGGAATGTCCGTGTCAATTGGGCGTAGACCAGCCGTTGGCTAGGGCGATGATTTATTCTCTTTTAAAAGTACAAATCTCACACGAAAAATATTTCCGAGTGGCAACACTGTTCGAAACAGAAACATGACAATAACATTACGAATTGTAGCCACACCTGCAGTTCTGATTTGACCAATCAGAGCAGAGAATAGCGATTAAAAGATGGTAATGGTGAATTCTGTTATTCAACCTATCGCACTACATTCATAAACAGTAAAATGCGTCAAATATGTGGAGGTTGTCCGCATTTAAAATGCTACCATGGTTTGTTTTATCAATATCCCAAAATTTGTCTGCCATATTTTTATCAACTCGATTTTAAATAAATCCAAAATCATGTTTTTTTAATAAAGATAAAATGTTAAATCTAAGACTATTAGACACAAAATTATTTGCGATTTTAGAATTTGAAGACAATTTAATAATATCTTAAAGAATTGTGTGCCGATTTTAACTTTTAATGATAATTACTATTAAATTCAATATAAGTATATTTTTTGAATCGCTTATACTTTCTTATTGTTCTTTTGATTTAGTCAAAAACTGAAACGAAGCCGTAATTTTGAAGAAAATTTCGAAATGATAAAAGAGATAACAAGATTTCATTTTAGACGCAAACAACGGCAACTTTTTCCAAACACTCCGACCCGGTTAAATAAACACGCTTTATGGGAGTGTTTTGCTTTAAGCCTGAATAACAATAACGTTAATAAAGAGATACAGCATAATAAGTAAAAAATAGGAAAATTTTCTGAAAAGTGTACACTATTAAAAGTGAGTTTAAAAATGTTATTGATATATACGCTTTGAAAAAACCATTCGACAACCATTGGTTAATATTGTATTTATTTAACAGTACATATCTAATTTTGTAATTCTAAATGTTTATTATGTAAAATTAAACACAACTTGTTCATTTATACACCAGTTGTTAAATAGTGTGTGTGTACTATTTGCTGAAATTTAAACACATCATTTTGCAAATTGTGACAATTGTTTTTAATCTTAAACACAAAAAGTCATAAAAACAAAACAATTACAAACAAGTAAGAAAACGTCTGTCGACTAAACCGACTTATATAGCCTCACACTCAGAGAATATGTGTATGGAAGGACTTAAACCATTGGATCCAGCTTCCACATTTGTAAAACATGATCAAATATAAAGTCATTATGGGTTTCAGTCACCGGTAAAGGAGTTATAAAGCATTTAAATTTACCTAGGATAGAAGCAATTATGTGGGAGGTACAGAATGGGAGAGGTTAAAGCGTAAATATTTTTTATGATTAAGAATAATTTGCAAATATCAAATTACAAATGATTTTGACTACTATGAATGTGATATCGGTTTTATTGTAACCAAAGTTTACCAGAAAAGGTGTGTACCAAAAAAGGTATGTCAACATCGCCCATATTGCCAAATATCAAATTTCACAGTATTGCGATCATCCGCGTATAGTGTATAATTAAAGCTGTTATAATTAGCTTTAATTATACACTCCACGAGAGTATTATGTCTTTGTGCATTTGTTTGTAACACCCAAAGGGAAGCGAGATAGACCCATTGTTAATTATACCGATCGACTTAGAATCAATTTTTGAATCGATTTAACGATGTCCGTCCGTCCGTCTGTCCATCTATTCTTGTAATCAAAGTACAGGTCGCAATTGTAGCCAGAACCAAATGAAACTTTGCACAACAAAGTTTTTCGGGATAAGGCCGAACGCTATTTAATTTGAAGAAAATCGGTTCAGATTTGGATATAGCCCCCATACGAATTTCACTCCCGATTTGACTCTTTTCACGCTAGATACCACATATTAAAATAAATTTTCCTCAAGCTTGGCAAAACATCTTACATTTCAACTAGAAACACCTACAGTGAAAATTGGTCAGATCGGTTCAGATTTAGATATTGCCCCCATACGAATTTCACTCCCGATTTGACTTTCTGCTGTAGAAACCACATATTTTTACAGATGTGCTTCAAAATTAGCAAAACATCTTATATTTCAACTAGAAACATCCACGGTGAAAATTAGCCAGATCGGTTCAGATTTAGATATAGCCCCCATACGAATTTCACTCCCGATTTGACTTTTTCTACTGTAGAAACCACATATTTTAACAGATCTTCTTCAAAATTGGCAAAACATCTTCTATTTAAACTAGAAACACCCATGAAACAGACCAAATGTGCCAGATCGGTTCAGATTTAGATATAGCCCACATACGAATTTCACTCCCGATTTGAGTTTTCCGCTCCAGAAACCACATATTTTAACAGATTTTCTTCAAATTTGGCAAAATATCTTATATTTGCATGAGAAACACCCAGGATGAAAATGAGTCAGATCGGTTCAGATTTATATATAGCTCCTATACAAATTTCGCTCCCGACTTAATTTTTCCGCCCCAGAAACCACGTATTTTCATCGAATTACTTAAAATTGAGAACTGGAAGAACCTATTGTGAAATGGATCACTTCATTCCATGTTTGGATATAGCCGTGATACAAATATTCTTTTCGATTTGACAAATTGAACGAGGACATATTAGCCTATGATTAGGAAACATACAAAAATTCTTCCCGTTTTCAGTTTTTTCCGTATTGAATTGTATTCTGATAGAAAGTGGAGTGTATCATATAGTCGGCCCCGCCCGACTTTAGCCTTTCCTTACTGGTTTTACGTAGTTTATTTGACAAATTGAACGAGGACATATTAGCATATGATTAGGAAACATACAAAAATTCTTCCCGTTTTCACTTTTTTCCGAATTGAATTGTATTCTGATAGAAAGTGCAGTGTATCACATAGTCGGCCCCGCCCGACTTTAGACTTTCCTTGCTGGTTTTACGTAGTTTAGGGTGATTTGTGTGGGAGGAAGGGGCGTGTCAAACCCCGTCATATTTATATGTATAAAGTAATATTTGAGGAAACATTTAAAATTGTTATCAAAGACATCTATCCATATACAGTAGGTAAGGGATAAGAAACTCCAACAAATACCGCTCGTTTATTTCATATATGAGTTCTCTTCTTATAAAGGGTGGTTAAATTGTAAGGGCCGATGTTGAATGAGAACCGCACCTAAACGTCGAGTTTTTTTCTGCATGTGTTTGTCATTTATTTTGGTTCAAGACCAAAGGTTGTTCTGAAGTCTTCAGCAGAACCCAAAATTAGCAAAAAGGCAAAGTGATACCTTTATTGTTGCAGCTAATAGTTGACTGCGCAGTTTCGATGGGCTCTACCCCATCTCGTCAGAACTTTCGCAACGAATGTATGTCTTTGACTTAAATCAGGGTTCATATTAGTACCAGCGGTCACATACGACTAATGAGAAGCGCTGATAAACAAAATATTCCACCGAACTAAGTCGACACACTAAAAATCGCACTTTGCCAATTCAATGGTATGCATGTGCTCGCATCGCTCGCAACAATGCAAAAGTTGTTGTTGTACGGTATGTCCCGTCTTCACTGTACCTCGTGTGTATTGTTGTTGTTTGTATGTATTGTTGGTTTGTTATGTTGTATGTGTTTGTCCTTTATTTTTGGTTCAAGACCAAAGGTTGTGATGAAGTCTTCAGCAGAACCCAAAATTAGCAAAAAGGCAAAGTGAGACCTTTTTTGTTGCAGCTATAAGTTGACTGCGCAGTTTCGATGGGCGCTACCCCATCTCGTCAGAACTTTCGCAACGAATGTATGTCTTGGACTTAAATCAGGGTTCATATTAGAACCAGCGGTCACATACGACTAATGAGAAGCGCTGATAAACAAAATATTTCACCGAACATTTCATTTGACATTTCTCAATTTCAGACTGACTCAATTTGAATCATGGAAAGATACACAATCGAGCAACTCGTTAAGGTTATTCATGCTTATTATGAAAATGGGAGTTCAAATCAAAATGCACTTCATGATTTTTTCGGTCCATTTAATCTCCAAATGTGTGTACAATCGGAAAAATTGTGCAAAAATTTGAGCAAACCGGGTCTGTAGGACATGTGAAAGCGCTAGTGCATGCTCGTACAGTTCGTACTTCAGAAAAAGAAAATCATCACATTTTACAGTCTTTTATTTTTCTTGGGACGAGTGATTTATTACGCTGGTGATAAAAATGTTTTCTATATTAATAATACTATTACTATCAGACTACATATACTGTTTTAAAACAAACAATGTTTGGTAGGTTTGATCCATTCGGAAGGTCCAATTTAGGGTGACGCGTTCGAGCCTGGCTTCAATTCTTGCACAAGTGGAATTTTGTACGCTTTAAGGCCGAGATCCTTACGTAAAACATGCCACGTTGTCGAATAGGACAAACCAAGCTGTTGAGAACGACGGCGAATCAATTCGCCACAGTCTTCTTTTAAACTTTATTTTCATATAATATGTAATACTTCCTGCTTGTCTGCAGGAAACATAACATTAAAATTTACATTATATTTACAAAAAAATTGCTTTTAAATAGATTAATTTAATTCAGTTTAATATAGATTCATTAACATTAGTAGTAGGCCTCATTGCCTTTGAAGAAACAAATTTTTGATAATACTTTTTTTATTATTACGTAAGTTTACGACATCTGTTGGTAACGTATTGAGTATAGTTGGCAGCTGTGGTGATATGGTGGTCTTTCCGTATTTATTGCGATGTGTAGGTACTTTAAACCTTCTTTCAGATCGTCTTCGTGTGTTATACCGTTGTTCAAGAAGTATTCCGTTTTCAGAAAATTCAGTTGTTAAGGTTAAATTGTAAAGGTTTTTAATGTTTAACCTTTTTTGATCGCACATAAAGTTCCTGATATAATACTGGGATCGGTGTTTGTTGTATCTTTTTGTTGGTATGTGGTTATGATTTGTTATATTGTTGATTTGCATTGTATTGTAAGTATTTGTCTCCGTTGTGGGTGTATTTGGGTTATGTTTTTGAATGTTGTGTGTTATTTCATGATTGTTTGCTTGTGTTACATTGTTTTTTGTAAAATTCAGTCAATGAAAAGTATGTCTGTTTAAGAACATGAAGTGGAGCACAGTTACTTAAATTATATAGAACGTATGCCATTTTTTGAAGCTTGATGTGTACAGCTTCTATATGAGACTTCCATTCAAAGTTGTGATCTACAATAACCCCCAGATATTTGTATTTATTGACAAGTTGTAATTTTCGTTTTAGTAGCATTTATAATAAGACCTTTATCATGACACCATCTTGTTACATTATTAAATTCTTTCTGCATGATTGTTTTAGCTATTTCGATGCTACTGTGGGTTACCACTATGCCAGTATCATCAGTGTATGCAAACACAGTGTTTTGTTTCAAGATATTGATCATATCATTCGCACATGAGATGTATAAGATTGTACCTAGCTTTAAGCCTTGCGGTACTTCATGATCAGAGCTCAATTCACTACTAAGTTTATCTTCAATCTCTACACGAAAAGTCCTACTCTCTAGGTAATTTCTAAACCAGATCACACAGTTTCCTCGTTTTCCAAAGTTTCAATGAGTTTTTCATGCGATAAAGTTTATAATATTATATTAAACCAGTAAGGAAAGGCTAAAGTCGGGCGGGGCCGACTATATGATACACTCCACTTTCTATCAGAATACAATTCAATTCGGAAAAAAGTGAAAACGGGAAGAATTTTTGTATGTTTCCTAATCATAGGCTAATATGTCCTCGTTCAATTTGTCAAATCGAAAAGAATATTTGTATCACGGCTATATCCAAACATGGAATGAAGTGACCCATTTCACAATAGGTTCTTCCAGTTCTCAATTTTAAGTAATTCGATGAAAATACGTGGTTTCTGGGGCGGAAAAATCAAGTCGGGAGAGAAATTTGTATAGGAGCTATATATAAATCTGAACCGATCTGACTCATTTTCATCCTTGGTGTTTCTCATGCAAATATAAGATATTTTGCCAAATTTGAAGAAAATCTGTTAAAATATGTGGTTTCTGGAGCGGAAAACTCAAATCGGGAGTGAAATTCGTATGTGTGTGCTATATCTAAATCTGAACCGATCTGCCCAATTTTCACCATAGGTGTTTCTAGTTGAAATGTAAGATGTTTTGCAAAGTATGAGGAAAATCTGTTTTAATATGTAGTATCTAGAGTGAAAAGAGTCAAATCGGGAGTGAAATTCGTATCTAAATCTGAACCGATCTGGCTCATTTTCACCGTGGGTGTTTCTAGTTGAAATATAAGATGTTTTGCCAATTTTGAAGCACATCTGTTAATATATGTGGTTTCTACAGCAGAAAGTCAAATCTGGAGTGAAATTCGTATGGGGACTATATCTAAATCTGAACCGATCTGACCAATTTTCACCATAGGTGTTTCTAGTTGAAATGTAAGAGGTTTTGCCAAGTTTGAGGAAAATCTGTTTTAATATGTGGTATCTAGCGTGAAAAGAGTCAAATCGCGGGTGAAATTCGTATGGGGGCTATATCCAAATCTGAACCGATTTTCTTCAAATTAAATAGCGTTTGTCCTTATTCCGAAAAACTTTGTTGTGCCAAGTTTCATTTGGTTCTGGCTACAATTGCGACCTGTACTTTGATTACAAGAATAGATGGACAGACGGACGGACGGACATCGTTAAATCGATTCAAAAAGTGATTCTATCTCGCTTCCCTTTGGGCGTTACAAACAAATGCACAAAGACATAATACTCTCGTGGAGTGTATAAAAAATCATTCAGCCTTTTCGCTATGGATTCCTCTAAAACGTTTTCCACAATTGGTAATATAGAGATGGGACTGTAGTTGTTGAAGTCATTTTTTATGTCATTTTTATAAATTGGTCGTATTATAGAAGTTTTAAATTTTTTGGAGTTTTATGCTTCGGTCATACTAAGGTTTATTAGCTTTTTGATTACAGGTGCTAGTATATTTGCGTTATTTTCTAGGTCTTTTGATTTTACTTTCTGTGTCTTTTGCTCTTATTTTGTCCACACCAGCATCTTTTTTAATATATTTAAGATTTCTTCTTCATCAGTGAGGGATATATAAATTGTGTATGGTAAACACATTTCTTCTCCAATAAAATTTTTAATATCGCAGTTGTAAACTATTTTGTTAACGTTTTCGTTAAATTTACACGCGAAAGATTCTGCTGCGTTGTTAAGTCGTTTTTAATTTTTTTGAAATGATTTCATCAATGTTGCTTGATTTTTTGCCTATAGTTTCGTTAACAAGCTTCCAAGTCACTTTCATGTCATATCTATGATTTATGAATTCATTGCGATGATATTCATTTTTTGCGCCCATTAAAATTTTGTTTAATTTATTGCTGAATTTTTTATATTCGAATTCATAAATTTTACTATTTCGATTTTCCAGCGTTTATAAAGCGTATTGTGTACATTATAATAAGAAATTTAAACACCGAATTGATTTTTTGACGTACATTCCTATGTGAACCCGAAAGACAAAAGTATTATTATTTCAAAATTATAATAAAAAACATCACAATTTATTTAACTAATATCTCTAATACAAAAAAATCATAGTTTTCCTAATATTATATTGCACTTATACGTGAAGTCGACCGCCTCTTTTCTGGAATGCAATCCATGAAGGAGGGTATATAAGCCCGAATTTAACGACTTTTTACTTTCCCCAGACTTATATTATAGTCCATATTCCTAGTAAAATATTCGGAACCATATATAAAATTAAACCTTTTTAACTTCTATACGGATGATCGAAATACTGTGCAATTTTATCCTTGTCAATATTTTCATATATGCTGCACACATGAATTTGGCCGATATTCTCACACCCCTACTGGTACCTCCACACAAATTGGCATAAACTTTTGTCAAAATAAAACTGATATAACTTCCATACAGATAGTCAAAATCACTTCCAATTTTGGATTTAAACTTTTTACTTTTGTCGCGCCCTTTGTAAAATTAAATCCTTTACATATAACTTCTATCTAGGTGCATAACTTGATATATGAACTTATAAATATAACATACATTTCTTATATATTTTTTATTTCGACGGGCTACTGAGTAGAATGTTCACATAGAACTTCACGATTCTAGTGCAATATTTTGGTAGGTACTGTAAGTGGGTACCATTTACCCCGCCCTTAAACGTACAAATTTCCAAAAAATTCGCGTCTACGTACTCGGAGAAATGTACACTCCGAATTTCTAATGGCCTTTTCATATTCTAGCTGAAAACTTAGGTTGTTACCATCTTTATCCCAATTTGGTTTGCACGATTTTTATCACTTTTGATCCGCTTCCACTTTTAAAGTACACATTTTGATACGATACAATTGTATTGCACGTCAGAGTAATTATGTATATACCTTATTCGATACAATGGCGGGTACCATTTTAATCGCTGTTTGTTTCGATTTGTACTTAAAAGTATAAATTTTGAAAAATCCTTTAGAGGTCAGGTGAATATACACACCCAATTTCGCGATTCTAGCTTCAACCGCGTTGTTGATAACATTTGTACCTTCTTTTCCTCATTATTCTTAAAAAATCCCTTAATTTTGTGTTTCTATGCATGGGGATGTACAAATCGAATTTGATGATTGGTACCATTGTTATTACCTTTTACCCAATTTCAATCTCAAAAACTACGAATTCTGCAATATATGTATCGTGTTTGTCCGTTTTTTTAACGTGGGAGCAACATTACCCGGAGTGCTTGCTCCGAATTCGTTTGATCCGTGCCGAGACCGAACAAAACCCCGGACCTTGGATCTGCTAGGTTTGCCAGAACCGAATTCACCACCGTTCAACATCAGTAAGGTGCAATAGATGTCTGGAGTGGGTGAATTTCCGGAATTGTTCTGGCCTCGGTCACATCAGGGAGTAATCTCCCCCACAGCAAGTTACAGCACAGCAGTTAACACCACACATCGCTGTTGCAATTCCGTATAGTGTATCCTTTCTGCAATTTAATTGCAATGGTCTCCGAGGTAAGATTAATGAAATAACTAGTTTTATAAGTCGAAACAACGATGCGGTCGAGGAAACGAAGCTCGACGAAGCCTGGAAAATGGGCAGAGTGATACCGCTATTGAAACCAGGCAAGGATGTGATTAAGGGAGAGTCTGTACGACTACAGGCCGATCTCTCTTCTCTCACCAGTAGCGAAGACATTTGAGGCACTTCTCCTCCCGAGCCTTATTGCAAATTTCCCAACTGCAACACATCAACATGGATTCCGTAAGCAGCACAGTACAACGACTGCTCTACACGCTACATATACACCGAGGCCTTAATATTCGAAAGCCGTGCGATAGGGCGGTCCTCGTGGCTCTTGACCTCTCGAAGGCAATCGACACGGTCAACCATGCCACACTATTTGAGGACATCGCTAACACGTCCCTCCCGGCCAATACCAAACGGATCATCAACTATATGTGTGGACGCCAGTCATATGTGGAATTCAGGAATCGGAAGTCAAAACAACGTATAGTTAAGAAGGGAGTTCCGGAGGGTGGGGTGATATCTCCGGCACTGTTTAACCTCTACCTTTCTGGTATTCCACAACTCCCTGACGGCATCGAAATAGTGACATACGCCGATGATTGCATTCGGCCAAACTACAGATGACATTTGCGAAAGGCTAAATAGTTATAAAGGGCGATTTTTTCGCTATTATCTTTTTGGCAGCACTGGTTTAAACAGCTGACGCACGCTTCGTGTTTTGTTTCACTGCCAAACATCTTCAGTTTGGTCTATAATTAAACCATGAATCGTCTTACAAACGAACAACGCTTGGAAATTATTGAATTTTATTATCAAAATGCGTGCTCTGTTAAGAAAGTTAACTGAAGCGGCTATTCGGGCTATTGTGACTAAATTTCGCACCAAATTTACATTGTTGGACATTAAACCACCAACACGCTTACGTAGAGTGCGAACTGAAGAAAATATAAATATTCATCGAGATGCAGTCGCAGCAGCGGTCAACCGTGAATATCGTTCTCGGAGACCATCCCCACACATCTCATCGGAAGAAGTGGAGCTGCCGCACAGCTGGTCCCCAGGTCACTTTGGACGCACCCGAAGCAAGTGGCCATCTTACTAAACCTGGAGACAGACGAAGCAGATCTACAAGAAGACGAGTAAACGGACAACTCAACACAAACACGAATACATAAACAGCTGTTACAATAACAGCAACGAATTATAATGTATATATATAATATAATGATAATGTCCGCTCCAAATTTCAAGATTTTAGGCCCAGACGTTTGGTGATATTATTTTTAACCCATTTAATCCCTTAAAGGTAAAAATTTCGGAATATTCTTTGTTATCACTCATCTACGCCGTAAGACGAATATACGCAACGAATTTCATGATTGTAGCATCAGCTGTGTTGTTGGTACCTTTTTATTGATTTTTAACATAAGTTCCTTCTTTTTAGAAATAGATGAGAACTCAACCACAACTTTGTTTTTATTTTCTATGTGATATACATTGCATATGTCAGCGTTGCCTAATTCGACGCTTTCAGCAGCAGCAACATTTTTTATTACATCTCTTCATTATTTATGTTATTTATTTCAACGTTTCTGTCGATCAGTTTTTTCTCAAGTTTTTACCGAAAGAGCAGTATCATAATTTTGCACGTGTCCTCTTGGAAATTGAACTAAATACTGCATTGAAAGATTAATTAGTCCACAAAACCCAGAAGAATTACAATTTGAGCAAATAAAATCAATACTTTTAAGCCATTTCGATTCTAAACGCAATAACTATGCTGAAACTAAAACGTTTCGTAAAATAATTCAATTGATATTGTTAAATAAGTAGGCATTATCAATTGTATGGTCAGTGAAAAAACAGGCCAACCACCAGCTATTCTCTTCTTGGGCAGCCTACTCAACTCATGCTTGGATCTAAAGTGTTTGTTAGTCCGTCGTCCGATGCACATGTGTTTCTCTGTCGTCCGTGTTGTGTGCCGTTCAGTTCTGTGTTAAAATAAAGGAAAAAAGAACAAAATTTCACAAATCATAAATAACATAATAGAAATAAAGAAATATGAAAAACAACCAACAACAAAATATCGCGCCGCGCCGACCAAAACAACCATCCAACTACCTAACAATAGCAACAACTGCATCAGCAGAACAACAACAAAATTCAACAGCAGCCACACACCACTGACCACTGTCCGCTCCATAGTGTGTGCGTTGTCCCCTTCCCTCCCCTCCACTCCATTCGTGCAGTGCAGTTGGCACTCTTTTCTTCTTGTCGTTGTTCGTCCAATGCTTAAGGCATAACACTGAGCATTGGGTGAATACAGCAACGGCAGGGAGAGGAGTTTGGCAACTGTAGCTGCATATTGACTTTGTTCTGTTTTTATACCCTCCACCTCCAGGATGGGGGTATATTCATTTTGTCATTCCGTTTGTAACACCTTAAAATATTCATCGGAGACCCCATAAAGTATATATATTCTGGGTCGTGGTAAAATTCTAAGACGATATAGCCATGTCCGTCTGTCTGTCTGTTGAAAGCACGATAGCGGCCGAACGAAATGAGCTAGAAGGTTCAAATTTTTCCTAAATGTGTCTTATGGTTGCAGATCGGTTGGGATTGAAAGTGGGCGAAATCGGCCCAGAGGGAAAAAATTTTCCCTCACAAGGACTGAAAATACCCCAAATATTTAGAGTATTTCAGCATGTTTTTTGAACATAATAGCTTGTATTTACTTGATATTTGCAATTCGCATTCCCTTTATAGCATAAAAGGGCACCATAGAATGATTTTTATTTGTAGGGGCCGAAATGGAACGAAAAGGGATAAAAATAGTACCTATCAAAGGCCAACAGATTGAAACACGAAATTTGGCGTGTACATACCTCTAATAGAGTAGATACATAATATACAAGTATTTTTTCTAAATTTTTACTTTTAAGGGGTTAAATGGTGATAGAGGGATAAAAATAGTACCAACCGAACGGCTGCACCTAGAATAATGACATTCGGTGTATATATTGCTCTGATTGCGTACACACATAAAATTCGAAATTCGTACTTTTAGGGTGTAAAATGGAAAAACGGGATAAAAATTGTACCAAACAAATGGATGCAGCTAGAACCATGAAATTCGCGGTATACATTCCTCTGAGTGAGTGACACGAAAAAAAAGTTTTTCCAAATTCGTACTTCAATGGGAGCAGAGGGATAAAAATGGAACCAAATAAAAGGCTACAGCCAGAATGATGAAATTTTCCAAAGTCGTACTTTTAAGGTGTAAAATGCGAAAAAAGGGGATAAAAATTGTACCAACAAAATGGCCGCAGATAGTATCATGGAATTGGGTATAACATTCCTCTGAGTGTATAGCCACGTAAAATATATTTTTTTCCAAATTCGTACTTTATTTTGTTGCTTTTACGACAAAAAATGGTAGAATCAGGGCCGTGTGCAGGAGGGGGGTTTTGGGGGTTCAAACCCCCCCCCAGAGAGGTTTCGAACATATACTTTTTAAGACCTTCTAGACTTTCTGAAGCAATAAAATATAGAATTTTTAATGTCTTTTTAAAATAACTTTTCTGAAATGGTAATTTTGTAGTAAAATCAAGAAAACACGAAAATTACATAAAAAAATCGTGGACACTTTCTTGAATTTCGGACAAAGGTTATGAAAAATACAAACAAACTAAACGAATTGTGCCAATTTCAAGATTGCGCAGTGCTAATTTCGCTAATGGACACCAAATTGATCGGACAATTTTCATTTTTATTAACCGATACCACTTCTTGACATTCGACTAGAGCTATATCATATGAACTTTTAATTGTGTACTGCAATAAAAGTTTGGAAATTTAATAACAAAATCGTTTAGTAATTTTAAAAAAGTGTAGATAAGAATCACTATGATTCATAATGAAATCTAAAATATTCTTAATAAAAGCAAATAATTTGATTGATGCTTGTAGAGCGCTAAGATGTAACATTTGCGATTGGACATTTTTATGGAGCTGTATCTAAATCTGAACCGATGTGTCCTATTTTCATCACAAATGCAACAACAACGGTTTCTGTTACTTCCAATGTTTTGGGAGTTTGCAATTATAATACAAATCCATTTCGACAAACGAAGAATACTGTTTGATATACATAAACGTATTTCTCTTTGTTTATTTACAAGAACTGATGACATGTTTACCGCAAACAAACTAATTTTTCCCACAAAAGAAACTCAAAAACGATGTTCTCGTGTCTAAAATTTCGTTTGTACGAAATACATTTTTTCTCTGCGTGTAGGTCTCTATTTTAAATCTACTTTAAAGTTGCGAAACAATAAGAAATGAGCGTTAACTTACTAAAATTTGTGTTATATTTATCACTTATGTCAAATATTTTTCAGAGTTAATATTTTTTTGTACATATGTAACAAGTATTATTCAAAAGAGAAACAACAAATTCAGTAACATGGATCTACGTAGGAAAACGAAACTCTAAAATACCAATTATTTGGTTTTTTACATATTTAAGATTATAAAAATGAAGAAACATTTCCAAATATTTTTTATTTAATCGGAATATGTGTATAAAGATTTTGAGTACACATCCTGTTACTCATGTCCTATATAAATTAAAAACTCCAAAACACTTTAGACATCCTATTTAGACCCATACTTCGTCAAGAAGCATATCCAATTTATCAAAAAAAATACGGGACTGAAGGGTTTATCGTCGAGGAATTTGATCGTTTTTTGTGTAATATTTCTTCAAAATATATATCGAGGGCTTATATCTAAAAGTGGCTATGAACCATTTTCTCGAAAATGAGTTTTTGATGCCAAACTATTCTCAGATTTGGATGTCATCTGTCATATAAATTTGGAAAAGATTTTTTTCTAAAGCCATTTTTTTACTTTTCTGATTTGGATATCCCCTCGCACGTTAGTTTGTGACTGCATAAGTGGCTATGAACATAAAAATAATAGAATAAATAAAATAATAGACATAAATAAAATAAAGGTTATAATTCGCTACAACGATTTTGTTTAAAACATGTTTCTAGATTTAGGGCATATCGTACTATCAAATTCCATCACTTCGCGTTAATAGCATTTTGATTCCCTAGTTATGAAGCTAAAATAGGAAAAATGGTGGCTGTAACGATTTGATTATAATGCTTGTGACTTTGTTTTAATTAATCAACTTATATCTAATGTTGATTGGATGAATATGTTTAAAGAAAAATCAATTCATGATTGTTATTCCACTTTTATTAACATATTAATAGATATTATGTTCGCTAATATACCTCTTTTAAAGCCAAAAAAGTATAAACTCCCCTGGTACACTCCTGGCTTAAAAAAACTGAAGAATCTGAGAAATAAATTTTATAAAATCGCTAAATCCACAAATTCAGTGTACAGTAAAAGAATGCATGCACATTATTCTAGAGAATTTTCATTTTTGAACAAATTTCTTTATAAGCAGTATATTATAAGCTTTGAAAATAAGATTAGTTGTAATCCTAAGGCATTTTGGAGTTTCATAAAATCTAAAAAGAAAAGTAGTGATTTCCCTTCTTCCATGTTTTTTGGTGATGAGCGGGCTTGCTTGGCTCAAGACCAAGCTAATTTATTTGCTAATTTCTTTAGTTCCAATTTTGAATCGGCTTCACAATTGATGGATTTCGCTCTTTTGGACTATATTACTGCAGTCTCAGATTTAACTTTTTTTAATATTTCTGAGAGTGATATTAGATCTAGTTTATCTGATATTAATGAATCGGCAAGGTTAGATACTGATGGTATTTCAGCTTTATTTCTGAAAAAATGTTCATCTTCTGTCAGCTTCCCATTGCAATATATCTTTAATTATTCTTTAAATATTGGCTTCTTTTTAGATTGCTGGAAAATTTCCGCTATTACTCCAATACATAAATCTGGGCCTAAGGGGGACATTTGTAATTATAGGCCAATTTCTAAATTAGCCAATGTTGCCAAGTTATTTGAACACTTAGTCTATGATAAATTATTCTCTTTTGCTGGCCGATTTTTATCTGAATCTCAACATGGATTTATGAAAAATCGTTCAACTACTTCTAATCTATTAGTTTTTACTAATTACTGTATTAATAGCATTGAATTGGGTCACCAAGTCGATACAATTTACTTCGATTTTTGTAAAGCGTTTGACAAGGTTCCGCATAATATACTTCTCTTGAAGTTAGCTAAAATTGGGTTTCCACCTGCCCTGGTCAAGTGGTTTAGGTCATATTTAAGTGAAAGACGTTGTTTTGTGGCTGTTGATAATGCGATATCGGATATATATCTAGCCACGTCGGGTATTCCTCAAGGGAGTATATTGGGTCCCCTTCTTTTTAACATTTTTATTAATGATATAATTTCTTGCTTCAAGTATTCGAATTATCTAATTTATGCGGATGACATTAAACTGTTTTCTAAAATTTCTCTTCCTCTTGATTATATCCAAATTCAGGAAGATATTAATCGCTTGGTGGCTTGGTCTGAATTGAATCATTTACCACTAAACTTTGCGAAATGTTTTCATCTCCCGTTTGGTAGGCGTACGAATTTGCTAAATACAAGTTATTGTATTAAAAATCATGTTGTGCAGAAGGTTAGTAGTATCTTAGACTTAGGAGTTGTTTTCGATTCTAAATTGGATTTCAATTTGCATATTGATTTCATAATGCCTAAAGCTTATACTGTGCTTGCGTTTATAAGAAGAAATAGTAAAGAATTCTCTAATCCATATACTCGTAAATTGTTGTATACAACATTTGTCAGGTCTAAATTAGAATATGGTTCTATGGTATGGAACCCGTGTTATGATATTTACTGTAATCGCATTGAGAGGTTACAGAAAAAATTTATTAAATTTGCTTTAGTTTCTGTGCCGTTTGTCAATCCCGTACCGACGTATGAAGCTATGTGTCGACTAATTCATTTGGAGTCTTTATCAAGTCGTAGATCAAAGAGCTCAATTTTATTTCTGTATAAACTAATTTGTGGTCTTATCGATTGTCCTTTTTTGCTTAGTCTTATTTGTTTTAATGTTCCATCTAGATGTCTAAGGCATAATGAATTTTTTAATATTCCTTTTCATAGAACTAAATATGCTTCTTTTGAGCCTATTCTGAGGTCCATGAAGGAATATAATAATTTAATAATTAAGCATGATATAGATTTGTCATATAATTTAAATAGATTTAAGGAAACCCTAGATTTAATTTACTTTTAAGTTTGGCTTGTCTGTAAGGATTGTTACTCCATAGACATATGAATAAATAAATAAATAAATAAAATCAAAAATTGTAAAAAGTATATTTGGAAACACCGGCGTAACTTTTTATTATATTGAGAATACCAAAATAATTCTATGGCATGTGATTGCTGACTTCATGGGGAATATTTGTGTATGAAAAGTTTCAGAATTATGAATGAAGAAAGTTAGAATATAAGGAATTGCAACGGCGAATTTTGGATTTTTCATCAATTGCAGCGATTTTTGTGACTGGCTACATATGTGTTACAAGCGACTGATGGATGAAGCTGGAATCTTTAAATTCGCTGTGTACATCACAGAAAATGCGTTTTCCATACAACATTAAGGGGGAACATCAGTTTTTTCGCTCTCCTGAAAAGTTATGTTTTTGTTCATAGCCACTTATGAGTATAAGCCCTCTATATGTATGCATGTAATTTCAAGCAACTATTTAAAAAAAGTTCTACACTTAGAGAACAAGTCTGTTAATAAAAGCAGCGATTGTCTGCTGCCTATCAGGAGACACTTTTCTGCAGGCATAACAGCAGTTTTCTGCAATCTTACATCACCATTCATATAGATGATAGATGGATTACTGAAATGCAATTTTGCCGACAATGTCTGTCGGACGAATGTATCAAAATATTTCTCGAAGATCCTGGCAATACAATATGAGTGGTTTCCAAACGCTCCAGTAAAAATTTCCATCTTTCAAAGCCATAGTTAATAGTTCATTTACTAGAAAAAGGGTAGTAGATTTACTTAAAATCATTTCTTTGGATCTAATAAAAAATTCTTCTTCTTATTGAGTAAATTCAAACTTATTTGGAAGAATATTTCCAAGGTTTTAAGTGAGAAAAAATCTGAAATTTTTTGTATGGAAAAAATTCCATTTAGGAAATTTTAACTTAAAAATGTGTTTATTAATGAACTTATAAAAAACATTTGAAATTGTTCAAAAAATTCTTGAATATTAATCTCAGAAGCAATTCTCGTTCGTTTGCAGAGACTTATTTCTCAATACCTATCTTGCATTCGCAACAATCATGGAGTAATAGCTCAACTCCTTATGGCAGAGGTAACATGAAACTTTTGACAAATATCTCATGTTGTCATTTTTTGTATCAGTTTTGCATACTCTGAAGCAAAACTAGTTGTTTGATTTTTTTAGTTAAATTGAACTTATTTTAATTTCACCTTTTTTCCTTGTATAAAATAAAATTTTCCTCAGTTTAAGTAAAAATTTCCTCGTTTTGAGGAAAAAAATCAGCAAAATTGTCCTCAGTTTGAGTAAATATTAACTTGATTTGAGTAAAAATTTACTTAGTATTAGGAAAATTTCAGCAAAATTTTACTTATATGTAGTAAAAATGGTAGCCTTGGTTAATTAATTAAATTTCTGATTTTCATACATTTGAAATTTGTTGCGGACATTCCTCTTGTAGCTTGGAAGCACCACAAAGAAAATAAATGTTTTAGCGGGTGAAATGGGACAAAAATTGATAAAGTATGGTACCAATGATACGACAACTGCTAGAATCATGAAACTCGGTGTGTATATCCCTCTAATTGCCAAAACACGTAAAATAGAGGGATTTTTCGAAATTCGTACTTTTAAGGGATATAATTGAAAAAGAGGGATAACATGGGACCTTCCAAACCTCTGAAGTTGATAGCATGAAATTCGGTGTATATATTCGGTGTGTGTTCAGTGGTCTGACGTGCCAAATTTGTACATTTGGGCGGAGAATGGGGCGATCTTTAAAATTTGTACTTTTCATATCAAAATAATGCAGTCACTTTGTATCTAAAAATGCTTCTCCCTAATGGCGACTGACAATCGCCTAATATTTTCGACATGTTCACTTTCACAATTACAGCATTGTATTTATTTATAATAGTAGATTTTAAACAGTGCGCATAAGTATACACTATAGTTTGAAATAGTAATCAAATATAGTATTGTGCATAAAAATTTCACAATTTTCGCAATATGGTTCTGTACTTCTATGTCTATGTCGACATCCTTTAATCTGCTGGTAATACTGTGGAATGCACTTCGTGGTGGAGGGTATATAAGATTCGGCCCGGCCGAACTTAACGCCTTCTTACTTGTTTTCTTTTTGTCTGTTCTAATGGTTGGTAAGTTTAAAATACAATTTGCCAACATACGACGGCTGAGACCCAATTTTTTGCCGTGTACGCTCATGTACATTTCCATCGGCCTGATGTTTTTGCTCTTTGTGAGACTCAGGTGTGTGAGGGTTCTGATCCACAGGATTTTCACGTACCTGGGTATCACACCCTCCCTCTTTATTCCCCACAGAGGTGTTGTGGTTTACGTACGCAATGACATAGTGTTCCAGAGCCAGCAAGACTTAAACTCTGAAAATCCAGAATTTAACTCCCTTTGGGTTAAATTCAAGGTTGGAACACACGTACTACATTTCGGATTCATGTATAGAAGTCCAAACGCGGAATGGGAGGTATCAATTACAAAAATCTTAGACGAGTGTCGTGACAGTGAAATTGTGGTTGCTGGCGATTTCAATGTCCATAATTCATCTTGGCTTGCCCATTCGAGTCACTCAACACCGGAGGGTCAATATGGCGAGCTTTTTGACGCGCATAATGATTTGACGCAACTAGTGAATGAACCGACACACATTCCGTGTGTCCAAGGGCAGCACTCTAATATTCTTGATCTTTTCTTAACATCACACCCTGAAAAGTATGAAGTTAACGTTCTAGCACCTCTTGGTAATTCGGATCACTGTATTGTTTTAGCATCCTTTTCTTCGTGTCGCTTCGACCCCAGCCCCAAAGCGGAAATATATATACGAAAAGGCACGTTGGGCCGAGCTCAACAACTTTTTCCAGCATTTCAATTGGAAACTTTGTTTTCTAAATAGCGATATAGATGCTGCGGCTAAATGATCGAAAATATTATCTTGATTGGAATGAAGTCATTTATTCCAATTAAAGTTATTTCGGATAAACCATCTAATAAAAGTTGGTTTAACCAGACATGCAAGACTGCTGTCAGATCCAAAGAGGAAGCGTTCAGGAAATGGCGTTTAAATAAAGCAGACCATGTGAGCCAGGGAACTTAGACGTGAAAAGTTTCTGTACGAACAACGTCTTCGAGCCAAGGTTCTTTCTTCTCCCAGGGAAAGTAAGAGCTTTTGGTCATTTGTAAGAAGAGTAAAGGATAACTCCTCATCAATCCCAACTCTTGTTAAAGATGACCAGATATTCACTAATCCGGTTGCCAAAGCTAACCTATTGGCTGAAATGTTTGCAAGAAATTCATCCTTGCCGGAAAGCAATCAAGCACTCCCCGTGATCGAAAATGTATCAAGTTCCATGCCTCAGATATTTTTTCGAACACGTGGAGTTCTCGCAAATCTCGACGTAAATAAATCTCCAGGCCCAGATGACATTTCAGCACTGGTCCTATGTAAGAGCTCTTCGACGCATGCCCATTCCCTTCGTAATCTTTTCAACCTTGCATACCGTGCAGGGGTTTTCCCAGCGCGTTGGAAGATTGCCCATCCATAAAAAAGGTGAGGCTAATAATCCTGCTAACTATCGACCGATCGCGATTTGCTCAGCGCTTTCGAAGGTTATGGAGAGTATGGTTAACCACCATCTTGTGAGGTATTTATAAACTAATGACTTACTTAATGATCGACAATATGGCTTCCGTAGGAATCGATCTACTTGAGACCTGATGACACTGCTATCCGAAAAGTGGAATCGATCTATTCACCAGCTTGGTGAGAGTAAGGTCGTTGCTCTAGATATCTCCAAGGCCTTTGATAGAGTTTGGCACGGCGCACTCATATCAAAGCTTATCGCTTTTGGTGTTGGTAGTGACTTCTCTCGATTTATATCGAGCTTCCTCAGAGATCGCACTATACGTGTTGTTGTAGATGGGTTCTCATCCGATGAGCATAGGTTAACCGCAGGAGTACCACAGGGCTCTGTCCTTTCCCCCTCCCTTTTTCTTATTTTCATCGAAGACCTCTTGGATCCGACTGTGAATCCAATATACTCATTCGCGGATGACAGCAACCTCTGTCATTCATACTCATTCGATCATAGACCAAGTTGTCAAGAAATTGAGAAAAAAAGGCGATTGATGGATGAGTCACTTAGCCAGGATTTGCTGGCCATTTCTGAATGGGGTCGAGAGAATAGAGTAGATTTTAATGCACGTAAGACACAGTGCTCCTTGTTGTCTCACAAGCGATTCACTGATCCAACGGTGTCGTCGATTTTAATGAACGGTGTAGATATTGAGCAATATTGGCTTAAAAATACAACGTGATATTCGTTGGACAAAACATGTATTTGATGTGTCGAAAGATGCCTTCAAATGTTTAGGCTTTTTAAAAAGATGTAAGAAATTTTTTACTCCCTCTGATCTTCTCAATATCTACACTACCTACATCAGACCAAAGATGGAATACAACTCCCATATATGGTCGGGTGCTCCAGCTTCATCACTGGAGCTACTTGACCATGTGCAGAGGAGGGCGATGGTGTTGATAGGTGACGGTAGGATATCCAATTTTATTGTCTCCCTTGAACACCGTCGTAATGTTGGTTGTGTGTCATTGTTCTATCGATTTCATGGTGTTTGTTCTTCGGAAATTCGTGATCTTATACCGCCCGTGAGAACGTTCGGTAGAGATACGCGTTTTTCCAGGAATTCTCACCCATTTGTTATCAATTGGACAAACGCACCACACATTACAGAATGTATTCGTTCTTCGCCCGCACTATCCGTATAAATGGATTAAAGGAACTATAACTTCTCAGATAGGTGACTTACACTATGAAATCGAATATCATGGAAAACGAGTCAGGAGATATGTCTTCAAACGTTAATAACAGGATGAGAAGTTTCGAAACAGTATTATCGCAACCAACTGAGCCTAGTTGAACTAAAAATACGAGCATAATCTGAGGTCGAACAACAGTCGACCATAACATGAGTCTCCAACACAATCTAGAACCACCGGAAAAGGGCCAAATAACGATGAAAGAAATCCTAAGTTCGACTCCGACAGTAAGTGACCCACCGAAGACTGTAAGGAATTCTACGTGACAAAGAAAACACTGCGTTTTATTCTCCCCGTACCCTAGAGGCAAGGGAAGAAATATTACATACTACCATTATAATCGATCCGGTAATACTTGTTGTTTTGTTTTGGTTATAACCCTTAAATGTGGGTTGCATTTCTGTAAAAAAATCATACAGGTAGCCAACGGAAAACCCAAATAATTAAAAAAGTCCCCTTTCCTTTTTTCCTTTTAATTGTTCACGCACATTTATTAGCGTTTATTACTTTGCTTACGCAATCATAAAAATTAAATAACACTTTGTTTATTCCGTTTTGTTAATTCTGAGAATCAAAAAAAAAAAAGAAAAAACCTTACCATAGACAAAGTTGTGCATATGTCGAGCAAATTTTTGAAATTCATACCTTTACTCAATTGCGAATAAAAGCGAAACGCGTGCATCGATTTTCATGATCTTTGTCTCATTTTGCTCATAGGTTATGTGACTTTACGTAAAAGTAATAAGATTTGACATTTTTTTTCATTTTGGATTTTTTATGGATTTTTAAAAAAAAAATTTAAATCTTTAGGCAAAAAATAAGTTTTTTCCTTTATATATTCATTTTTAACTTGGAAACTGTTGCTTGTATAGGAAAACAATATATGAACAGATTAAGGGAATTGTAATTTTAAATTTTTTAAAATTTAATTCAATTAAATCGGGCTAGTGGTTCCCGAGTTATGCCGGACGAAACAAATTAACCAAAAAAAAATTTTTTAAATTTTTGAAATTCATACCTTTACTCAATTGCGAATAAAAGCGAAACGCGTGCATCGATTTTCATGATCTTTGTCTCATTTTGCTCATAGGTTATGTGACTTTACGTAAAAGTAATAAGATTTGACATTTTTTTTTCATTTTGGATTTTTTATGGATTTAAAAAAAAAAAAAAATTAAATCTTTAGGCAAAAAATAAGTTTTTTCCCTTATATATTCATTTTTAACTTGGAAACTGTTGCTTGTATAGGAAAACAATATATGAACAGATTAAGGGAATTGTAATTTTAAATTTTCTAAAATTTAATTCAATTAAATCGGGCTAGTGGTTCCCGAGTTATGCCGGACGAAACAAATTAACCAAAAAAAAATTTTTAAAATTAAAAAAAAAAATAATAAAAAAAAACCAAACGAAAAAAAAAATTTTTATTGCGTTTTTCGAGCTCATGTCAAGGTTATCTACACAGAAAAAATTATCGCATCCCGAGTACATTTTGATCGTTATATAAGTCTCTACAACACGTGTAATATTATTAAAGTTGCATACGTAAAACAGCTGAACATTTTTGTAATGTAACTGATTTCATTGATCGTTCGTATTAAATGTATTTACCACACACGAAAAATCTATTGGTTGTTATTAGGTAGAATTAATAAAAAATCCCTCAAATGTTTTTGTGATGAAGAGTTTGTCGGAACTCGTCTATTTATTTCGGCTAGAAAAATCAGCGGTCTGCATAAGGCAGAGAAGAGTCAGATAGGTCTCCTCAAGCACAATAAGCGATACACTCACACACGCACACCTAGCCAAAAGTTCATCACGCTCTTAATCTTCTCGTCAAAAAGTTCAATGTGGTCACCTCTTATTTGTGACACATCTAACAAGAACTCTTTATTGCACAATTCAGATAGCTCCTTTTACAATCCCTGAACACACAATCCACACCGAAGTTCTGCATGAGGGAAAGGAAAGCATTCAGTCCAAGTAAAAATTCTAGCCGGTAACATCTGCCATCCCTTGCAGTGGTGAATGAAAAGTGTTTAAAAATTTATACACAGTGTTTTGATAAAATTATATCAAAATTAATTATGCACATTAACAGAATCAGTGTTGTGAAAAAATAAAAAAATCAAAACAACCAAAGGTTGGGGTTATACAAGGAAAAAATACACAAGTGTAGTGTTCTGTGGCAAGTTTATTGATTTTAAAACAAAACATCATTCCTACAAAAAGATTGCTTTCCAATCAATTAAAAGTTAAATCAGTTAAAGTCCAAGAAACATGCCTTAGGCTGTAGTGAATATGACGGCACGTGATCCATAAAAAGGAATCCAGAAAAGATGAAGGAGGAAAAAGCAGTCGACAACAAGTCAAATTCCAAGGGCACATTCAAAGGTAACGGTATTTAAAATATCGGCAGCCGGAAGAAAAGAAGAAGATTAGTATAACAAAACTGAAAGATCGATTGTGTATTTTAGGGTGGTGCGGGTTTGGACACGTTGAGTTGGTTTGATAATTTTATATAGACATAAATACACATGTTAAATATTACTTTATTTTAACAATGCGGGAATGTGGAAAAGAAAATAATAACTTTTTTACAAACGTGAATTCTTCTAAAAATCAACATTAATGATAGATTAAACTGAAAATCATTACTAACATTAGAAGGTGAAAGAAGAATACAAATTAAGGGTCAAAACAGAAAAGCAAAAGTAGACCGAGTAAACTACGTAATTTCGCAACAGTGTACAGAAAGATAAAAGCAATGACTGAAGACAAGTTGTTCCTTTTTTACTGTGAAGAACGGCCAAGTTTGGAAGGAAAGGAAATTTGGATTGAAATTTCGTTTCGTTTCTTTTGAAATTTCTGGGCACAATTACGAATACCAAAAATTAAAACAAATATCTATTCAGTTGTGAAACATAAATTTAAATAAAAAACCGGCAATGTGTACAATCAGCTTTTTAACATTTCTTCCTCTATCACCGCAAACTCAAGTTGTGTTTTTCAATTGTTGACATAACATTTACTTCCTCGTTTTCTGGTCTGAGACATTAAAGAATATATATAACAAGTCATTTAAATGTAAAATATTACTTTTTAAAATATTAGAAAAGTTTAATATTAACAAAAACTATACTACTGCTAAAAGATATGGAAAATTTTAAAGTAAATTAAAATCTAACATTAAAATTCTGCCTTTTTGCTAATTTTGGGTTCTGCTGAAGACTTCAGCACAACCTTTGGTCTTAAACCAAAATAAATGACAACACATACAACATAACAGACCAACTATACATACAAACAACAGCAATACACACGAGCTACAGTGAAGGCGGACCATACCGTACAACAACAACCTTTGCATTGTTGCGAGCGATGCGAGCACATGAATTGAATTGGCAAAGTGAGACTTTTAGAGTGTCGACTTAGTTCGGTGGAATATTTTGTTTATCAGCGCCTCTCATTTGTCATATGTGAGTGCTGGTACTAATATGAACCCTGATTTAAATCAAAGACATACATTTGTTGCGAAAGTTCTGACGAGATGGGGTAGAACCCATCGAATCTGCGCAGTCAACTTTTAGCTGCAACAATAAAGGTATCACTTTGCCTCTTTGCTAATTTTCGGTTCTGCTGAAAACTTCAGCACAACCTTTGATCTTAAACCAAAATAAATGACAACACATTCTGACGGAATTTTAAAATCGCACAACAAAAACAATTTTAAGCAAAATTTTTTACAACTATACTACACGGAAACGATTTTTATAGACGATTTTAAAGTAAATTAAAATCTAACATTAAAATTCTGACGGAATCGTACAACAAAACAATTTTATACTAAATATTTTTTATTATTGTAGTTGTTATTACGAAAATTGTTTAAAGTATATGAATGAATGAGTGTTAATGGTTTAAAATACTGATAGATTACAAATTAAAAACGAATGTTTTTAGTAAAATATTTTTCATTTTACAAATATTTTGCTCCAGACAAATAGTCAGAATTGAAGGAGTCATAATATTGGACATTGAAGTAAATCAGAAGCATAAGTGAACTGACACGTACACTAGATTAAAATTTAAAAAATGTTTATAGAAACAAAGAACCCGTATGACTGAGTATGTTATGGCTCCTAGAAGAGACAGGAAAATATTTTACAGAAAGAGGGGTAAATATTCTAAACTATAAATACAACAGAAACATTTAAAAAATGTTGATTTCAATTAAATAAATTCATAAAAAATAAAAACATCATTAGTTCTTACAAAGGGTAATTTAAATATACCGTAGGGTATATTTCTGTTCATATTAGATTTCTTTTGAAAGTTTCCAGGTGTCAATTTTAATATTATTCCATAGACCATTCCTTAATGGTTTCATATGTAAAGTAAATTCTTCTTTGAGAAGATTTTCACCTTTTACTTCGTCGATTTTTCTGGGAAAACAACAAAAGTTAAACCAGATAGCACGAGGGGTTACGTATTGGCACTATGTCAGGAATAGAATCAAATGGTCATTATTATTGCCAGTAATGTAAATATATGCATTTGAAATGTATTTACAATTTCCCATTCATATAGCAAAACTAAATTAGTGCTCAAAGTAAACAAAAAATATTTCCCGCATTTCCGGGAAATTTAAAATTTTTGCCGGGAATTCCCGAAAAATTTTGAAACGATTCGAGAATTCCCGGACACCAAATTCTAGTCGTGCTATTGGGCGTGTAGCTCTGGATCATTGGTGAGAGTGTTTTGCATTCTCACGTATTGACCTAATGCAATAAACGATCCAAGAAATCGATCATTTGGAAATTCTTTCCGGAAGGGGAGTTGTTGAACTGTGTCCAACAAACATCTTTATAACTAAATACACATAAATGAATCGTTTGTATCCGTAGTATTTTAAGTGAATTAGAAAGAAAGAAAGAAATTAGAATGAAGAGTATATTATAAACCATGTTGAAATAACCATTTTAAGTAGTGACGGAAACCCTTCGTCTCATTGGCGCTCATCTCACTCATGAGCTTTCGCTCAATTTGACAAAGAGTTTCCATCTGAGGAAAATTCCAGTATTTTTGCTGAATTATTTGTCTTCTTCTGTATATCGGCTTCTTTACTGCATCCAATAAGTCACTTTTGCGGCGGCGATCGGGGCGGTAAGAAGCACAGCACTCAAATAAACCTACCTGAATTGAAACTGAAACATACCTTTTCTGTATTTTCTTTTATTTTCCATATTTAACTGGGAAACTTACACTTAACATTTCGTAAGTCCACCAAAACTTATACAGTCCACTTTCAGCAAAAATCTAAAATTATTACGAATACATAAAAGCATCAGAATATCTCAAAAGTACACAGGCTTTGTTTTCTCATAAAAGCTTCCACATACAGAGAATATAGAAGGTAATAAAATGAAATCTACGGTTTTCTTCATTAAATGATGGAATATGCTCTGTGAATTTTTAAGAGAAATAGTAATCGTTGTTTCGACTTCAATAAGCAGTCATATGCATACGGCAAAAAAGCCGAATGCAATAATTGCACAAGTCATATCTACTGTTAAGTCATTTGTAATAAGGGAACGGAATTGAAACGTAAAATTGCGTACAGCTTTCCAAATTACAAGGTCTCCATATTGTCTGCGACAACTACCTAAAGCAAGAGTGTGGAATAGTGATAAATGAAGGAATATGGAAACTACAATACTCTTCGCCATACCACTCAGCCACTATATTAACATCAACATAAAGCGCGGGAAAGTTAAGTAGGCAACAGTAAATAAATCTTCAAAAATTATCCAGAGTATTCAGAGACAACCTCTTGAAGATACATATTTTAATTCCTCTTATTAGGAGATCTCTTACTAAGAGATCACAACCTTACGCATCTAAAACAATATCTTACCATATGTACGAATATTCTGCAAAAGGCAGAGAAGGTCTCCTCATTAATTGCAAGTACAATAAGCTATACACTCACACACGCACACCTAGCCAAAAGTTCATCACGCTATTAATCTTCTCGCCAAAAAGTTCGCTGTGGTCACCTCTTATTTGTGACACATCTAACAAGAACTCTTTATTACACACTTCAGAGAGCTCCTTTTACAATCCCTGAACACACACTCCACACCGAAGTTCTGCATAAGGGATAGGAAAGCATTCAGTCCAAGTAAAAATTCTAGCCGGCAATATCAGCCATCCATTGCAGTTGTGAAGTGAAAAGTGTTTAAAAATTATACACAGTATTTTGATAAAAAGTGAAAAAATAAAAATTCGTTAAGAAAAGAAAGAAATAATAGAAAGGTGTAAGCCGAATGTGAGTGGTGGTTTAGTGCGATCAATACAAACAAAGGTTGGTGCTATCCAAGGAAAAAAATACCCAAGTGTAGTGTTCTGTGGGAAGTTAATATATTTTTAAACAAAACATCATTCCTACAAAAAATTGCTTTCCAATGAATTAAAAGTTAATTCAGTTAAAGTCCAAGAAACATGCCTTAGGCTGTAGTGAATATCCATAAAAAGGAATCCAGAAAAGATGAAGGATAGAAAAGCAGTCGACAAAGAGTCAAATTCCAAGAGCACATTCAAAGGTAACTGTATTTAACAATATCCACGGACGGAAGAAAATAAGAAGCCCAGCGGCGGAAATAGTGACTTGAAAGGCCTTATATCAGGCCTGTCTACAGCACCCTGAGGCCTTCCATCGACGTTCCATCTTCCTTTCCTTTTAACATTGTGTGAGATTGGGAGGTAAGGCCTTCCACGCTCGCTTCCTACAGGAAGGCCTTCTAGTAGGCCTTCCTAGATAAGGCATAATGCATGTCGGAAAAAAAGCAGGCCTTCCAGAAGATCTTGAAAAGAAGATCTGATGAAGGCCTTTGAGGCACACGCCTGCTAAAAGGCCTTCATGAAGAAGGGCTTAAGATGAAGAACTATTTAAGGTCTGAAGCCATAGGAACATTAGAAGGCCTTCAAAACTGAAAACAGGCCTAATAGAATGGCTTAAAAGGTTAAAGGTTTTCGAAGTTGTTACGGAACACAGTTGAAAATGCTAAAAATGATAACAATATAAGCTTCTTTTAAAAATATTTATTTTGTATTTTGGTTTTTCTTTAGTAATATAAAGTAAAATAATATAATACAGTTCAATGAATAATAAAATAAAATAATAAAAACTCCAGAAGTAGAAACTACAATCGAACGACAACAGAAACTGATGAAAACTGATAGCGTTTTATGAAATCTGTTTTTGTTTTTACTTGCTCTTTTGTTTTACTCCCCCTCCCGAAGGACGTAGAGAGGCAATGTAGGGTTGCCAGAACTTTGGATATGACCCAGTCGTTGCTGGAACAAACGTTTTTACTTACACCTATTTTACTTTAGTGCACTTTTGCTATAACTTCTCAGAATTATGTGACTTTGATATGTATGTGCTAGATGCCGGATTGTAAACGGAAGATCGATATATATGTTTCGTACTGAAATGCAACAACATGCACTGAATTTAATTTTTACTTATAGCCTTTTCACACTGCATGCGAAATCAATCGATTTCAAAGTGAAATGACAAGGTCGATTTACAAATATCAAATTTGTATGAAATCTCACATCTGTAAATCTACCTTGAGTTATTTCGATTGATTTCCCATATGGTGTGAAAATGCTATTAGGAACTTTTGTAGATTTGGTTGGGCATAGCGAAAAAAGATTTGTGGCAATCCTGCTCCTACGTTCAAGTTTTTATAACGGGATACATTTTTGCAGCACACAGACGATATATCAAAACATGATACACCTTCTACAGACATTCTTTTTTTTTTTTTGCGTTGGAGGTGTGGAATCTTCTAAAGATGCATCCAATCCGCATTGGAAAACATGTACGATTCGCCTTAACGCCTACGTACTAAACCACACCCCCTCTTCCCTCCTCCCCGCGGGACTGCCTATAGGTATTACTTCGCGGGGGAGCTTTTAGCTGATCATTACTTTCATTGTGGCTGTATACGAGCCCTTCGATTCTGCTCTTCTTCCCGTAAAGCATCATTCACGTTCTTGATGAAACTATTTACTCCATCCCACTTACTTTTAGAAGTAACCATGACGTCGACTATATTGTCCGGGGTCAGAGTACTTCCCACCGCGAGCTCTACTTTCTTCTATCTTCTGCGAATCTCGGGCAGACAAAAACTACGTGTTCTGCATTCTCATCGTCATCTGAGCAGACTACACACCTTGGACAAGAATCTATACCGAATCGATATAGATAGCTTCTATATCCCCCATGCCCCGTTAGGAACTGCGTCAGGTTATAGTTAACGTCCCCGTGACTTCGATTTATCCATCTGTCGATATTGGGGATCAGCCTGTAAGTCCAGCGACCGTCAGGAGAATTGTCCCACCTCTGCTGCCAGTTTCGTATGGACATACAGCTTCTACGGAAGATGGACAACATGTCCTTCCTGGATATACACCTTAGGGAGCTTTCCCAGACAGGCGATCCATAGAGGAGAATTGAGTTGGCCACTCGTGATAGAAGTATTCGCCGACTATGCCTTGGGCCTCCTACATTTGGCATCATCCTTGCCAAAGCGCTTACCACGTTAGTTGCCTTTTGGCAAGAGTATTCTGTGCGTCGTTTAAAGCTTAAAGGGTCATCGATCATTATGCCCAGGTATTTAATAGCGTCTGTGGAAATAATCTCGCTTCTGCCCACACGTATTTTTAAAACCTCCCTTGTTCTCTTGCTACTTATTAGAACCATCTCTGGTTTGTGTTCCGCTAACTTCAAGTTCACAGACTCTAACCATATCTTGATTGTCCGAATGGTTTCATTAGCATACAGTTGGATTTCGTCTAAGTGCCGTGCCTGAACTACAACTGCAACATCATCAGCAAATCCAACGATGTCTGCCTCCTCTGGTACTTTGAGGCTGAATATACCGTCGTACATGACGTTCCAGAGTAGGGGGCCTTGTACCGATCCTTGTGGGACACCAGCCGTAATGACCTGCGACTCTGTGCCATTATCCGTCTCATACCATAGAGTTCTGCATGAAAAATAGTCTTTTACTATTTTAATCAAGTACTCCGGCACTTTCAGTTTCCGTAAGGACAGCATAATGTACGTCCATCCCGCTGAGTTGAAGGCATTTTTTATATCCAAGGTAATTACAGCGCAGTATTTTCTTTGAATACCTTCACCTTGGATTGCTTTTTTCGCTGAATTGACTACGTAGTTTATGGCATCCACAGTTGACATCGCCTTCCGGAAGCCATATTGCCTGTGAGAAATACCCTTTGCCTCCTCTACAGCCGTATGGAGCCTGGAGTATATTATCCTCTCTAGGCACTTACCGATCGTATCCAGGAGGCATATCGGTCTATATGACCCGGGTTCACCTAGAGTTTTCCCTGGTTTTGGATGAGCTTTTGTTTCTTCCAGTTTACAGGGAATATACCGCAGTTTAAGCACTTATTAAACAGTTTTACAAAGAGCTGCGGCCTCGTTTTCAGCGCAATTTTTAGTGCTCTGTTGGGAATACTGTCTAGGCCTGGGGCTTTATCGTCGCCAATCGTATAGCACAGCTTTAAAATTTCTTCTTCGGTCACTTGTACCTGGTCAGATGTGATATCATTTGTTGACTCCTCTATGTACTCTTCACCTTGTGGAAATAGCGTAGAAACTATTCTGTTTATGAGAACAGGACACGTTATTTGGGCAGATTTTTTCCTTTTTAGCCTCGACATTACGATTCGGTACGCACTGCCCCATGGGTTAGAGTCAGCTTCGTTACAGAGTCTTTTAAAGCATTCTGCTTTACTCCTATTTATTGCCTTTTGAAGGTATTTTTCGCCTGATGGTACGCCTCTTTTTTCGTTTGGAAGCCGGGTCTTGATCTCCCTCGTTGGTATTGACGGCGGGTTTTCAAACAATCTTTCCTGAGAGCGGCTATCTTCTCGTTCCACCAGTAATTTTCTTTCCTTCTTTGGCAATATCTTCTTCTTGGCATTGATGCATCACTGGCCATCCTCAGGGCCTCCCTCATTTCATCAGCCATTTCGTCGACCGATCCATCACCCAGTTGTTGGTCGGAAAAGGATACCGTAAAGGTTTCTGGATCAAGTTTGTTATCTGCCCAACCTTTGAAAAAATAGTGTAGCCTGGTGATCGCTATGGGTATAGTGCTCACTGACTTGCCATTGTATGTCCCTAGCGAGTGTAGAACTTACCAAAGTTATGTCGACTATCGACCCGTAACCAGCTCTTCTAAAGGTGTGCGTGTTTCCACTGTTCCCTAGGACGAGGTCGAGTATAGATAGAGCTTCCAGTAGCACTCGACCTCTCTCGTTCGTTCTTTGGCAACCCCAGTCTACGGCCGAGGCATTTAAATCGCCGCCGATAATGAATGGCTTGTGATTGCTTGCATCTATCACCAGGTTATCAAGCATCCTCTTAAACTCAGTTAGTGATATATTTGGTGACATATAACAGCTGTATATATATATACCTCCGATTTTTGCTCTGGCGAAGCCATTGTGAGGCAGATTTATTCCCTCTTCTATCGCCTTATATAAGGAAGCCCTTGCCAAATAAGGCCTTCCACATGCCTAAAATTTGGAAAGCCTCCTTAATTCCGCCGCTGGGAGAGTAGTATAACAAAACTGAAAGATCGATTGTGTATATTAGGGCGGTGCTGTTTTGGACACGATGAGTTGGTTTGATAATTTTATAAAGAAAAACACACATGTTAAATATTGCTTTATTTTAACAATACGGGAATCTGGAAAAGAAAAAATAACTTTTTTACAAACGTGAATTCTTCTAAAAATCAACATTATTGATAGATTAAACTGAAAATCATTACTAACATTAGAAGTGGAAAGAAGAATACAAGTTAAGGGTCAAAACAGAAAAGCAAAAGGAGACCGAGCAAACTACGTAATTTGGTAACAGTGTAAAGAAAGATAAAAGCAATGACTGAAGACAAGTTGTTCCTTTTTTACTGTGAAGAACGGCCAATGTGAGAGGTAGAAGTTAAGTTTGGAAGGAAATTTGAAGTTGATATTTCGTTACGTTTCTTTTGAAATTTCTGGGCACAATTACGAATACCGAACATTGGGAAACATACATTTAAATAAAAAAAACCGGCAACTATGTTCAATCAGCTTTTTAACATTTCTTCCTCTTTCGCCGCAAACTCAAGTTTTGTTTTTCAATTGCTGACATAACATTTACTTCCTCGGTTTTCTGATCTGACACATTAAAGAATATGTATATTACAAGTCATTTAAACCTAAAATATCAATTTTTTATAATATTAGAAAAGTTTAATATTAACAACAACTATACTACAAACTGTACTACTGCTAAAAGATATGGAAATTTTTAAAGTAAATTAAAATCTAACATTAAAATTCTGACGAATTTTAAATTCTTACAACAATAAAATTGTAAGCTAAATTTTTTAAATTTCTACAACTATATTACACGGAAACGATTTTTATAGATGTTTTTAAAGTAAATTAAAATCTAACGGAAATTTTTTATCGTACAACAAAAACAAATTTTTGATGAATTTTTTTAATTTTCTACATCTATACTACACGGAAACGATTTTTATAAAAAGTACAATGAAACATAATCATTTTTTTGGGAATTTTAAAATGTATACATAAAAGTCTAGTAGTAGATTTTTTTAAATAATTTACTCTTAAAGATTGTGAATTGTCTAGAATATTAGACAAATTTTAATATACAGACAATCAAAATATCAAAGATATTTTACTATACAAAAACGAATTTAAAACAGAAATATTGAAGTATTTCTGGAATTCCTACTAAAAATACTAAATCGCACAGCACAAGAATCACACAAAAATATTAAATCACACAAGTTTTAATGCCGAGTTATTCACAGTTTCTGGAGTATCAAAACATTACTACGCGGCAAAAAATCAAATTAATTATAAAATATCTGGGGAATTTTTCCACAGGTTTGTTGCTATAATAAACAAGCTAACATATGACGATGAAATTCGGGAGATTTTTGCTACAAATGACAATTTAAAACGGAAATATGGAACACATGAAAATGTTTTCTGGGATATTAGTGGCGTCAAAACAGTACATCCCTATATTTGAGTTGTACGCCGTAAATTCCTATTTCATGTAAACTGAATTCCCAATTTAAAATGTATCTATGTGTAAAATCGCCAAACGCCAGTGCAGTAAAGTAATCGAAGTACTTTACTGCATTACATTTATCTACATTACGGAGCCATATTGCAAATACAGCTTCCGAAAAACTTGTTTCTGATTTAATCCTATTCTTTCACAACATTCAAACCTACTGTTACAAAACCAACGAAAATACAATTCTTCATGGTTTCTTTGTCCATCCAGGTCTAATCTGCTCCCACAGGTTCCTGCAATTCAGCTATTTACCCTGTACATTTTGGTAAAATTCGAATCGGATAAACGGCATTTGCGATAGACACTCTCTGAGAATCCAGCTGCTCCAAATTGACACTAGTAAGCAGGTACGTTTATATTCTGCTTCGTTCGTCCATTTAATACGTTGGATAGTGCCAAGTAATACGTGTCATACGGAAGTTTTTTTGTATTGGGTAAATTTTTTCTTTCCCACCACGCGTGATAAATGTAATACTAGTCATTAAATATAATACTAGTCATTATTAATCATTATTAAAATAAATAAAAAATAATTAATAAAAGATTGCTGTGTGAAAAACATACAAAGTGTAAAAATTACACGCAAATGCACGATTTGACATAATTTTGCATAAGCGGAAAAGCACAAACAAAAACACCGAGGATTTTAGCGGCAGCATACATGCAGTAAACGTCCAACACGCCACCGATGTCATCAACAAGGAGACTCATCTGGAAGACGGTGATAAATAAATAAAATAAGAGTCCTGGTAATTATCGGAGGAAGCTGCTAAAGTAAATCGTGAGTTTTATGGTATCGCATTCATATTTATTTTTTTAACGCGCGTTTTTGTGACTAATGCGAATACTTAGTCTAGCAGTGTAATTTTGTGTCAGAGTTCTGTTAAATAACATTGCACCAAATATCAGAAGTGTGTTTCGAACATTCTGATGTGTGGTGTATAAGCATTTATTTAACATCAAGTCTGCATCGAGCTCCAACCAATATTTTTCAAGATCGTACTCTTAATATCCTCTTCTCACACTCATTATCCACTCTCTTACTAATACTCTCTTCAGTTCGCTCTTTTTCCGTGTCTCGCGTACATCTCTTTATCACTCCCTTTTTTACTCGTTCTCTTACACGCGTCTCGCGTGCATCTCTTTATCACTCCCTTTTTACTCGTTCTCTTACACATTGGTTTTTCGTTGCTGCGTACAAGCAGTGATGCGAATGGTGAGGTGTGCGTCACTGAAAGAGTTTTTGAACTGAAGAGCGACATTCTTCTATCACCACTACACTTACATGTGTGTTTTTTCGAAACAGTGCTGTTACTGTTGCTGAAATAAGAGAGTACGTATGTACGAAGGTGTGTTTAACTGAAAGAGGAGCGACACTCTTTTTTATCACTAATACATTTAAACGTGATAACTATTTTTGTTCTTTCTTGTGTTCTTAAAAAATAGAGTCTCTCTTCAAAGACAGACAAATATTCCAGTCAAACTGCAGTCAATGACCGATACATTTTTTTTTCGGTATGAACGTCCATCGATCATATGGTTTGCTTTCCAGTGCTTAGATCCAACATAGTGATATGTATGTACATCGGTGTATGCTGTGTGTTTGCATCTTTTTGTTTGAATAGAGATTTCTGTTGAATATTTCTTTTTCAAGCTTAGATATTGTTTCGGATAGCAGATACTTAGGTACATTAGGGTGGATCATAAACCTTTCTTTTAATTAATTTCGTCGTTTTAATATTCCGGTTTTAATCAATTGTTTCCGATATAAACCTGCAAAACTGATTGATTTTTCGGGAGTTGAAATTATTTCGGTATTACTTGCTTACATTTAAGTTTACATGCATAAATTTGAAATTATAAATTTTTTCTATTTTCGGTAATTCTTGCGAAATTGTCGCTCAAATTAAAAAAAGAAAAAAAATCAAGATTATTTATTGTTGTACTGGTTCTATACTGTTTTTTATCCTGCAGAGATAAATTATATCCCATCAATTTGATAATTTTTCAATACACTTCGGTTTTTTTTGGTTGGCATACATAAAGGTAATTGTCTTGACACAATTCCTGTGGATTATTGTGGTTTCACCTAGTTTCTTTCTTGAATAATCTTCACCTTTTTCGCAGAAATGTCCCTTGATTATTTTATTCGTCTAGCCGACAGCTTGGTTGAGTTCGAGGCTGCTTTAAACGACAACGAACTTCCACTGTCATCCGTTTATAATTTAGAAATTCATAAGGATGAAGTAAAATCCATATGGAACCATTTAAAGCAGGCATATGGGAAATGTTTAGCTGATCTTGAGAATGACGAACAAGATGATGGTGAAAGGGGGCAGGATGGAAAGGAAATTAGCGATATTGAAACAGTGAAAGAAAAATATAAAAAATCGTACTCCACCTACTGTCGTTGTGTTTCTAAACTGAACGAGCTCATCCATGATCTCTCTCCGAAAACATACCTTCCCAGCCCTAATTCAGGCTATGGTTTTAATGAACTAATTACTTTTCAAGGCGACTATAAGTCGTGGCCAACCTTCCGTGACATGTTCACGGCGGTATGCGTCAAAAATCCAAAACTGAGTCCAATTGAAAAGCTTTTTCACCTGAGTCAGAAGACGAAAGGGGAAGCTCATGATATTGTATCGAAAAGTCCTTTAACAAACGAGGGTTTCAAAATGGCATGGGACAACTTGTGTTCTCGCTTCGAAAATAAAAGAGTCCTAGTTAATGGCCAATTGAGGACATTGTTCAGTCTTCCAGCAATATCTTCTGAAACAGCGAGTTCCCTAAAGAAAATTCAGAGGGATATAAATTCATGCATGTCCACTCTAAAGCTCTACGGTATTAATGTCGAAAGTTGGAATCCTATTTTTGTTTTTTTTTGTGCTCAAATTGTCTCCCAGATTCGACTCTAACCTTGTGGGAACAGACATTGAATGATAAAATGTGTATACCTCAATGGTCTGATCTTGACGCGTTCTTGACAAATCGATACAGGACTCTTGAGTCAGTATCTGAAATGAGACCTGCTAATGAGCAAAAATCTGCTACGTCCAAATTTAAAAGTTCACCCAAGCCAAAGAATGACACAGGCAATGTCCATACATTCCAAGCCAAGGTATGCAAAACGAAATGTCGACTTTGTCCTAAAGAGTTCCATATCATTCGGAATTGCCCTCGTTTTATTAGCATGGATCCCAATCAAAGATATGCTGAAATAAAAGCCAGTAACTTGTGTTTGAACTGTTTCTCGAGTGCTCATGCTCTGAAGGGTTGTAGAAATATTCATCTATGTAAGAAGTGTGGCAAACGTCACAATACCCTACTTCACAGGAATTTAGATACTTCCAGGAATACTTCACAGGCTTCTCCATCAACTAGTATCACTAAGCACCCTAGTTCAAGATCACTTCCGTCACCATTTGTTCCACAAAATAATTCGTCTCAATTACAGTCCAATACTTCGTCAAATGGTGTTATACAAACATGTTTTTCATCTAGCTCTAGGGGTGTTTTACTCGGTACTGCAATAGTGAACGTGTGTCACTTAGGTATGACTTACAGAGCCAGGGCCCTGATCGATTCAGGATCAGAGGGCACATTTATTTCAGAGAAATTATTCAACACTCTTAAGCTCCCATTTACGCGAACATGCGCGAAAATTTCAGGATTGAATAATTCTATTTCCGCTGATGTCTAGAAGGAGTGTACGTTCGTATTGGGATCTAATAGTGATGCTAGTTTCCAAATTTCTGTCTTTGCCCTCGTAGTTCCACAACTTTCAAGCAACCTTCCTTCTAGGACAATAGATTTTCGATGCTTCTTGTGTTTGGGTCAGTGCAATGAAGGTCGTCTCCTTAAAAATCCACAGTCTAAGGACGAATATGACAATGTTATTCAGGAATATATTAACCTTAACCATATGGTTCCTGTAGATTCTCCCATTCCTTCAAAAAATCCAACTCACTATTACTTACCACACCACGCGGTAATCAAGCCCGAGAGTACGAGTACCAAAGTCCTGGTAGTTTTTAATGCATCTTCTGCTACGTCAAATGGGTTGTGTTTAAATGATATCCTGCACACAGGCCCAGTATTACTGAATGATCTAACAATCCTTTTATTGAAATGTCGTTTATGCCGTTACGTCTTTAATGGAGATATTCAAAAGATGTATAGGCAAATACTTGTTAATCCTTCACACACGCCTTTCCAACGTATTTTATTCCGTAAAAGTCCACATGAGCCCATACAGGATTATGAACTCAAGACTGTAACATTTGGCGTTAATTGCGCCCCATATCTCGCCATTCGTACAATGCTTCAACTAGCAAAAGATGTACAGGACATATATCCTTTAGCAAGTCAAATTCTTAGGAAATCCATGTACGTAGATGATGCTTTAGTTGGTGCCCATACTATCGACATAGCTGTTAAGGCCAGAAATGAACTCATCCAGGCTTTAGGCTCTGCCGGATTCGCTATGAGAAAGTGGACGGCTAATTCCAAAAGTATCCTTGCAGATCTTCCTGCAGACCACTTACTATATGCTGATTTTTTAGAATTTGACGACCATTGTTCCGCAAAAACATTAGGTATTCGCTGGAACGCTCGATCTGATGCATTTTATTTCTCAACATCAAAATTTCCTGACACTTGTATATACACTAAACGCGAACTCCTGTCGCAAATTTCAAAGCTATTTGATCCTGCAGAATGGCTTGCTCCAATCATAATATTTGCGAAAATTATTATGCAAAGAATATGGATGGATCGAACTGATTGGGATTCCATCATTTCACCAGAAGCTCTTCACCATTGGAAATTATTTCTGTCCAGTTATTCTCATATAAATGACATAAGTATTCCAAGGTGGATTAACTTTGCTCCAGAATGTGAGGTCCAATTCCATGGATTCTCCGATGCTTCTGAAAGAGCATATGCTGCCGCCATATACATTCGTATTGTACACAGGAACTCCGTTTACACACACTTAATAACCTCCAAGACAAAAGTGGCTCCAATCAAGACCTTATCGATCCCCAGACTAGAGTTATGTGGCGCAGCCCTATTAGCTGAAATGATAGATAATGTCATTCCACAACTTGAGATCCAAGAATATTCTATGATGTGCTGGACCGATTCCACGATTGTGTTGTCGTGGCTGGCAAAACCACCATGTGTCTGGAATACGTTTGTCGCTAATAGAGTGTCCAAAATCATTCAGATTATTGATCCCTCCCGATGGTTTCATGTTGACTCTGAAACTAATCCAGCAGATATAGCAAGCAGAGGTGTTCATCCACAGGTTTTAGTAAATAATGATCTCTGGTGGCTAGGACCACCCTGGTTATCAGATTCATCAAAATATTGGCCAAATTTTCCTACTAAAAATTTCGAAGAAACCGATTTAGAAAAAAAGCCGGTAAAGGTACATTTCTCCTATTTCCAGCATTTTGAAGATGTGCTAGATCGCTTCTCCTCTTTCCCCAGGGCATTACGAGTAGTGGCCTACGTCTACCGTTTCTACTACAGTACGCACCCGAAATTCCGCTCTAATTATCATAGAAACACTACTAATATCATAGCGTCTGAAATCCTGTTTGTTCGTCGGCAATTGATATCCATGTGTCAGAAGGCGTGGTATCCAAACGAATATATGACACTAAGTGCCAAGAAATCCATTCCATCTTCGAGTTCATTGCTGAGTTTGAATCCTTTTATCGATTCTGAAGGTGTCATGCGAATTTGCGGTCGATTGGAAGCATCTCCTGCATTATCTTACAACGAAAGACATCCAATTGTTCTTCCATATTGTTGTCAATATTCCCGACTTCTAATTAAATTTATCCACTTGATATCTCTGCATGGGGGAAATCAACTTGTTCTCCGTTTGGTGCGATCACAGTACTGGATTCCAAAAGTACAAAATCTAATCAAGACCACCATCCATAACTGCAAACCATGCATCCTATACAAACGGAAATGTCAAAAACAGCTAATGGCGGCGCTGCCCCCTGAGGGATGTGAAATTTCACGTCCCTTCACACATACTGGATTAGATTTTGCTGGTCCATTTGACATTAAAAGCTATTTGGGCAGAGCTTGTCGTATTACTAAAGGATATGCATGTGTATTCGTCTGTTTTTCCACAAAGGCGATACACCTTGAAGCAACATCCGATTTATCCACCTCAGCTTTCCTTGCTGCCTTCAGTCGTTTTGTGTCACGTCGTGGTTGTCCTCTTCACTTACACTCCGACAATGGAACCACATTTATTGGCGCCTCCCGACTCGTGGCCAAGGAATTTCTACAAACATCACAAAGTGCTGTAACTTCCAATTACGCTCATCAAAATATATCATGGCACTTTATACCTCCTGGAGCCCCTCATATGGGAGGACTTTGGGAAGCAGGGGTAAAGAGCTTCAAGCAACACTTAAAAAAGACTGCAGGAATCATCAAGTATACTTTTGAAGAGTTCCAAACGTTGTTATCCAAAATTGAGGCGTGTCTTAATTCCAAACCATTATCTCCTACCTCACAAAATCCGTCAGATCTTTCAGCACTAACGCCAGGTCATTTCCTGATCGGCTCTCCACTTTTAGTTCCACTGGATCCTGAAATTAGCGAAACAACAATGTCTATCCAAAATCGTTGGCAGCGGCTCAAAGTAATACATCAGCACTTGTGTACGCGATGGAAAAATGAGTACCTAAAGGAGCTACAGAAACGGCACAAGTGGAAAAAGCCTGAAGACGATCATAAGGATAACATGCTGGTTGTTGTTAAAGATGAAAATTTGCCTCCAAACTGTTGGCGTCTCGGCAGAATAACTCGCGTCTATCAAGGTAACGACAGACGAGTGAGAGTAGCTGATGTCCGTACACAAAGAGGCACTATAACCAGACCCATTACAAAACTAGTTATTTTATCCTCCGAATCATCTGCCTAATAACTTTCCATCACTCTTTCGTACTTCCAACGTTCCCGGGGTCAATTTTTACACTTATTTTCCGACTTTATTATCTTCAATATTTCAATATTTTCTCAACCTTCTCTTAAACTATTATTCTAGCACTATGAGCCCAACCACCAAGCACAACAGCGGCCAGAATAAACAGAAGCCTTTTGTGTGTAGGGTATGCCGGAAGACACACGTTTTGAAATCCTGTTGGCGTTTCCGAAATATGAATACGACCGAGAGGAAGGAAGTCGTTAAGAAATATGGGTACTGTCCTAATTGTCTGGCACACGTCCACTCACAAGGATCTTGCTTCGCGAAAACAGGATGCGCTTATTGCAAGCAGCCCCACCATTCCTTACTCCATATACATCCTCGGCTCCAAAAAGTCTCTCCAGGTTCGACTTCCAGAACATCCCGATTTCCACCAAAGTCCTCGTCCTTAAGTACACCACCTAAAAAACCATCCACGTCAATCAGTACGGGCCCGCGAGTAAGTAGACAAACCCAACCGAGTACGACGTCGCTCACCGCAATACTTAAGCAGAATGCTGCAACCTTGCTACCAACGGCGCTAGTAAAGGTAAACGCTAAAGATGGTAAACATTACGCACGTTGCTTGTTCGATTCCGCATCCAGAATAAGTAGTATCTCGAAGCGGTTCACTGATAAGCTGGGATTGACAACTCTCGAATTGGACAACGAAACAATTTGTCCGCTCACTCTATGGTCCTGTGTTGATTCCACTTACAAAGTATAAGCAACGTTGCGGGTACACAATCGAATCAGCACAGTAACTCCTACAGAAAGTTTACCCGAATCCATAAAATCCAATTTTAAAAATCTTGTTCTGGCTGAAAAACATTTCCACAAAGCGTCGTCGATAGACATTGTTCTAGGGGTTGATATTTACTCGCGCGTTATCTCAGAAGGCATTTTTGTACGAGCAGGTCTTCCCACTGCTCAAAATACAATGTTCGGAATAGTTTTATATGGTATTTTTTCTTTACCTTAACATGTAATAGTTTAGATCATTTTATAATTGGCAATGGATTTAAAGCAAAATATAAACGCACTAATGAATTTATTAAAATTTTTCTAAATTGATGGATTTTGGATGGTTGACCTTTTAATAAATTGTGTGTAGGTGTTTTTTTGTCCGGATTTAGGTCATGTAATTTAAAAAACAACGATGTTGTGTTTTTATTAATTTTTTATTTAAAAATTCCCAATATTTCGATTGACTTCGTCAATCATCTTCAGGGGTGTCATTATAAAAGCAAATATTTTTAACATTAAATATATAAAAACACAACAAATATTTTATGATAATAATTACATTTATGAATATAAAGTATTAACGACAGTAACTTGTCCGCACAACCAGTCTTTGTCAACTAAATTATTTTTGCTACATTTATGCTTTTTAATAATGTGTATGTATATGTGGTCGCAACCGTCTGTGTCAGTTTTGAAATTTATTCTCTTGTCAGAGGGAACATCAATTTCAAGAGTGTATCTGAGTTTGTAGTTGTTCTCTTGTGCTAATATTTTTACATTGTTGAAATTCGGCGTATGTCCCGTCAAATTACAGTGGACAGCCACTGTCTATTAGTGGTATATTTGTTGCTTTTTGCTCAGATTAATGCGAAGAAAGTCTTGTCTTTAATTTAGTTTTAGTGGTGCAAACATATACCTTTTGGCATAAGTTGGCCTTGTCCCCGTTGCATGTAATTTGGTAAACTACGTCCGATTTATCTTTATTTGTTAATCTAGATTTTATCCTGATAATAAGGATATTGACTGTAACATGCGTCTTAAGTGCTAATTGGTATTTTTTCTTTGTCGTATAAATTTGAGTGGCGAAATCTTTCTAAATTGGTAGTAATTTTGTACACTAGCAAAGATATCAAATCCAAAGTACTACAACTTTGAACTGGTAGAAATTTTTACACTCGAGGAAAAATATTAAAATTTGTCCAAAAGTACAGACAGTTTTACACTCAAAAAATATTACTTTTTATAGTAATTTTGTACACTCGCAAATATATCAAATCCGGAATACTAGAACTTTTTAAGCTGATAGAAATTTGTGCACTCGAGAGACAAAATTATCAAAATTCGTTCTAAAGTGATGGACAACTCTACACTTGAAATCAAAGCCAATATATGAAATTTTTTTAAACGGATAAAAAAACTAATAATATATAAAAAACCAAAACTATTAGAAATTTGCTTAACTAATGGAAAATTTACACTTAAACAAAATAAGGTTAACATATTAGCAATTTTTCACAATATTTAAAAATTTCTACAATAGAGAAATTTTGATTACTTAACTCTCAATTTGAAAATTGGAATTTTAATTACACAGTACACTAGAAAGTTGTAATAATTTTGAAATTTTTTAATAAATAATGTACAATTAGAATATTAAAATTTTCTTCAATATTAGAAAATTTTCTTATAATAAAACTGCGGGTTGGTATCGGATAGAGTGAGTAGAAGTACTGCACTGTAGGAATTACTAATAATATCAACAACACACGGCAAACGATATTAAGTATATATAGAAGGGAAATTCTGTGAAAACTGAGAGATTTCCACTTAGTGGTGTGATGAACTTGTTTTTTACAACCAGATTGTTTCAAATACTCATGCTACCTGAAACGGCCTACGGTCTTTTGCTTCAACTGAAGCCTCAGATTGGTTTTGGTTCTTTTCTCGTGTTTTCCGTTGACATTTCTGCACGAGGGAAAACTCGGTGTATGTTGGGCCAAAAATCAGGTTACATCGAATATAAAGTTTATTGAACAACATTTTTCTGCAAGATTACTGGTCTTTAACGATATTTTCTCCGGAAATATTTCATTCAAAGGTTCGGTAATATAATTCCCATATTATCGATATTCAAATCTTAAAAGGGAAAATAGCAGGAGATTGAGAGATTCAGAGTACAACTTTCCTATATACTATAGGTTTAATATCTCGTTTAATCTGGTCGTTTTCACATCGCCATACGGGTATTTTTAAGAAAATGAGTTCTCAAAAATTCATTTTCTTCTCGGACCAAGTGGCCACCTTTTGTGCTGGATTCTCGGATATTCGTCTCCAGGATCACACAGTATTCGGACTTGAGGTTGAACTGGACGATTTACACTAAAAATCTCACTTTGAAAATTCAATGTTATGCATGTGCTCGCAACAATGCAAAGGTTGTTGTTGTACGTTGGTGGGCCTATTAGTCAAAATTATCAATCTGAAGGTCGGATTTCACTTTGCAACACTATTTCTATTGCAAAAGTTCTCACACGTTTTTGGGAGGTGGAGGAGACCCCAAAAAGAGTTTTGAGGTCAGGTTCACATTTTGTGAAACGAATTTTAAAGAAACAACTCGCCGCAATGAAAATGGGAGATTCATAGTTACTTTCAAATCTTGGAATTGGAATTGTTTAGGAATATAGCAATGGCGCAATTCCATAGGATGGAAAAGAAGCTGCAGAAGGGCGCCAGAGATCAAGACGCAGTATGATGCATCCATTATGGAATACTTAGAGTTAGGGCATATGAATAAACCAACATGATATAGGGAAGACCCCACACTATTATTTACATCATCATGCTGTCATTAAGCCAGATTGGGTAACTACGAAACTTAGGGTTGTTTTTAATGCCCCCAGCTCCTCCTCAAATAAAAAAGTCTTTTGCATCAAGGGCCAATACTTCAACAAGACCTTGTGCTACAAATTTTGAAATGGAGATTTTTCGATGTTTTTAATGCGGATGTTACCAAAATGTACCGTCTAATACTGATAGACCCAAGTCAAGCACCATTTCAGAGGATTCTTTTTAGAAAATCTACAAATGAGCCTGTTGAAGATTTTGAACTTTTGACGGTAATGTTTGGAGTTAATTGCGCACCGTTCCTCGCCATTAGGACACTTCTGCCACTTAATGAAGATGTTACAGATTCGTACCCCCTGGCCACAGACATTATTAAACTAAATGCGTATGTTGAAGATGTTTTAGTGGGAGCGCACACGGTTGAGGAAGCAGTCATGTCAAGAAAGCAACTAGTAGCGGCCTTGGACTCACCTGGATTCGAGCTTAAGAAATGGATTTCGAATGACCCACTCGTACTTCAAGACCTACCTCCAGACATACTTCTTCCTGTAAATTGGCTAGATCTATCTGAGGGATCATCGACAAAGACCCTAGGACTTCGTTGGAATATTTCCAGTGATTCATTCACTTTTGCTTCACCTCCCATTGATGAAAAATAACACACACGAAAAGATTAGTACTTTTTACGAGTCCTATGTTTTTCGATCCTTGTGGATGGCTGGCTCCAGTCATTTTGATCGCGAAGTTAGTCATGCAACAGGTCTGGCTAGATCAAATTGATTGGGATGATATTTTGAAACCAATTACTAATATTAATTGGCAAAACTTTATAAAAAACTTGTCCGTCAATCGATACTGTGTCCGTTCCTAGATGGGTCCAGTTCAGACATTCTAGTTCCATAGAAATTCATGGTTTTTGCGACGCGTCTGAGAGGGTTTATGCTGCTACGTTATACGTTCGGGTACATCATACAAATAATAGTACATACACTTTTCTCCTGGCAGCTAAAACAAGTGTAGCCCCAATTATGAAAAGTTCACTTCCCTGATTATCCAAGTTAGTCGCTGCAATAATTTCCCAGCTTCGAATTTCCAATTTTCGACTCACTATTGGACTGACTCAACAGCACATTTGTCGGAAATAGAATATCTGATATTCTGGAGAACGTTGGAAATGAGAGTTGTGCACTCAGAGGATAACCCAGCTGACGTTGCTTGCCGCGGATGTTCTCCAAATGACCTGAAGTCTCATACTTTGTAGTGGCACGGACCTCAATGGCTGAAATTCCCCAGGGATCGTTGGTCAAGATGTGAACAATGACCTTTGAAGAACCTTTGCAACAATGACCTTTGAAGAACCTTTACTTCGGTTCTCTGTCTAGGACTATAGGGTTTTAGCATATGCTTTGCGGTTTTGGCGAAATACAGGTTCAAATCGAATTCAAGGCCGAATAGCATCATTGGAAATTACGGTGGATGAAATACAGGATATAAAGGCTCGATTAATAAGATCAACTCAAAAACACTATTTTGTCGCTGAATATAGCGCTTTAGCCAAGAAGATTCGAATCTCGTGAAGTAGTAGTCTTTTGACTCTAAACCCTTTTCTAGATGCAAAGAGGATAATTATGGGAAATGACCGTTTAGTTCAGTCGCCGGCGTTAACATACGACGAGCGGCATCCAATACTTTTACCGTATGACTCAATTATTAGTTTAATTTGAACACAAGATTACAATTCATGGGAGGAATCAGCTCATGACTTCAGTACTTCGCTCCAAATTCTGGATATTCAGGTTGAAACCCCTAGTCGAACTTGTTTGCTGTACAGGCAACAAGTACAAAATCTAATTATGTCTTCGCATCCCCCAGAACGTACTTGATTACAAGACCATTTTGCAATACTGGAGTCGCTGGACCAGTTAGCATCAAGAACTTTACTGGACGAGCCTGTTTGATTACTAAGGGTTGCCTCTACCAGCGATTTGTCGACTCAGTCATTTCTGGCAGCTTTCTCTCGTTCCTTAGGCAGATGTGGTTGCCCCGCACGAATGTATTCAGATAATGGGACAAATTTATGAAAAGTCTCCGAAATACCACAGTTCAGACGAAATTCATATTGGCTGGAAGTTTATTCCTACCGGGGCGCCTCATATGGACGGGCTTTGGGAGGCCGGGGTCAAATCCATTAAGACACATCTAAGAAAACTGATCCCACATATACATTTCACAACATTTCTGCCAGCGATGGATCGTAGGTATAAATGGAAGTGCCAAGAAGAAAACATCAAAGTTAATGATTTGGTAGTCATACAAGAATTAAGGGTCGTATTGCAAAGACTTACTCTGTAGTCGACCAAAATGTACGCGTTGTGGACATACAGAGCGCAAATGGCATAATAAGTCGATCTTTAACAAAGACAGTCAAACTACTTTCGGACTGACCATCATTTTGTCGTCTATGAGAGCCCTGCTTTGTCAGTCAGCGGTGCTTACCAAAATTGCCTCTTCAACATTCAATCGACTTGGGCTTGCGGCATTTTGGTATAAAAATCACAGATTTACCACCTTTAAGCTCAAGTCTAGGCACGACACCAGCTCGCTGCTGTTGCAGGTGGATGCGCTGATTACGGATGAGCTCCCTCGAAGACCCTATTCCGAGGAAGTCATAGATGACCCAATTTCGGATTTTGAAAAACACACGATCGCCGATGTGGACCTCTGCTGCAACACACCAATTGATTTGAAGCTTGGTGGCGATGTCTTTTCCTGTTTACGGCAGGAAGGAATAATCGCTGGGGGCGGTCGATGCCTACCAGTCTCGATTAGACTATGTGTTCGCCGGCCCAAACACATTGAGGTGAATCCAGTCTCAGATTTCAGTAAATGTATATATATTGTATTGTAGTCACTGCGTCACGGGGGTTGAATGTTCAAGATATTGCTACAAATTTGACCCACGCTGTTATGCTATTTATTTCAGCAGCTATGCACACATAGCGGCGTATATACACATACACCTGCATATGTTATTGCATTCCCCTTTATTAAACCAAACCAGTCTTTTTTGATCCGCAAATTAGAGTGCGTGCCTTCTTTCTCCCCCAAGTGACAAAGTGAATTTTATTTATGATATACAAGCTATAATAGACTCACACAAATGTACATAACAAAATTACATTATAAAAAAACATTGAATTGAAACTAATACAAAAATTGTACAACCAATAATAATATATTAACAACACAAATACATAATTGAATTACATAAGTTAACACCTGATACATTCTTGCTTGACAAAGATGTTGCAATCGAAATAATGCTGACGATATGTCTGCTGTATTAAGCGTGTGGAACTTTCGTTCCCATAAAAGCAACACAAGTCAGCTACAACGGATTCCCGGAATTAAATGAGGTGATCGTTGGCAAGTGCATTGTTAGTAAGCATTTATTAGAATGTAATAAATTTTAAGTTTAGTTCTACTTTTACAGTTGATAAATAAAGACGGATTTTACTCCGATAAAAAAGAAAAAATACTTTTTTTAATCAGATCAACTCGATAAAAGTTAATTGGCGCCCGAGCAGGGACCCGATAGAATAACGCGAAAGTGAATTAAAGTAATAACAACAATAATCCAGCGTACCTGGAAGAGTGTTGGAAAAGAATTCCTGGTGTTAAAAAAATAATCTCTATCGGTGTCCCAATTGTCCGCGCGGTTGGAACTCCCGCGAAAAAGATTGTGAAGAACGAGGCCCCTAAGTACCTGTCGGGAAAAGGACGGTGTTGCACTCCAGCCGCTTCACTGGACATAGTAGTTAAGTGATTTAGTAGTGTATAAGAAACAAGTGAAGTCAAGTAAAGTGACAAGAAAAATGTCTATATAAAAAACTAAAAAGAAAATATAAATACAAAAAGAAAAACTTAAATATAAAAGAAAAACTTATACAATTAATAAAAAATAAAAGGAAAATATAAATATAAAAGAAAAACCAATACAAGTAATAAAAAACTAAAAAGAAAATATAAAAGAAAAACTAATACAATTAACAAAAAGATAAAAGGAAATGTTAATATAAAAATATATATAAAAAAGAACAATAGAAATATAAAAGAAAACTAAAAAATTTAAAAAGAACAACAAAAAAAATAATAAAATAATAATAAATAAACAACGGACATCAGCAGCAGTCAACAGAGACGAAGAAGCAGCAACAACAAAGAGTTATAAGGATCCGATCAACATGTTGCAGACAATTATCGCATTGTAAATATTACATATTTCTTTTATTTTATCATAACTATATTATTTCTTTGTGCAACAAGTGCTAATTGATATAAGTAAATTTTGTAAAATATATAAAATACATATTCCTGCATTTAATACAATTTAATTTTATCGGCTCTAATATATAAAAGTTTGAAAAAAAGCAAATATGTCGAATCCTAATAATCGAATCCGCCCTCCTGTCCTTAACTCATTAAATTCAAATCCAACCCCTAATCCCGATATAGCAGCACCATCCGTTCAAACCGTACAGAACATTACACCGGACATAATAGCTCGCATAGTGAAAAACGTGATAGAGACACAATTTCAGGGCTTATTACAGGGAAACTCTCCACAAATTTCGGATTTTGCAAATTTCTCAGATCAGACGATTGACCCTTCCTTAAATAGCAATATCTCAGACTTTGACAAAATTCCGGATGTGGTTAGATGCTTGCGTGATTTTTCAGGAAATCCGGGAGAATTTAGCTCATGGAAAAAAAGCGTAGATCGAATCCTTCAGATCTACGAGCCCATAAGGGGTACTTCCAAATATTATGGCATCTTAAATATCATTCGTAACAAAATCATCGGCAATGCGGATATTGCGCTCGAATCATACAACACGCCGTTAAACTGGAAAGCAATCGCGAAGTGCCTGACATTGCACTACGCCGATAAAAGGGATATTCGTACTTTGGAATATCAGATGATATCCTTAGTGCAAGGTTATCAAACTGTCCATGAATGTTATGGACAAGTATATACTCAATTATCACTCATCCTAAATAAAATCGGTTGTATGGACTTAACTGATGAGCCGTTGAAGCTTTTCACACAATCATATCGAGATAAGGCACTCGACACATTTGTTCGAGGTCTTAATGACGATTTATCGCGTTTACAAGGTATGAAGGAACCAGTCGATCTGCCACAGGCGTTGCATCTTTGCCTCAAGTTGGAAAATCAGAATTTCCGTTCTGATTATGCTCATAGAAGCAAAAATATTTCTAACGGAATCTTTAATCATCAAAATAAAGAGCAAAAACCGAGGTTCCAACCAAAAAATAATCAGAACCAACTTCAAAATAATCAAAAACAATTTTACCCTCAATTAGCCCACATACCACATTCAAATATGAATTCCAATAATCAAAATTATCAAGCACCATGGCAAAACCAAAATGTCCAGTACAATGGGAAATATTATCCTCCTCAACGACCAACAGCACCTAAACCCCAGCCAACACCTGAGCCTATGGATGTGGATCAAAGCCTTCGGTCAAAGGGTGTAAACTACATGAACCGACCGAAACAGAATAATTTTTCAGGCAAGAGACCACCACCGGCACCATTCCAAGTCCCTACAAACAAGGTGCAAAGGAACTATTATCTGGACGCTCACAATCATGCACCAGATGGAGCATACTATGAAGAACTCCCGCCAGAGGAAGGCGAAGTCGATACCAGCTCTGAAAATGGTAATTCGGACTACTCGCGGGAATATTACCAACAGGCTGCTGACGAAATACTTGATTTTGCGAACCAAGAAGAACAACTAGTCGACACTAGCGATTTACATTTTTTAGGCTAACGGATTCATCGTTACCTTATGTACGATGTAAAACAGAAGATGGAAACATTTTGAATATATTAATAGACACAGGATCAACAAAAAATTACATACAACCACTCCTATCAAAAAAAGCTATATTAAATCAGAAAAACTTTTTTACGAGATCAGTAGCCGGTGATATAGAAATCACCAGCCACACATTTCTTAATCTTTTCAACATTAGAGACAAAAAATTCAAATTTTATATCCTTCCAAACTTAAAATCTTTTCATGGGATTTTAGGTAACGATAGTCTAAAGCAATTAGGAGCAGTTATTCACACCAGAGACGGGTACATTTTGCTCGAAAACGGAGCTAAAATAAAAATTCACCAGATGAAGTCAGAAGCAGTAAATCTAATTGGACTAAAGTATGACCATATGACGGATAAGCAGGCCAAGATAATTAGAGAACTGACAAGAAAAATACCAAACCTATTTGCGGAACCAGGTATGAAGTTAACATACACCACTAGGGTACTAGGTGAAATCCGAACAAAGGATGATACACCGGTATATACTCGATACTATCCGTACCCTGTGGCTTTGAAATCGGAGGTGGAAAAGCAAATTCAAACGATGCTTAATGACGGTATAATAAGACCATCCCGTTCACCTTATAACTCGCCAGTATGGATTGTTCCAAAGAAACCAGATTCAGCTGGAAATAAGCAGTATATAGTTGTAACGGATTACAGGAAACTAAATGAGGTGACCATATCAGATAAATATCCTATCCCAAATATTAATGAAGTTCTTGCGCAGCTAGGGAATAATCAGTTTTTTTTCAGTCCTTGATTTAAAGAGCGGATTTCATCAGATCCCGTTAAAAGAGTCTGATATAGAAAAAACTGCTTTTTCCATCAACAATGGAAAATATGAATATACAAGGCTACCGTTTGGCTTAAAAAATGCCCCTTCTATTTTTCAAAGGGCACTTGATGATATATTACGCCAATGTATCGGAGTGTGTTGTTTCGTTTATATAGACGACATAATTGTCTTTAGTCGCAACGAGGAAAATCATGTCCACGATTTATTTAAAGTTTTCAAAACTCTTGAAAGTGCCAACATGAAAGTCCAATTGACAAATGTCATTTCTTTAAAAAATCTGTCGAGTTTCTAGGTTTCGTTATTTCTTCTGACGGAATAAAAACAAATCCCAAAAGAACGGAAGCTATTTTTAATTTTCCACAACCAAAGACATTAAAAGAGTTAAGATCATTCTTAGGTCTAACAGGATATTATCGTTGTTTCGTTCAAGATTACGCGAAACTCGCTAAACCCCTGACAACCCTTTTAAGAGGGGAGGAAGGACGAGTGTCCAAAAATAAGTCCTCAAAAGTTGAAATAAACTTAAATTCAGAAGCCATTTCAGCTTTTAATAAATTAAAATCAACCCTTGTTTCCGGAGATGTATTGTTGGCATATCCAAATTATAATAAAGATTTTGAATTAACTACTGACGCGTCAAATTTTGCTCTTGGAGCAGTCCTGTCCCAAAAAAATAAGCCAATTGTTTTCATATCTAGAACGTTGAGCAGGGCTGAGGAGAACTATGCTGCTAACGAGAAGGAAATGTTAGCGATTATATGGGCATTAGATAGTTTAAGAAATTATTTATATGGTACTGCTAAAGTAAAAATATATACCGACCACCAGCCTCTTACTTACGCGTTAAGTAATAAGAATAACAACACTAAAATGAAGCGTTGGAAGGCAATTTTAGAAGAGTATAACTATGAGCTTCACTACAAACCAGGAAGAACCAACGTAGTAGCGGATGCATTGTCAAGACTTCCACCCGAAATAAATACGCTAACATCAAGTGAACACAGCGATGAAAGCTCTTCGCATAATTTGATTTATTCGATAGAAGTACCGATTAACGCATTCAAAAACCAAATTTTTCTCAACCAAGGTCCAAATCAGTCATATGAATTTAAAATAGTTTTTCCAACATACCATAGACATATAGTAGTAGAAAAATCTTATGACTCAGACAATTTAGTAAAAATTTTAAAACGCTACTTAAATCCATCCGTCGTCAACTGCATTAAAACTGAGGAACGCATTATGGGAAGAATTCAGGAGATATATCCTCTCCATTTTAGAAGTTACAAATTAAGATTTTCCCAAATACAAGTTGAAGACGTGACTAGTTAGCAAGAACAAGAGAATATAATTTTGCGTACGCATAATCGTGCACATAGAAATGCTCGCGAAAATAAAATGCAGATAATCGAGAAATACTACTTCCCATCTATGAATAATAAAATAGCTAAAGTAGTAAAGAATTGTGTGGTCTGCAAGGAAAATAAATATGATCGCCATCCTGCTAAGCCGGAAATTCAACCAACTCCCATTCCGAATTTTCCTGGACAAATTGTCCACCTTGATATCTTTATCACAGATAAACATTCTGTTCTTACAGTCATAGATAAATTTTCTAAATTTGCAGTAGCAAAGGTAATAAAGTCAAGAGCTGCCGAAGATATTAAACAACCTTTGAGAGACATTCTCTTCCTTCTTATTCCCTAAACTATAGTTTTCGATAACGAAAAATCTTTTAATTCAGTTTCCATTAATCATATGATAGAGAACGAATTTGGCATTCAAATTTATCGTACGCCACCGTATACAAGTTGTTCTAACGGACAAGTGGAACGTTTCCACTCGACACTTCAAGAGATCATGAGATGTCTCAAGGCTGAGAAAGCTCACGGTACCTTTGAGGAATTGTTAGAGAGGTCAGTCAAGGAATATAATTTGTCAGTTCATTCGACAACAAATAGGAAACCTGTTGAAGTATTATTTGGTCGAAATGTTAGTAGTGATCCGGAGAAACTTGAAAATTTCCGTAAGGAGACAATTCGCAAGTTACAGGAAAAGCAAGTATCCGATCTCAGCTACCATAATAAGAAAAAGGAACCACCGAAAACTTACTCGGAAGGCGATATCATCTATGTCAGGATTGATAAGCGACGTGGCAATAAACTTACCTCAAGATATAAAATAGAAATAGTAGCTAGTAACCAAAACTCTACAGTTAAGACCAAATCCGGAAGGACTGTTCATAAAAACCGCATCAAAACTTAAATTTGCTTATCTTTTCTTTTTCAGATCAATTATAATAATTTGTAAAGCAGAATTTCAAATTGTTGATTATACGTCTGCTCATGTAATAATAATTAATGATGGGCAAAGTAAAATTCAAGACGGAATCTTCAGAATAATTCATCCAATAGACATAAAAAAATATGACGCTTTTGTGACAGAGACCAAAATATTCGTTGAACGGCATATCCTAAAAACCAATCCCTTTTATCCTATCCTAAATGAAGAAATAATGCAAGCTGAGGACTTGATTCAAAATATTGTTCCTCAGTATAATAACAATGAAAATAATAAAAATTATAATGAAAATAATGACATTGATAAAGGAAAAAATAGTTATAAGAGAAATAAAAGATCATTCAACAAAATTGGTACAACATGGAAGTACATCGCTGGCACTCCAGACCACGATGACTTCGAAATGTTAGAATTTAATATAATTGAATTAAATCAAAATAATAACAAACAGGTCGTTATTAATCAAATGCTAAATGATAAACTAAATAATCTAACAAGAATTGTTAATGAAATATCAAATGCTATAGGCAAAAATAGCTACTTGAATAACGAAATAGCTTTAACTTTACAAAATCGCATAAGGCTCATAAAGGAGCAATTAATTAATATACATTATGCCATCCAATGGGCAAAGAGTGGAGTAATAAACTCTATAATTTTGGATAAATTAGAAATTAAATTAGCATTGGAAAAATTAAGTAAAGAAAAAATGCCATTTGCATCAAACGAAGAGGCGATGGAATATGCCACCGTAAATGTTATGTATAAAAATTCAATTATACTAGATGTTATCAAAATTCCAATGACTAATGAAGAAGTATATCAAAACCTTTTATTATACCCTGTAAAGAAAAATGAAAAAATTATAAAGTTATCTTTTAGAAATATCATAAAGAATTCAAAAGAAATTTATGGGTTAAAAAGTAATTGTTCGAAATATGACCCTGTTAAAATTTGTAATAACAATCAATTAATAGATTTAAGAAATAATACATGTATAACTAATATTATAAAAAGCCTATCATCGTACTGCACATACGCCAACAGCCAGCATATCCCGTTGATTGAAAATATTCTCCCCGGAGTAATCCTGCTTAATGATACCATATTGATCGATGAAGTTACTCACCATTTGTCCGACACATATTTGATAAAATTCTAAAACTATACAATAATGGCACAAAATAAAATTTACCGCAACTTGGAAGCCCCACAAATCAAAACTGTTCCTGCTGTATTGCAACCTACGCCTGGAGAACATTCTGACTATTGAAAGCCTAAGGGAATTACACCTTAATAACACCCACACAATTGGAACATTAAGAGTGGGAACTATTATAAATGGAGTGTCAACCATGGTATATTTACTAATCCTTGTTGTCATTAGTACTTTGATTCTTCATCTTTATAGAATCTCACAAGGAGCAAGCATAGTGCATTTAAATACACAAAAGTCATACTCACCACCTGAACCAGGAGCAATATTAACAAATATCCAACCAACGAATAATACGCTCCCATCAACATTTCGAATAAATAACATCCCATATTTCTAAGATAAAAACAATTGGGGACAATTGTACTTAAGGGGGGAGAAGTTAACACCTGATACATTCTTGCTTGACAAAGATGTTGCAATCGAAATAATGCTGACGATATGTCTGCTGTATTGAGCGTGTGGAACTTTCGTTCCCATAAAAGCAACACAAGTCAGCTACAACGGATTCCCGGAATTAAATGAGGTGATCGTTGGCAAGTGCATAGTTAGTAAGCATTTATTAGAATGTAATAAATTTTAAGTTTAGTTCTACTTTTACAGTTGATAAATAAAGACGGATTTTACTCCGATAAAAAAGAAAAAATACTTTTTTTAAATCAGATCAACTCGATAAAAGTTAATTCATACACGGTAACCAAACATAAAACAACAACAATATATTTAAAGTCAGTGAAAAAGGGTTGATGTGCGATCGTACATATGTACATGTCGACATCCCCAGCCATCTGTTGTATGGTATTTCGGTAGAGCTCGGTAAACAAAAAATACAAATGGTAATTTTTTGCAAAATTTTCATTTTCGCTAGAGATATAGCTAAAATGATTTTGTATGCATGACATTTTTGTTTTGTAATTTTCTCGCGCTCTATCCAACGGATCCGGCAAATGTTTTGCATGTGTATTAAGAACCAATGTCGCTTGTAACATGTATGTAGTAAGTCGTGAAAAAAACTGCTATTGTTGCAAAAATCCAAAATTCGCGGTTGCAATTGCATTTGTTTCAACTTTCTCCAGCAGGATTTCTGAAACAATTCTGTCACAAATATTCCCTATTTAGTCAGCAATCATATGCCAAAAAAATCCTAGCATTCTCTATATGATAAAAAGTTACGCTGGTTTTTCTAAAGGCGCTTTTCACAATCAGACATTAACTTACAAAGTGTTGCAAGCTCAGTATAATGCTCTCTTCGACCAAAAAATGAAAACTTTGACCCGCGACAAAAAGAAACTCAGACCAGATGGACTATAAGTTTATTCTACAATAATGATCTACACAACAAGCCCTTTCAGAATTATAGGATCGCTATTCTGTTCCATTCAAAAAGTCTTCATTTTTGGACAGTGTAATTTAAAAAAGACACAAACATAATTTTGTACATGAATATAAAAATTATGCTATTATTCTAATCTAAATCGAATTAAAACTAAGTTGTTAAATGAAGTAAATTATTTTGCTAGTTAAAAGTAAAATTTTGTACTTACGGTTTAAATTTGTTATCTAATTCTAATTACTTCTTTCTAAATTGAAATGTGTTAATATCTACTTAAAATACAATTTTGCTACACTCAGAAAAAAGTATGCCACGGATTAAGTAAATATGTACTAAAACTGAGGAAAATTGAACTTCGTATAGCGCTAAGGCAAAAATTTCTCACATCAAGTACAAACTTTTCCTTGAAAATAAGACATGCTTTGAACTTGATTCCAGTTCAACTTTTCCTCAAAGCAAGTAAAATTTACACAAACTGAGGAAAAATTTTCTTCAAATCAAGTAAATCCTTACTTAATCTGAGGATTTTTAAGAAATTTCACTCAAATCAAGTAAATTTATACTCAAACTGAGGAAAATATTCCGATTTTTTTCTCAACCCAAGTAAATTGTTACTCAAACTAAGTAAATTTGTAGTCATGCCAAGTAAATTTCTACTCAATCTGAGGAAAATTTTCGGAATTTTTTTCCTTAATTCAAGTAAATGTGTACTCAGCCTGACTAAGATTTTCCTTAAACCAAGTAAATTTGTTTTCAGCCTGACTACGACTATACTTGATAATTAAAATAAATTTTTTCGCTTCAGAGTATGCAACACTTATATGATAAATGACAACATGGTATAGTTCTCAAACGTTTCATCTTACTTATACCATAAAGAGTTGAGATATTTCACCATGACTGCTGCGGAGGCTAGGTAGGCGCGTTCGCAGTGATTGTTTAGAGTAATATTTAAAGTACTTATGAAGAAAGTCTCGGCTAACGAACGAGAATTGCTTCTTAGATTACTATTCATGTATTTTTCTAAACACTCTGAAGTATTTTTTATAAGTTCATTTATACTTGAATGTATGAGGAACATGGCATAAATTTAATTACATTTATTTACTTTATTTGAAGTAATAAATACATTTTTAAGTAAAAATATCCTAAATGAAATTTTTCCATACAAAAAAATTCTGCATTATTTTCTTTCTTAAACGCTAGTAAATTTTCTTCCGCACAAATATGAATATACTTAATTGTAAGAAGTTTTTACTAGATCCAAAAAAATGTTTTTAAGTAAATTTACTACACTATTTTGAGTATGTGTACTATTTTTTCTGGCTTTGAAATAAGGAAAGTGTACTCATATCTATTTAATTTTCCTTCTCGTAAGGAAATTTTACCTAATCTGGAGTAAAATTTTTAAACTAAATTGGAGTATGGATTTTACTCAGATTTAAGAATGCTATTTTTCCGAGTGTACCTAGAATTAATTAAAATCATCTACACATACACAGTATTAAAACGAAAACATACCTGTTGTTAAAAATGTACAAGAAACCTAAAATAAATAAATTTGAGCTAATATTTAATGTAAATCGAAACTAAAAAATCTTTCTAATTCAATATCAAAAGGCAGCTCGTAACTATACATGTAGTATGTAGTACAAAAAGCAGCAATTGTTTGAATAATATAAAGTTCGCGGTTTCAATTACATTTCATTTCAGCTTTCTCTATCTAATCTTTCTGAAACAATTCTGTCACAAGTATTCCCTATCCAGTCGTCAATCATATGCCAAAAAATATTTGGTAATCTTTATATAATAAAAAGTTACGCGGCTTTTTCCAAAGACAATTTTCACAATTTTGACTTTACAGCCAATATTTATCCTGAACTATTACTTTAGCCGTGTTCAGGGCCGTGCGCAGGGGGGGGGTTTTGGGGGTTCAAACCCCCCCCCAGAGAGGTTTCGAACATATACTTTTTAATACCTTCTAGACTTTCTGAAGCAATAAAATATAGAATTTTTAAGGTCTTTTTAAAATAACTCGTCTGAAATGGCAATTTTGCAGTTAAATCATGAAAACATGTAATTTTCATAAAAAATCTTGGACACTTTCTTGAATTTCGGACAAAGGTTATGAAAAATACAAACAAACTAAACGAATTGTGTCAATTTCAAGATTGTGTAGTGCTAATTTCGCTAATGGACACCAAATTGTTCGGTAAATTTTCATTTTATTAATCGATACCACTTCTTGACATTCGACTAGAGCTATATATTATGAACTTTTAATTCTCTACTGCAATAAAAGTTTGGAAATTTAATAACAAAACCGTGAAAGCAAATAATTTGCTTGATGCTTGTAGAGCGCTAAGATGTAACATTTGCGATTCGACATTTTTATGGAGCTGTATCTAAATCTGAACCGATGTGTCCTATTTTCATCACAGATGCAACAACGACGGTTTCTGTTACTTCCAATGTTTTGGGAGTTTGTAATTATAATACAAATCCATTTCGACAAACGAAGAACACTGTTTGGTATACATAAAATTATTTCTCTTTGTTCATTTACAACAACTGATGACATGTTTACCGCAAACAAACTAATGTTTCCCAAAAAAAAAAACGATGATCACGTGTCTAAAATTTCGTTTCTACGAAATGCATTTTTTCTCTGCGTGTAGGTCTCTATTTTAAAATCTACTTTAAAGTTGCGAAACAATAAGAAACGAGTTTTAACTTACTAATATTTTTGTTATATTTATCACTTATGTCAAATATTTTTCAAAGTAAGTATTTTTTGTATATATGTAACAAGTATTATTCAAAAGAGAAATAAGAAATTTAGTAACTTGGATCTACGTAGGAAAACGAAATTCAAAAATACCAATTAATTGGTTTTTTGGAATTAAAATTTCTAGTTGTTTCTTCTTGCATTTCATCGAATACAAAAAAATGTATTTGTTATTCGAATTTATACATATTTAGGATTATAAAAATGAAGAAACATTTCCAAATATTTTTTTATTTAATATGCGTATAAAGATTTTGAATAAACATTCTTTTACTCATGTCCTATATAAATTAAAAACCCCAAAACTCTTGACATCCTATTTAGACCCATACTTTGTCAAAAAGCTTATCCAATCATACAAAAAATGCGGGACTGAAGAGTTTATCGCCGAGGAATTTGATCGTTTTTATTATAATATTTCTTCAAAATATATATCGAGGGCTTATATTCAAAATTGGCTATGAACCATTTTCTCGAAAATTAGTTTTTGATGCCACACTATTCTCAGATTTTGATGTCATCTGTCATATAAATTTGGAAAAGATTTTTTTTTTTTAAGCCATTTTTTTTTAATTTTCTAATTTGGCTATCCCCTCGCACGTAAGTTTGTGACTGCATAAGTGGCTATGAACATAAAAATAATAGAAATAAAATAGTTCAACAACGGAACAGCATAAAACCGAAGGTTATAATTCGCTACAACGATTTTGTTTAAAACATTTTTCTAGATTTAGGGCATATCGTACTATCGTACTTGGAAAAATGGTGGCTGTAAAGTCAAAAATTGTGAAAAGTATATTTAGAAAAAAAATACCGGCGTAACTTTTTATTATATTGAGAAACCAAATATTTCTTTGGCATGTGATTGCTGACGTCATGGAGAATATTTGTGTATGAAAAGTTTCAGAATTATGAATGAAGAAAGTTAAAATATAAAGAATTGCAACGGCGAGTTTCAATTGCAGCGATTTTCGCGACTGGCTACATATATGTTACAAGAGACCAATCTGACGGATGAAGCTGGAATCTTTAAATTCGCTGTTTACATCACAGAAAATGCGTTTTCTATACAACATTGCCAAGATTTCATGAAAAAAGTTATGGAGTTTACAATAAATCTTATTCTTATTTCAACAATCATAGTGCTCAATTTTAAACATACAAAACCGCGAATAATAGGAAATTTCGAAATCTTTTTAATCGTAGCAATTAGTAATCCTTTTTAGATTAAACTGTAGAAGAACGATTAATAATTTCTCTTCAAATTAAGGAGAAAATCAGTTTTTTTGCTCTCCTGAAAAGTTATGTTTATGAATATAAGGCCTCGATATGTATGTATGTAATTTCAAGCAACTATTTAAAAAAAGTTCTACACTTAGAAAACGAGTCTGTTAATAAAAGCAGCGATTGTCTGCTTCCTATCAGCAGACACTTTTCTGCTATTACAGCTGTTTTTTGGCATAAGAGCAGTTTTCTGCAATCTTACATCACCATTCACACTGCTAAAGAGTTTGCAGTCTGCTAAAATTGACTGTTGTTAATTAAAATATAAAAATAGATAAGCGTTCATAAGCGAGTTTCTTTTATATTAGCTTGGGACAAATGCGTATCATATAATTGCTAAAAACAGCAAACAGCTGTTTACCATCTCAGATGCAAATCTGCTGTCTCTTTTTTAACAGCAGAAAATCTGATCTTTCAGTAGACTTTCTGTTTTCTTTTACTGACATATTGCTTTGAGTGTACTGATAGATGGATTACTGAAATGCAATTTTGCCGACAATGTCTGTCGAACGAATGTATCAAAATATTTCTCGAAGATCCGGCAATAAAATATGAGCGATTTCCAAACGTTCCAGTAAAAATTTCCTAATAAGTTGGAAAATTAACTAAGTATGAGTAAAGTTTCCTTCTTTCAAAGCCATAGTAAATAGTTCATTTACTAGAAAAAGGGTAGTAGATTTACTTAAAAACATTTCTATGGATCTGATACAAAATCTTACAATTGAGTAAATTCAAACTTATGTTTAAAGTTTTAAGTGAGAAAAAAATCTGAAATTTTTTTGTATGGAAAAAATTTCATTTAGGAAATTTTAATTTAAAAATGAGTTTTTTCTAAAATGAAGTTAAAATGTTTACTGAAATTTATGCCGAGTTCTTCATACATTTAAGTATTAATGAACTTATAAAAAACATTTGAAATTGTTTAAAAAAATAATGAATATTAATCAAAGAAGCAATTCTCGTTTGTTTGCAGAGACTTATTTCTTAAATACTTTATGAATTGTTCTAAACAACCACTGCGAAGGCGCCTATCTTGCCTTCGCAATAATCATGGAGTAATAGCTGAACTCCTTATGGCAGATGAATATTGAAACTTTTGAGAAATATTTCATGTTGTCATTTGATTTTTTTAGTTAAATTAAACTTATTTTAATTGCACCTTTTTTCCTTGTATCAAATAAAATTTTCCTCAGTTTAAGTAAAAATTTACTCGTTTTGAGGAAAAAATCAGCAAAATTGTCCTCAGTTTGAGAAAATATTTACTTGATTTGAGTAAACATTTACTTAGTTTTAGGAAATTTTCAGCAAAATTTTACTAAGATTTAGAAAAAAATTACTTAGTTTTAGGAAAGTTTTGCTTAAATTTAGTAAAAAGTTACTAGGTTTAAGGAAAAATTGAAAATTGATTTAGGAAAATTTCAGAAAAAATTCTACTTATATTTAGTAAAAATGTACTTGGTTTCCTAAATTTTAGTTAATTTTAACTCATTTTTTTATGAGTGGAGATGAAAACCCCCCCCCAGGGGAAAATCCTGCGCACGGGCCTGGCCGTGTTTAAAAAGTTTTCTAGATTTTGGGTATATCGTGTTGTCAAATTCCATCATATCGCCGATTATATCAAGATATCATGCTTTTAGCGACTGAAATAGGATAAATGTAGCGAGTAAAGTCAAAAATTGTGAAAAGTGACTTTAGAAAAGCGCGGATAATTTTCTATCATATCGAGAATACCAAATATTTCTTGGCATATGAATCCTAACTAAATAGGGAATATTTGTGATACAATTGTTTCAGAAAATCAGATAGAAAAGTTGAAATAAATGCAAATGCAGCAGCAAAATTTTTGCAACAATCACAGTTTTTTCGCGACTTACTACATGTAAGTTACAAGCGACATTGGATCTTAATACACATGAAAATCAGCGGGATCCGTTGGATAGATCGCGAAAAAATTACAAAACAAAAATGTCACGAGTACAAATAATTTTAGATATATCTCTTTCGAAAATGAAATGTTTTCAAAAATATCAAATTTATATTTTATATTTACCGTGCTCTTCCGAAATATCCACATTTCTTGTCGAAAAAGATCGATCTTCCAAAAAACATGGATCAATTTTAACCCTAGTAGCTTTGTTGTATAAGTTGGCGTGTGATTGTACTATTTAAGCGTGAAGAGTTTTATTTACAACTGAAATATCCCTACACATTTTTTCGTAGATCATAGTCCTTAAATGTCCTTTTTGAAATGACTTTTTTGATTTTCTCGCAAATAGGGTCAAATTGACCCATAAAGAGAGGAGCTAGAGAGTTAAGATCTTCCACAAAAATTGTCCTCATAAAATCCCGCAATATATTTGTGACAGAAGTCGAGTCAGTTTAACGTGATTCTCGCCGTGAAGGCCTTAAGCACGGTGAGCCATCACACCTGGGACCAGTTATAATCGACGGCCAACGCCCCATCGGTATTTCTCAGACATGGCCAGCAGAGAGCGTCAGCACCCTAAAGGACATACCTAATCCACCCCTCCGGTACCAATTTGAAGGTCTGCTATATGGGCATAACTTCCCTCACATCACCGGTTGAAATATGCAACTCCACATGGGGCAAGCGCCCTGCCCGCGATTTGGGTATCAACCACAGCCACCTCGTTGCACCCAACAGAGTCCTCACCGCCAGTCAGGCTAGGACAAGTCCTAGGGGCCCTGACTCCCGTGGTACCAGAATTAAGTCTCCGGTCAGACCTCGTAGCAAGAAACTACTCCCAGTTTTTGTTCCATTTCGGTAGAGCACGGTAAACAAAAAATACAAATGGGAAATTTTTGCAAAATTTTCATTTTCGCTAGAGATATAGCTAAAATGATTTTGTATGCATGACATTTTTGTTCTGTAATTTTCTCGCGCTCTTTCCACCGGATCCGGCAGATGTTTTGAATGTGTATTAAGAACCAATGTCGCTTGTAACATGTTGCAAAAATCCAAAATTCGCGGTTGCAATTGGATTTATTTCAACTTTCTCCAGCAGGACTTCTGAAACAATTCTGTCACAAATATTCCCTATTTAGTCAGCAATCATAAGCCAAAAAAAATCTTAGCATTCTCTATATGATAAAAAGTTACGCGGGTTTTTCTAAAGGCGCTTTTCACAATCAGACATTAACTTACAAAGTGTTGTAAGCTCAGTATAATGCTCTCTTCGATCAAAAAATGAAAACTTTGACCAGCGACAAAAAGAAACTCAGACCAGATGGACTATAAGTTTATTCTACAATAATGATCTACTCAACAAGTCCTTTCTGAATTATAGGATCGCTATTCTGTTCCATTCAAAAAGTCTTAATTTGTTGGACAGTGTAATTTAAAAAAGACACAAAAATAATTTTGTACATGAATATAAAAATTATGCTATTATTCTAACCTAAATCGAATTAAAACTAAGTTGTTAAATGAAGTAAATTATTTGGCTAGTTAAAAGTAAAATTTTGTTCTTACGGTTTAAATTTGTTATCTAATTCTTATTACTTATTTCTAAATTAAAATGTGTTAAAATCTACTTAAAATACAATTTTGCTACCTAGAATTAATTAAAATCATTTACACATACACAGTATTAAAACGAAAACCTGCCTGTTGTTAAAAATGTACAAGAAACCTAAAGTAAATAAATTTGAGCTAACATTTAATGTTAATCGAAACTAAAAAATCTTTCTAATTCAATATCGAAAGGCAAACGCGAGTAAAGCTCGAAACTAAACATGTAGTATGTAGTGCAAAAAGCAGCAATTGTTTTAATAATATAAAGTTCGCGGTTTCAATTGCATTTATTTCAGCTTTCTCTATCTAGGTTTCTGAATCAATTCTGTCACAAGTATTCCCTATCTAGTCGTCAATCATATGCCAAAAAATATTTGGTAATCTTTATATAATAAAAAGTTACGCGGATTTTTCCAAAGACAATTTTGACTTTACAGCCAATATTTATCCTGAACTATTACTTTAGCCGTGTTTAAAAATTTTTCTAGATTTTGGGTATATCGTGTTATGAAATTCCATCATATCGCCTATTATATCATTTACATCCCAAGTTATCATGCTTTCAGCGAGTGAAATAAGATAAATGTAGCGAATATTTGTGATACAATTGTTTCAGAAAATCAGATAGAAAAAGTTGAAATGCAACCGCGAAATTTTTGCAACAATCACAGTTTTTCGCGACTTACTACATGTTAGTTACAAGCGACATTTCATTTCTTGTCGAAAAAGATCGATCTTCCAAAAAACATGGTGTTCATTCAAGCACGGGCCAGAGTTTGCCCACCCATGTAGAGAGTGGCTCTCCAGAATTACATAAATTGATATTCAGCAACCTCTGCCATGCTTGGATGAACGTTTCGCTGCTTCTTCTTTTGTACTCTCGCTCTTCTCCGCTCTCATGCGCTCAAGTAGCAAACCTTTTTAATTCCTTTGCTCTGTTTCTATTTTTTCATTCGTTTTGTTAAAGGCATCGAGGCCACCACGGAAAAATTTAAAAGAATAAGTTTTGTATTAAATAACTGGTGTTCCTGTTAATTATTAATAAGTGATTTGTAAAAAAAGAAGAGGACTGTGAATAAATTGTCTCCTCGCATCACTGAAAAAAAAAGAGTTTGCCTTTTTTTGCGCTAATTGGGAAATCTGTGTGGTTTGTCTCGTGTGCGTCGCAACTGCAGCCGTTAGCAGGAGGCCAAACAGCAACAACAACAACAGCAGTGACGGACGTAGCAGGTGTTCGAAGCATATCTGGAGAAGCGTTTTGCCACGTACCCTACGGCCCGTGGAACCATTGGTGAGTCGCCGTAACATTTGGTCCTGTCGATCCTGCAAGAGGAACCAGCAAATTTGATTTGGAACGTGGTAAAAGGTACGTACGAAATACGTTTATATTAGCTCGATTTATGCTGCATTTGGCTCGTGGTGTTTGACTTGGCCCTTGGAAGTATGTCCATTTGTTTGGGGCGGATTTGGTGGTAGATTGGTTTCAGTTACGTAACATCGGTTACGCAACGATTTGTGGTACATAGGGTACCGTTTGTAGCGCCATTACAATTTTGGAAAAATATTTAACAAAACATGTTACATATATAAAAGAAGTTTTGGTTGCCAGCAGAATCTACATACAGTCCGTTTGTTTGATTTGCGCTCTGCCGACGTCCTTGTCATTTGTCTCTGCATATGAACATATGTATGTACATATATACATTCATACATATGTATGTACTTTGTGTCTGTCCCTTTTGAGTGGTGACGACTGCACATTATTAGGCAGCAACAGCGAGATTGGCACACAATACAACAACAACAAAGTGCATTGGCATCTTTGGTCGATCGTTTGGTACACGCATACCCCCCCCTCGTTTCCTGTTTCTATCAAGCAGACTCTTTTGGTTGTTGTTGTGATTCGCGGTTGTCGACCTACGACAACAGTTGTTTTTGGCTTAGGCAAAAAAAAAGTTTGGAGTTTTTTGCCATCTGGTTGCGAATCGAAGAGAAAAGAAGAAAGAATTTTTGGTGCACAGTGGCTCGAGACGATTTTTGTGCGGAATATTTTGGAATTTAATTTTATGAATCTAAAGGTGGAATTGGACTCCGAGCATAATCGTCAATGGGTTTAAATGGAAATTTGTCTCGCACAGTGGTACCAAAAGTGAATTTTGTGGAAATTTTTTTTCTCTTAAATTAAAATCCAAATTTGTCTCATTTATATTTTGCTGCAAAAAATTATGGATTGACGTGTACAGTGGGCCAAAGTAATTAATTTGCGGATTTTTTTACATGGTGTATTTTATCAGAACAAGTATAAGAGAAAAGAAATACGTTGTCTCGATACTTGCTAATGGAACAGTGAGCCATACATTTTATTTTGCGAATTTTTATGAATATTTTTTGGAGTTTCGGCCATTATACATTTGGGTATTTGGCACAGTGACACAACAGTAATTTATGTGGTATTTAATAAATTATATTCGCTTTTAAATTGAACGCTGGTGGATTGCACAGTGGACCAAAAATATTATTTTGTGGAATTTTTTGGAAGATTTTGATTAAAGAAAATTGATTTGTCTCTGGGGTTGTGACATTTTTCCACGAACAGTGGTACAAGAAGGTTTCGTTTTTAAGCAACAGTGGGTCAAAACAATTTTTTTTCTTGGATTAAATTTAAAGTTTGTCTCTCGTTGGATTTTTTGAGCCAGATCTGTCTTTTTTGACTCGCAAAGTACGTGGGAAAATTTGTTATCTCGAAATTTTCTCCCAAAAAAGGGAAACTTTTTTTATCAAAGTGGGTCAATAAGAAAGTTTGCTCTCTGTTGTTTTTTGCACGAATTTGAATTTTTGTCTCTATAGCCGATATAGATTATTATCGAACCATGGGTTTATTGGAAGATTATTTGGTTCAGAGCAATGATATAATCGCCCATGAGGAGTATATGAGGAAAATTGATGCAAGTTGACACGACAATAGAGGCAGAAAGGCAGGAAATTCAAGACTTGTGGACAGAGTGGAAAGATCTCTACAAGCAATGTAATTCTGACCCAGATTGTGTCAAAAAAGACAAAGTCACGATACGCAACAAGAAAAGCGAGGTTCATTCAAAATACATGAGCTGTATGACAATAATAGGAGAATGGAAAGAAAAAACGAAAGTTAGCTCTGCTTCAACTGGTCAAAAGGTTAGCTCATCTATTTCTGTCCCACCGTGCGATACAGAGATTTTTCACGGAGATTACATTACTTGGCCCAGCTTTAGAGACTTATTCACCGCAATTTATGTGAATAACAAAAAACTTAGCCCTGTTGAGAAGTTGTACCACTTGTTTCAGAAAACCAGTGGAGAGGCCAGAGACATACATAAATAAAAATATCCCTTTGACAGCGGAAGGCTTCGAAATCGCGTGGGCGAATTTAAAGAGCCAATATGAGAATAAACGAATTCTCATTAATAACCAATTGCGAACTTTGTTCAATTTGTCCCATTGTACGCAGGAATCTGCGGATAGTCTCAAAAAACTTCATAGAGAAATAACAAATTGTATTGCAGTTCTCCGGCTTTACAATATTGATGTTGCCTCTTGGGATCCAATATTCGTATTTCAATGCTCGTCAAAATTGCCCAAGCTAACCTTGTCTCTCTGGGAACAGTCGATAGACAATAAAACTGAACTGCCAAAATGGGAGGAATTGAGCAAGTTTTTAACAGAAAGATTCCACACATTGGAAAGCGTTTCCGACATGCTTGGCTCTAATGAAACTTTGACACGCCCGAAATATAATAACAATTTTGACAGAACAAGAGGAATCAAAGTTCATCACATGAAGGTACAAAATTCGAAATGTACTTTGTGCAAAGGCACTCATGTTTTGACGTCGTGTTGAGATTTGTGAATATGGACCAGAAAAATAGGTTGGCAACAGTTAAACGGGACAAACTTTGTATTAAGTGTTTGAAGTTAGGACATATATCAGCACAATGCCGAAACGGAGATAATTGTTCGAAATGTGGCTCTAATCATCACACACTCTTACACAGGGATAAAGTAGCTCAGCAAGTTAGTAGTAACGGAGGGACAGTTGCTAGTATGGCCCAAAATCCTCAGAACCAAAACATACAGTCCACAGAATCACCTTCGACATCTGGGAATGTTAGGGCATATCATACATCTGTCTCGAACAAAACTATGTTGGCTACAGCTTGGATTAATATAATTAAAGACGGAGTTTCACACAAAGTCAGAGCTCTAATTGACCCTTGCTCGGACGACACGTTTATTTCCGCAAAAAATACAAAAAATATTGAAGTTGCCCACAAAATCGGTTTCAGCGGATATCACCGGATTAGGTGGTGAATATCTTACGAAATGCTCCAAAATAGCGATTTTTACAATTGGCTCTATAATAAAGCCTACTTTTTCGGTCGAAACCGATGCGTTAGTTGTACAAGATGTTACGGGTAGCGTACCCACTCATTCATTTGAAAATGTGGTAGCACATCAACTTCCAAATTTAGAATATGCTGACCCTCGTTTTTATCAAACTGGCCCGGTGGATATTCTCTTAGGTGGGAATTTGTATCCAATTATTCTGCTCAAAGGAGTGGAACATGGTATTCTTGGCTCGCTTGTGGCTCAGGAGACAGTATTTGGATGGATTGTAACTGGCCCAACGAACAATTCGAATTCGAGGCGTATAGTACGCGTCTCTCATTGTACTCGGGTTTCAATTGATGATCAGCTAGCGAGGTTTTGGGAGATAGAGGAGGTCTCAAGGAAACCCAATATCTCTGAGGAAGATAGGATCTGCGAGAAACTTTATAAGGAGACAACATTTAGAAATCCTGATGGAAGGTATGTAATAGAACTACCTTTTCGATCGGAAATTCAGTTAAATTCGTCGCAAAATACGAATAGATATGTGGCTCTGAGCCAATTTCTAAGAAATGAAAAATCATTGTCTCGAAAGCCTGAACTTAAAGCGATGTATGATGAGGTAATCGCTGAATATTTGTCGCTTGGACATATGGAGAAAGTTGAACCTCCAAAAAATAATTATGAGAACTATTTCTATTTGCCTCATCACGGTGTCTTTAAACCAGAAAGCACCACAACCAAATTGCGGGTCGTTTTTAATGCCTCGTGCCCATCAGCAAATGGGAAAAGTCTGAACGACGCATTGTACGTTCTTCAAAAAGATATAATTTCGTTGATCATGAACTGGCGTTTTTATAAATTTGTGTTTAACGCGGATATCACGAAAATGTATCGTCAGATACTTGTTAGCCCAAAGCATGCCCCGTTTCAGCGAATTTTGTTTCGACCTTCAACTTGCGAAGAGGTACAAGATTACCAGCTAAAAACAGTGACATTTGGTGTCAACTGTGCTCCTTTTTTGGCCCTGACTTTGCTGACTTTGCTGAAACTGGCAGAAGATGAAAAGGAAAACTATCCTATTGGTTCAAAGATTCTCGAGGAAAATATGTATGTCGATGATGCCTTGGTAGGTTCGCATTCTGTCTCTGAAGGTATAGAAGCACGAAACCAGCTGATAAGTATACTTAAATCCGCTGGCTTCGACCTGAGAAAATGGACTTCAAATAGTAAAGAAATACTAGAAGATTTGCCCCGCGATCATCTTTTTAATGAGCGATTTCTTGATTTCGACGACAAGAGTTCCACTAAAACATTGGGGATAAGATGGAACGCGGCGACTGACTCATTTTATTTTGTGACGGAAAAAATAGCTCAGAAGGAGTTGTTTACAAAAAGAGAGGTGCTGTCAGTGATAGCTAGATTGTTTGACCCATTAGGCTGGCTTTCCCCCGTTATAATAAATGCGAAAGTACTTATGCAGCAGATGTGGTTGGATGATATAGGATGGGATGACCCAGTAAAACCTTTGACTCTGGTAAAATGGAAAATGTTTATTTCCAAATATGAAGAAATAGACCAGATTCACATATCGAGATGGGTAAAATATTCGCCAAATTGTAAGATTGAGTTTCATGGATTTTGTGACTCTTCTGAACTGGCTTATGCGGCAGTTCTGTATATTAGGATTGAAGTTGAAGGAAACATCCATACACAATTACTTGTCTCGAAGTCAAAAGTTGCTCCTATTAAGAAAACATCGGTACCAAGGCTAGAGCTTTGCGGAGCTCTATTACTAGCGAACTTGGCAGATTCGATATTGCCTCAGTTTAAAATTGAACAAAGTGTGTTGTTTCCTTGGTCTGACTCAACTATTGTCTTGTCTTGGCTCAAAAAGCCTTCGCATAATTGGACAACGTTCGTCGCAAATAGGGTTGCTATTATTCAGGAGAAAACTAAAAATTGTTGGAGACACGTAGGGACATCTGAAAATCCTGCTGACCTAGCAACCCGGGGGCTGACCCCTTTAGAGCTAAAGGAGAATGATCTCTGGTGGCATGGGCCACCATGGCTTCGAAACGAGCAATGTTTTTGGCCCTTGGACCCTCAAGTTCCAGAAACATCACTTGAAGCTAAACCAGTAAAGGTTCATATTGCTAGATCAGAAGATATTGTAGATGTATTAGAACGTTTCTCCTGTCTCTCCCGAGCGCTGCACGTCGTGGCGTATATTTTTCGATTTTTCAACCGAACTCATCCCACTACAAAAAGCGACATTAAAGTCACAAGTCTCAGATTGACGGCCGCAGAATTGACTCTTGCGCGATACCGGCTGATGGCTATATCCCAGCAAATTTATTTTCCCGAGGAATACTCGTGTCTAGGTCGAGGACAAAACATCCCACCAAAGAGCTCCCTATTGACATTGACTCCTTAGATAAAGATAGAGTAATCCGTGCGAATGGTCGCCTCGGCTCTACTTTAGCGCTGTCCTATAATGAAAGACATCCTGTCATAATTGCCTACCAGAGCAGATTCGCTCGACTTTATGTGGATTTCTTTCACAAGCTGACCTTACACGGGGGCACACAATTGACTCTGGCCACTGTTCGGCTAGAATGCTGGATCATTAGGGCAAGGAAACTGATCAAAACTCGCATTAATAATTGCAAAGAGTGCGTTTTGTCTCGAAAAATACGTCAGGGTCAAATTATGGCTCCTCTTCCTGCCGAGAGAACTACCTTTAGTAGACCTTTTACGATCACGGGGGTCGATTTCGCTGGCCCTTTCGATGTTAAGATTTTCCATGGTCGTGGTTGCCGTTTGACGAAAGGCTACGTTTGTCTCTTCGTTTGTTTCTCAACCAAGGCGATTCATTTAGAGCCAGTTAGCGATTTGTCCACTTCTGCCTTTCTAGCAGCTTTGTCTCGCTTCGTATCCCGTCGAGGATGCCCAAACCAAATTCATTCTGACAACGGTCGTAATTTTGTGGGTGCCGCCAGAGAGCTGAAGGCAAAGCTTAAATCAATTGTCTCTGAAATGAAGGACGAAGCTATTTCACGGTACGGGTTTCAAAGACTAGAGTGGCACTTCATTCCGGCCGCTGCGCCTCACATGGGAGGCTTGTGGGAAGCTGGCGTGAAAAGTTGTAAAACCAACCTTAAGAAGATTTCGGGACAAATCCGCCACACCTTTGAGGAATTCTCTACAATTCTGGCGTCTATCGAATGTTGTCTCAACTCTCGCCCATTGGCCCCGCTTTCAGACTCTCAAGACGATATCTCAGCTCTAACGCCAGGGCATTTTCTGATTGGCTCTGCACTTTTAGCTCCCGCTGAGCCTGAAGAGATTCCGTCCAAAACTGCGCTTTTAAACCGCTGGAGGAAGGTCAAAATCATTCAGCAAGAGTTCTGCCGTCGTTGGAAGACGGAATACTTGTCTGAACTCCATAAGCGAAATAAGTGGAAGGTTCCACAGCAAAATTTGTCTCTCGATGACCTGGTAGTGTTGCGTCACGAAGCGATCTGCCCCACAGACTGGCGTCTGGGCAGAATTATAAAATTGTATCCGGGACGCGACAATCAAGTTAGGGTCGTAGACGTCAAAACCCAATCTGGTGTCATCACCCGACCAATCCACAAGCTCGTTCTACTTCCCAAGGCCAATTAGAACATAATTTTTCTATCTCGGCCAACATGTGATTCACTTCGGGACTGTGACGTCATATATCTACTAACACTTTTGTACTTCTGTCTCATTACACAGATATGAATTTCCAGGACGATTATTTGTGCCCAATGTGCTCCTCACGGCACTCTTTCCGGAAGTGTCGCCGGTTCCTCGCCATGCCTCCTCACCTCAAGAGAGAAACCGTGACCACCTACTCGGCATCCCACCAAGCGCCTTGCCCAAGCACCGACGGATGTCTCAGGTGCAACAGGCTGCACCATACGTTGGTACATATACCAAATTTTGAACATGGATACAGATGACGGCATGGGCGGTATTGTGGTGCGAAAGCCAACCCCAAATGAGTGCACACGTGCGCATAATGCTGGACCCAAACATCAAAGCGAGCAACTATACGCCGACTGCCAGTTTCCCTCTCCCGTGGGAAAAGTGCACGGAACGGCTGTCGGTACGTCTGTCGGGTTTGCGTGATGACGTGCGCACTGTCACGGTCCGTCTGTTGCGACGTGTTCAAGCCGCAGTCATTTGTCCCGCAGTCTCCCTAAAACCCCACGCCGTCAAAGAAAGGTATGGAAACGACGTCTTGGCTGACCATGGGTTCCACATCCCATACCCTTGCAGCATTGTTTTGGGCTCTGACGTCGCTGGTAGAATTTACCTTGGACTGCCCCAACAGGAAGGAAGTTTGCCCTACGCGCAGAAAACCATATTTGGGTTATCTTTCTTCGGCGAGGTGCCAGTCGATGATGACTATGAAGAAGCCTAAATCGGCGGTCCCCCAATGGTCCTGACGTCAACAGTCAACATGAATCATCTGTCTCGGCGTTATCTAAATTCAATAAGTATTTGAATAAGTATTTTGAATTATATTTTTAATTTATTTTGTTTTTCTTTTCTGATGGATTATCTACTAGTTTTACACCAGACGGGAACACCAGGCTTTATTTTTGTTTTTGCACAATGTGTCGCAAGGGGCCCGGAATGTTCATTCAAGCACGGGCCAGAGTTTGCCCACCCATGTAGAGAGTGGCCCTCCAGAATTAGATAAATTGATATTCAGCAACCTCTGCCATGCTTGGATGAACGTTTCGCTGCTTCTTCTTTTGTACTCTCGCTCTTCTCCGCTCTCATGCGCTCAAGTAGCAAACCTTTTTAATTCCTTTGCTCTGTTTCTATTTTTTCATTCGTTTTGTTAAAGGCATCGAGGCCACCACGGAAAAATTTAAAAGAATAAGTTTTGTATTAAATAACTGGTGTTCCTGTTAATTATTAATAAGTTATTTGTAAAAAAAGGAAGAGGACTGTGAATAAATTGTCTCCTCGCATCACTGAAAAAAAAGAGTTTGCCTTTTTTTGCGCTAATTGGGAAATCTGTGTGGTTTGTCTCGTGTGCGTCGCAACTGCAGCCGTTAGCAGGAGGCCAAACAGCAACAACAACAACAGCAGTGACGGACGTAGCAGGTGTTCGAAGCATATCTGGAGAAGCGTTTTGCCACGTACCCTACGGCCCGTGGAACCATTGGTGAGTCGCCGTAACATTTGGTCCTTCGAGCCGGATCTGAACCAGCGACCTATGGAACACATGGATCAATTTTAACCCTAGTAGCTTTGTTGTATAAGTTGGCGTGTAATTGTACTATTTAAGCGTGAAGAGTTTCATTTACAACTTTGGTGTTTTCGGCGACCCCCACTGAAATATCCCGACACATTTTTTCGTAGAACATAGTCCTTAAATGTCCTTTTTTAAATGACTTTTTTGATTTTCTCGCAAAAAGGGTCAAATTGACCCAGAAAGAGAGGAGCTAGAGAGTTAAGATCCTCCACAAAAATTGTCCTCATAAAATTCCACAATATAGTTGTGACAGAAATCGAGTCAGTTTAACGTGACTCTCGATTGAAGGTCTGCTATATGGGCATAACTTCCCTCTATGCTGTTCTATGGGTCACTTCACCCGGTTGAAATATGCAACTCCACATGGGGCAAGCGCCCTGCCCCCCACCACGTTGCACCCAACAGGGTCCTCACCGCTAGTCAGGCTAGGACATGTCCTAGGGACCCTGACTCCCGTGGTACCAGAATTAAATCTCCGGTCAGACCTCGTAGCCAGAAACTACTCCCAGTTTTTGTTCCATTTCGGTTGAGCACGGTAAACAAAAAATGCAAATGGGAATTTTTTGAAAATTTTTCATTTTCGCTAGAGATATAGCTGAAATGATTTTGTATGCATGACATTTTTGTTTTGTAATTTTCTCGCGATCTATTCAACGGATCCGGCAGATGTTTTGCATGTGTATTAAGAACCAATGTCGCTTGTAACATATATGTAGTAAGTCGTGAAAAAAAGCTGCGATTGTTGCAAAAAGCCAAAATTCGCGGTTGCAATTGGATTTATTTCAACTTTCTTCAGCAGGGCTTCTGAAACAATTCTGTCACAAATATTCCCTATTTAGTCAGCAATCATATGCCAAAAAATCCTAGCATTCTCTATATGATAAAAAGTTACGCGGGTTTTTCTAAAGGCGCTTTTCACAATCAGACATTAACTTACAAAGTGATGTAAGCTTAGTATAATGCTCTCTTCGACCAAAAAATTAAAACATTGACCCGACAAAAAGAAACTCAGACCAGGTGGACTATAAGTTTATTATACAATAATGATCTACTCAACAAGCCCTTTCAGAATTATAGGATCGCTATTCTGTTCCATTCAAAAAGTCTTAATTTGTTGGACAGTGTAATTTAAAAAAGACACAAAAATAATTTTGTACTTGAATATACAAATTATGCTATTATGTTAAATGAAGTAAATTATTTGGCTAGTTAAAATTAAAATTTGATGAAGTAATCAAAAAATACTTATTCTACTTTGTTTTCGAATCACTGTTTCTTTGAAATTAGTTTTATATGTTTTTCAATTCATTTTTCAAAAATATTCTTTACTTCGAATAAAAACTCTGTATACTCCAGAACAACTTTATTTTAGTCGTTAATATATTTTGGATAATTGGAGGACTTCCAATAGGTTATGGGCTATTGATTCAAGATGTTTAAGGACGAATTCAAAGCAACGGTTACAAAACTGAATCGCAACAATTATGCGATCTGGAAGGTGAAAATGGAGCTGCTCTTTATAAAGGAAGATCTTTGGAAAACCAGCACAGGCAGATGAAAATTGGCTGATGGTTGAAGACGACCAGTTAATTCATTTAAAGAAAGCGACAACAGCAAAGGAATATTGGACTAGTTTTACGGAGTTTTATGAAAAGCCATCGTTGAGTAGTCGTGTTTTTATCATGAAGTCCTTATGGAGGATGCAACTACATGACGATGAAAAATGGAAGAACATATAAACGAGTTAATGAGTTATGTTGAACACTTAACAATAATGGGGGATCCTATCAGCGAATCGTGGACAGTAGCCATGTTATTTGTCAAGTTTGGGAATAAGACAGCAATTTACCACCACATACACCCCACAACAGAATGGAGTTTCTGAACGGAGAAATCGCTATCTGGCAGATATGGTACGATGTATGCTGAAAGATGCAATGTTGTCTGATGAATTCTGGGGAGAAGCAGTAGTAACAGCAAACTTCATGCAGAATCGTTTACCGACAAGATCGAAGAATGTCATTCCTTACGAGGTCTGGGAAGGAAGAAAAGTCGATGTTACAAAATTTGAAATTTTTGGTTCTGATGCTCACGTTCTCATACCTACACAAATGCGGAAAAAGTTAGACCAGAAAACGGAAAAGTTGTTTTTTGTTGGATATTCTGAACAATCGAAAGCTTGTAGGTTCTTAAATCCAAGAAGGAAGAAAATTATCATCAGTCGCGGCTATGCTATTCTAAAGAACAAGATGGCAGGATCGGACAGGGAAATAGAGAAGCCAAGTGAAGCAGCTATATCATTCGAGAGAAACAGAGAAATACAAAATCAATTACCAAATGAAGAGAAATATTTGTCTGCAGATGAAGATAGCGTTATTGCAAGAATAGGCGCGGATGATGTCAACGAAGTAGGAGATACTGAATTGGATGATAACGTAGAAAATGATGCAGCAACAGAGGTATTATCTGATTATAATAATGATAGTATAGTTCCCTGCGAACAGTTGAGAAGATCATCGCGCATCAATAAAAGTCAAGTACCAGCTAGATATGTCAATATGGTATTTGGTGGTGAGGAGCCAAGGCATTTTAAGGAAATTGCAAATCGAGAGGACAAGTCCAAGTGGATGGAAGCATTAGATGATGAAATGACTTCCCTTCGGAAGAACGCAACATGGGAAATTGTTCCACTCCCTACAGGTCGAAAAGCAATTGGCTGTAAGTGGATTTTTAAACTTAAAAAGGACAGTAATGGAAGGATTGCGAAGTACAAAGCTCGGAGTAAAACGGCAATTTTACAATAAACCAAGAAGATTATATAAATCGTATTATTAGAAAAGCTGGACTTGAGGATGCCAAAGAGTCAAAAATTCCGATGGACATTGGATATATCAATCAAAACCACGTTTCGAATCTTTTAGAAAATAACACTTTGTATCACGAACTTATTGGATGTTTGTTATATTTATGTGTCAATACTCGCCCAGATATAACGGCAGTTGTTTCCATATTGAGCCGTAAAGTATGCACTGAACTTGATTGGAAATAGCTGAAACGTCTCATCACAGAGGTACAAAGAACCTTAAGCTGACCCTTGGAAATCAAGAGATACAAGGTTTAGTTGGCTATGCAGACGCAGATTGGGCGCAAAACAGAGAATATAGGAAATCTAATAGTGGTTATGTTTTTAAATTGAACGGTGGTTGTATTAGCTGGTGTTGCCGCAAACAAGATTGCGTATCTCCCTCGTCAACTGAAGCAGAATATATAGCGTTGGCTGAGGCATCCCAAGAGGCATTGTGGATAAGAAAACCATTTGAAGATTTTGGTATTCCACTCACTACTGAAATTACAATTTATGAAGACAACCAAAGCTGCGTCAAACTTATTCAGAATGACAAATTTAGTCGCAGAACGAAACACATTGATACAAAATATAATTTCATAAAGGATCTGAAACAGAAAGGCATACTTAATATAAAGTATTTTCCAACAGAGGACATGGAGGCTGATATTTTTACTAAACCTTTAAATTGTATTAAATTATGTAAATTTCGAAAATGTTTGTTACTAGAATAGTTCTTTTTGAGGAGGAGTGTTGAAGTAATCAAAAAATACTTATTCTACTTTGTTTTCGAATCACTGTTTCTTTGAAATTAGTTTTATATGGTTTTTAATTCATTTTTCAAAATAATCTTTACTTCGAATAAAAACTCTGTATACTCCAGAACAACTTTATTTTAGTCGTTAATACATTTTGGATAATTGGAGGACTTCCAATAAAATTTTGTACTTACAGTTTAAATTTGTTATCTAATTCTAATTACTTATTTCTAAATTAAAATGTGTTAAAATCTACTTAAAATACAATTTTGCTACCTAGTTCAAATCAAATATTGATTATAGACCAAAAAAATGCAAACGAAAAGACTAAAAAAAGTGAGCGTTGGCACGGCAGAAGTATTGCTGGGTAACTATACCTGCATATACACATGCTTACATATGCAGCTCAATGAGATGCTTGTAAGATGGCATGTGTGCTTTATTACTTGGTGCGATTTTTTAAACACAAATTTGGCAAGTGTGTTGTGCTTCTCGTTCGTTTGTGAGAATCATCTCCTTATAGAGGCCGGGTTTGATGTTGAAAAGTCGCTGCGAAGCCACTTGAAAAGACTTTTGACATGGTCGAAATCATGATCGTGGTAGTCTGCAGCCAAGTAATAAATGTCACCATGCAATTTGTAAATAAATTTGCGTTCTATTAAATATAGAAGCAAAATGGTCTTGAGCCAGGACAATATCCCAGTTCAAATCAAAAATTTGAGCTAAAATCTAATGTAAATCGAAACTAAAAAATCTTTCTAATTCAATATCGAAAGACAAACGCGAGTAAAGCTCGTAACTAAACTTGTAGTATGTAGTGCAAAAAGCAGCAATTCATTTATTTCAGCTTTCCCTATCTAGGTTTCTGAAACAAGTCTGTCACAAGTATTCCCTATTCAGTCATCAATCATATGCCAAAAAATATTTGGTAATCTTTATATAATAAAAAGTTACGCGGCTTTTTCCAAAGACAATTTACACAATTTTGACTTTACAGACAATATTTATCCTGAACTATTATTTTAGCCGTGTTTAAAAAGTTTTCTAGATTTTGGGTATATCGTGTTGTCAAATTCCATCATATCGCCGATTATATCAAGATATCATGCTTTTAGCTAGTGAAATAGGATAAATGTAGCGAGTAAAGTCAAAAATTGTGAAAAGTGACTTTAGAAAAGCGCGGATAATTTTCTATCATATCGAGAATACCAAATATTTCTTGGCATATGATTCCTAACTAAATAGGGAATATTTGTGATACAATTGTTTCAGAAAATCAGATAGAAAAAGTTGAAATACATGCAAATGCAACCGCGAAATTTTTGCAACAGTCACATTTTTTCGCGACTTACTACACATGAAAAAAATCAGCGGGATCCGTTGGATAGATCGCGAAAAAATTACAAAACAAAAATGTCACGAATACAAATAATTTTAGACATATCTCTTGCGAAAATGAAATGTTTGCAAAAGTATCCAAATTATATTTTTTATTTACCGTGCTCTTCCGAAATACCCAGAGAGTTAAGATCTTCCACAAAAATTGTCCCCATAAAATTCCGCAATATAGTTGTGACAGAAGTCGAGTCAGTTTAACGTGATTCTCGCCGTGAAGGCCTTAAGCACGGTGTGCCATCACACCTGGGGCCAGTTATAATCGGCAGCCAGCGCCCCATCGCTATTTCTCAGACATGCCCAGCAGAGAGCGTCAGCACTCTAAAGGACATACCTAATCCACCCCTCCGGTACAAATTTGAAGGGCTGCTATATGGGCATAACTTCCCTCTATGCTGTTCTATGGGTCACATCACCCAGTTGAAATATGCAACTCCACATGGGGCAAGCGCCCTGCCCGCGATTTGGGTATCAACCACAGCCACCACGTTGCACCCAACAGGGTCCTCACCGCCAGTCAGGCTAGGACAAGTCCTAGGGGCCCTGACTCCCGTGGTACCAGAATTAAGTCTCCGGTCAGACCTTGTAGCCAGAAACTACCCCCAGTTTTTGTTCCATTTCGGTAGAGCACGGTAAACAAAAAATACAAATGGGAAATTTTTGCAAAATTTTCATTTTCGCAAGAGATGTTTTGTAATTTTCTTGCGATCTATCCAACGGATCCGGCAGAAGTTTTGCATGTGTATTAAGAACCAATGTCGCTTATAACATGTATGTAGTAAGTCGTGCAAAAATCCAAAATTCGCGGTTGCAATTGCATTTATTTCAACTTTCTCCAGCAGGGCTTCTGAAACAATTTTGTCACAAATATTCCCTATTTAGTCAGCAATCATATGCCAAAAAATCCTAGCATTCTCTATATGATAAAAAGTTACGCGGTTTTTTCTAAAGGCGTTTTTCACAATCAGACATTAACTTACAAGTGTTGTAAGCTTGGTATAATGCTCTCTTCGACCAAGAAATGAAAACTTTGACCCGCGATAAAAAGAAACTCATACCAGGTGGACTATAAGTTTATTCTACAATAATGATCTACTTAACAAGCCCTTTCGGAATTATAGGATCGCTATTCTCTTCCATTCAAAAAGTCTTAATTTGTTGGACAGTGTAATTTAAAAGAGACACAAAAATAATTTTGTACATGAATATAAAAATTATGTTATTATTCTAACCTACATCAAATTAAAACTAAGTTGTTAAATGAAGTAAATTATTTGGCTAGTTAAAAGTAAAATTTTGTACTTACGGTTTAAATTTGTTATCTAATTCTAATTATTTATTTCTAAATTAAAATTAAAATGTGTCAAAATATACTTAAAATATAATTTTGCTACCTAGAATTAATTAAAATCATATACACATACACAGAATTAAAACGAAAACCTACCTGTTGTTAAAAATGTACAAAAAACCTGAAGTAAATAAATTTGAGCTAAAATCTAATGTAAATCGAAACTAAAACATCTTTCTAATTCAGTATCGAAAGACAAACGCGAGTAAAGCAGCAATTCTTTTAATAATATAAAATTCGCGATTTCAATTGCATTTATTTCAGCTTTCACTATCTAGGTTTCTGTAACAATTCTGTCAAAAGTATTCCCTATTTAGTCATCAATCATATGCCAAAAAATATTTGGTAATCTTTATATAATAACAAGTAAAAACGGAGTTAAGTTCGGCCGGGCCGAACTTTATATACCCTCCACCATGGATTGCATTCCACAGAGGTTGTCGGTTTTCGTAGAAGTGCAGTAATATTACAGGAAAATATAAATTTTGTAATATAGCCAAACCAAAACAAATACAAATATTGAAAAAATATTTATATAAATAAATATAATATTTTAATTATATCAAACCATTATCTATTTCAAAACAAAAAATAAATATTCTTATATTTATATTTTCAAAAAGCTTGGAAGATAGTGGGTGCTGCATTTGGTTGTACTTCCATTCTATTTTAATTCCAAAAGTACAAATTTTGAAAATCCATTATCAGACGTACATGTGCAAAGTGCAAAATAACATAACTTCATGATTCAACCAATTTTTGCCGTAAAAGAAAAAGTACGAATTTGGAAAAAAAAAACTTTTTATTTTGCGTGTCTATGCAGTCAGAGGAATGTATACACCGAATTCCATGATTCCAGCTGCGCCCATTTGGTTGGTACCATTTTTACCCCCTTGACATTTCTACGCAATTAGAATTTCATCATTCTAGCTGTAGTCGTTTAGTTGGTACTATTGTTATCCCCCTGTACCATTGTATCCCTTGAAAGTACGAATTTCGAAAAATCCGTTTATTTTCCGTGTCTACGCAGTCAGAGGAATGTATACTCCGCATTTCCTGACTCTAGCTGCGGTCATTTGATTGGTACTATTTTTATCCCCTTTTTTCTTTTTAACCCCAAAAAGTAAGAATTTCAAAAAATATGTTTATTTAAAGTGTCTACGCAATCCGAGGAATGTATACACCGAATTTCATTACTCCAGGTGTAGCCGTTTGGTTGGTACCATTTAATCCCTTGAAAGTACGAATTTGGAAAAAAAACATTTATTTTTCATGTCTGCGTAGTCAAAGGAATGTATACTCCGAATTTCACGACTCTAGCTGCGGTTATTTGGTTGGTACTATTTTTATCCCCTTTTTCTATTTTGACCCCAAAAAGTACGAATTGCGAAAAATCAGTTTATTTTCCGTGTCTACACAGCCAGAGGAATGTATACTCCGAATTTCATGATTCTAGCTACAGTCATTTGATTGGTACTATTTTTATCCCCTTTTTCAGTTTAACCCCAAAATGTACGAATTTTTAAAAATCCGTTTATTTTACTTGTCTATGCAATCAGAGGGATGTATACACCGAATTTCATTATTCTAGGTACAGCCATTTGGTTGGTACCATTTTTATCCCTCTATTCCCATTTTACCCCTAAAAAGTACGAATTTGGAAAAAATGCTTTTATATTATGTCTCTACTCAGTTAGAGGAATGTGAACACCGAATTTCGTGTTTCTAGCTGTTGTCGTTTAATATGTACCATTTTACCCCTTTTTGCCCCATTTCACCCCCTACAAATAAGAATCTCTTTATGGTGCACGTTTTTGCTGTAGGGGGCATGTGCATACCAAATATCAAGTAAGTACAAGCAGACATATTGAAAAAACATGCTTAAATACGCTAAAATATTAGGGATTATTACGGGTATTTTTAGTTCTTTGTTAGGGAAAAAATTTTCCCTTTGGGCCGATTTCGCCCCATTTCAATCCCAACCGATCTACGACTATAAGACGCATTTATGGAAAATTTGAACGTTCTAGCTCCTTTCGTTTAGATGCTAGCGTGCTTTCAACAGACGGACGGACATGGCTAGATCGTCTTAGAATTTTATGACGATCAAGAATATATATACTTTATATGGACTCAGGTCGATATTTCAAGGTGTTACAAACGGAATCACAAAGTTAGTATACCCCCATCCTGGAGGTGGAGGGTATAAAAAGTTACGTGGTTATGTCCAAAGACAATTTTCACAATTTTGACTTTACAGCCAACATTTATCCTGAACTATTATTTTAGCCGTGTTTAAAAAGTTTTCTAGATTTTGGGTATATCGTGTTATCAAATACCAACATATCGCTATTATATCATTTTACATCACAAGTTATCATGCTTTTAGCGAGTGAAATAGAATAAATGTAGCGAGTAAAGTCAAAAATTGTGAAAAGTGACTTTAGAAAAGCACGGATAATTTTCTATCATATCGAGAATACCAAATATTTCCTGGAATATGATTCCTAACTAAATAGAGAATATTTGTGATACAAATGTTTCAGAAAATCAGATAGAAAAAGTTGAAATAAATGCAAATGCAGCCGCGAAATTTTTGCAACAATCACAGTTTTTTCGCGACTTACTACATGTATGTTACAAGCGACATTGGATCTTAATACACATGAAAAATATCAGCGGGATCTTTTGGATAGATCGCGAAAAAATTACAAAACAAAAATGTCACGAGTACAAATAATTTTAGACATATCTCTTGCAAAAATATCCCATTTATATTTTTTATTTACCGTGCTCTTCCGAAATACCCACATTTCTTGTCGAAAAAGATAGATCTTCCAAAAAACATGGATCAAATTTAATTGTACTATTTAAGCGTGAAAAGTTTTATTTACAACTTTGGTGTTTTCGGCGATCCCCACTGAAATATCCCTACACATTTTTTCGTAGAACATTTTAGTCCTTTCTCGAAAAAAGGGTCAAATTGACCCATAAAGAGAGGAGCTAGAGAGTTAAGATCTTCCACAAAAATTGTCTTCATAAAATTCCACAATATATCTTCAAAAAGATCACCGGAGTGATATGAATTTCCACTAAAACTTAACGCATGTAGCGTTCATTGTGTTCGATTTCAACATCTTATTTTGCCCTTATCTCACTATAAATCTCAATTCACGAGATTGTTTTATACTATTCATCTATGTGGAGCCACACATATAAAGTCGATGATTATCATTTTGATTATTGGTAACCTCTGTTTCTTCAAGAATTTTCGTTTTACGTCTAATAACGATCTATTATTTCTTCGCCTTTAAATTATTATTGGGAGGTATTACGTTCTTCGATATCCTAGAATCAATATGCATGTATATGCGTATAAAATTATTGTCTTGTTGGTGTAATCATAATTTACAAAAAAATCCATATTGTAACAAATTTTAAATAATGTTCTTTCATGTAAAAACAGTTCGAATTTCTTCTATGTTGGTATTTGTTTTAAATTTATGACTTTGTTACGTCTCTATTTATATATTGAACATTTCATTTTCATATTGTTTTTTTTACAAATCTCTTTCATTGCTGCTGTCTTTTCGTTGTACATTAAATATTCGTTGTTATGATAAATTTTCTTTCTTTTCTTTTTTTCTCTCATTAATTTTTTTAATTAAATATTTCTAAATATAAATAATAAAAATTCGTTCATGGGATGTGGCGACAATAATTTGGGTTCGATGGTTTCTTCAATTGCAATATTCATACATCAATCAGTACCGCAGGATTTGGACGTTGAGTTAATTTAATATAGTTGAAGGCAGGACACGATGGTATGATTTATGCATCAGTAGGACTTGGAGGTGTAGTCCATTTGTATGATTCTTAATAATAATGACAGGATCGAATATGATAAAATTGATGGCAAGAATGAACATGACAGGATTAAAGATGGCAGGATCAAAGATCGGAACGGAGATGACAGGAAGGAAGATCGTAGGGTCGAAGATGGCAGGATCGCCATGTGATGATCCTGTATAAATTGAAATAGGAAACCAAAAAGGGAACTCTAAGATCCGCGCTATAAGTTTCCGCTACTTAAAGTCCCTGATTGGTTCTCGGCGCTTTGGCTTATTTTGAGTATACTACATGTTCTTTATTAGCCCTTGCCAAGAACCACTCTGACCCCTGAGTTGAAGTCGAGCGTATTTATACAGGGTTCTGATTTTTTTCTTATAATTATTTGTTTCTTAATCTAACTTAAAATCGAACTTATTACTATTAATTTCATTCTCATCCATTCATACACTTCAGCGTTACAACATTCGGATTGGCTGAGCAATCCACCAGGCACACCTTTTCATTTATCACACTTTCTCCCTTCATTATTCTTTAACTGACTCCTTCTCTACACTTTCTCAACTTGCTGATTGCCTGGTACACTCTAATAGTCCAATGTACTAAAGGTGTCGGTGCGCAGTAAAGACAAAGAAAATGTCACAGAGTTATGCATTATGATCGAATATCCAAACATATTTACATAAGCATATATAGCCATAACAACGAAAGGATCGCGTTACACATATTCCTCTTGTGTATTGAGTGCAGTCGTCAATGGACACCAAATGACTCGTTGCACTGGAATGTGTGAATGGATATAGGGCACTCGGCCATTTGTTCGTTCTACTTGAAATTTGACATGTACTGTATGTACAACAATTATGTACCGTAATGTACAAAAGTGTACATACCCTACACTCTTTTAAAGGAAAACAATTTGCAAAATAATTATCTTGAAGATAATTCAAGATAAGACTTTTATTAATTTAAAAAATATATTAATTTTTAGATTTAAATTTACACAAGAATAGCGCTCGAATATCGAGTGCTGTACCGCAATTCTGTAACTTTTCTAACGATAACTGTCGGTTGTTTTAGCGAAATTTATATTATCTAATTATTAGTTAACGACTTTTTCCGATAACATATGTTTTTGCAAGTTAACGACGAATATCGGTGCAAATTGGAGGATGTAAAAATGGATTAGGAAACAATACAAAAGTAAACACTTTACAAACAATTTTTTGGAGTATTAAATATGAAAAAAATTGTAAGTATATATTATTATAATTAATAATAATTATAATATGTATTTAATAAACATTTCTACAAACATATGTATGTATTTACATGTGTAGGAAAAAAAAGCGGTCCGCGAGCCACATCGGCACAACATTAAATTAACAGGCCAATTTCAGTGTCACTGTTTTTATACTTAACGGTATTCGGTACGATTTTACTACGGCAATTTTATTGTAAAGGGTGATTTTTTAAGAGCTTGATAACTTTTTAAAAAAAAAACGCATAAAATTTGCAAAATCTCATCGGTTCTTTATTTGAAACGTTAGATTGGTCCATGACATTTACTTTTTGAAGATAATTTCATTTAAATGTTGACCGCGGCTGCGTCTTAGGTGGTCCATCCGCTTAGTCCAATTTTGGCATTTCCACGTTTTTGAGTAACAGAGACCCAATTGGTGGCAACGGCGACGAATCGAAAATTGGTGGTCATCATTAACACTGGCCGATACAGCTGCGATATTTTCTTCAGTTCGCACTCTACGTAAGCGTGTTGGTGGTTTAATGTCCAACAATGTAAATTTGGTGCGAAATTTAGTCACAATAGCCCGAATAGCCGCTTCAGTGGGTCGATTAAACTGACCATAAAATGGAAGCGCGCAATGAACTTTCTTAACAGAGCACGCATTTTGATAATAAAATTCAATAATTTGCAAGCGTTGTTCGTTTGTAAGACGATTCATGATGAAATGTCAAAGCATACTGAGCATCTTTCTCTTTGACACCATGTCTGAAATCCCACGTGATCTGTCAAATACTAATGCATGAAAATCCTAACCTCAAAAAAATAACTCTTTAGTTAGCCTACCGACAATTTTGGTAAGTTAACGATTCTTTTTAACGATAAAAATCGGTTAGAAAATGTTACAGAATCACTTTTAACGACAATTGTTGTAAACTAACGAATTTTGGCAACTTAACTACCGAAAGATATCGTTAAAAAGTTACAGAATAGCGGCACTGGTTTCTGCTAGTTTCAATAAAAGTATGAAATGCTGGTTTTCCAAAGCCTACTTTCTGCAACAACAAAAAACGAGCGCAATCTTGTCTCCGAACATGCAGACACGCAACTGAACGAAAGTGCGCACAAAGAGAACAAAAAAAAAACAACATAATGGGTAGTGTAGTGAACGACAGCACAAAAAATGTTAAGGCAGTGCAGACAGGCATGGACCGCTACCTGAAGCGTAAATCTAGCCCTAACAAGGGAAACATAAATTATAATAAATACATCAAGTGCTCAGAATCCAATGGCAAACAATCGTTTTGCTTTACTAGGCGAAGAGGAACAGACGCAAATCTCTAGTTCAAACGTCTCTACATTCACAAAACCATCACCAACATATGTACGCGAGCGTTCATCTAGCCCACTTGTTTGTTTGCCCATAGTCCGTTTATCTGTCGTCCGTGTTGTGTACCGTCAAAGATTTTGTCAAAAAAAAAAAAATCAAAATAAAACAGTGTCTAAATAATATTATCTAAAATCAGATAAAAATTACAAATAAATAATATATAATAGAAACAAGTGCAAGATGAAATTCGTAAAACATTAATAACAAAAGAAAAACCAATAACAAATCACAAGCATCCAAAAACCGCGCCGTGCTCCAAATAATGCAATAGACAACCAATCAATAACAACAACAAACACATACCTTCATACAAAAATAACCAACAAAACAACAAAAAACGAACAAACGAAAACTGCGACGCGTACCAAAACAACATCAAAAGCATCATCGTCTTCAGCGGAAGCAGCAAATGATGATTACAACAACAATAGATGCATACTTCACTGACTGCACAAATGGGTTCTATGTTCCGTTCTTGGTGTGTTCGTTGCTCCCCTCCCCATCCTCACCCATTACCTTTCGTGTAATTGAATTGTCGATCTTCCCTAGTGTTATGCCTAAGGCATTGGGCTAGTACAGCAACGGTAAGGAGGGATGTGTGGCAATTTTGGTTACATATTTTGACTCACTTTTTTATTTCTCTAAATCCTAATGGTTGGCAAGTTTAAAATAGAATTTTCCAACATACGAGGACTTAGATCGATTTTTTGCCGTGTACGCTCACGTACGGTCATCGGCCTGATGTTCTTGCTCTTTGTGAGACCCAGTTGTGTGAGGATTCTAATCCACAGGATTTTCACATTCCTGGGTATCACACCCTATCTCTTTTTATCCCCAAAAAAGGTCTTGTGGTATGCGTACGTAAAGATATAGTGTTTCAGAGCCAGCATAACTTAAGCTCAGAAAATCCAGAATTTAACTCCCTTTGGGTTAAATTCAAGATTGGAACACACGTACTTCATTTCGGATTTGTGTATAGAAGTCCAAACGCGGAAAGGGAGGTATCCCTAAATTGCTTCGACGCCTTTCCGATTCAATTACAAAAATTTTAGAGGATTGTCCTGACAGTGAAATTGTGGTTGCTGGCGATTTCAATGTCCATAATTCCTCTTGGCTTGCCCATTCGAGTCACTCAACTCCAGAGGGCCAATACGCCGAGCTTTTTGCCGCGCATAATGATTTGACGCAACTAGTGAATGAACCGACTCACATTCCGCGTGTCCAAGGGTAATACTCAAATATTCTTCATTTTTTTAACATCACGCCCTGAAAGTAATTCGGATCATTGTATTGTTTCAGCATCCATTTCGTATTCCGCTCTTCGTATCGCTTCGACCCCAGCCCCAAACCGGACAATATATATATACGAAAAGGTACGTTGGGCCGAGCTCAACAACTTTTTCCAGCATTTCAATTGGAAACTTTGCTTTCAAAATGGCGATATAGATGCTGCGGCTGAAATGATTGAACATATTATCTTGATTGGAATGAAGTGGAATATATCCAATTAAAGTTATTTCGGATTAACCATCTAATAAAAGTTGGTTTAACCAGACATGCAAGACTGCTGTCAGATCCAAAGAGGAAGGGTTCAGGAAATGGCGTTTAAATAAAAAAGCTACGCAAGCAGACAAGAACCACGCGAGTCAGGGTACTTAGAAGTCAAAAGATTCTGTACGATCTTCTTGCCAAAGTTCTTTCTTCTCCCAGGGGAAGTAAGAGCTTTTGGTCATTTGTTAGAAGAGTAAAGGATAACTCCTCATCAATCCCAACACTTGTTAAAGATGACCAGATGTTCACTAACCTGGTTGCCAAAGCTAACCTACTGGCTGAAATGCTTGAAATTTTGGCTAAAAGAATCCATCCTTGCCGGAAGCAATCAACCACTCCCCGTGATCGGAAATGTATTAAGTTCCACGCCTCAGATATTTTTTCGAACACGTCGAGTTAAAAGGGTTCTCGCAAATCTCGACGTAAATAAATCTCCAGGCCCGGATGGCAATACTTGTCCTATGTAAGTGTTCTTCGACGCTTGCCCGTCCTCTTCGTAATCTTTTCAACCTTGCATACCGTGCAGGGGTTTTCGCAGCACGTTGGAAGAATGCGAACATCCAGCCCATCCCTAAAAAAGATGAGGCTAATAACACTGCTAACTATCGATCGCTCGCGACTTGCTCAGCGCTCTCGAAGGTTATGGAGAGTATGGTTAACCACCATCTTGTGAGGTATTTACAAACCAATGACAATGACTAGAATCGATCTAAGGGAGACCTGATGCTATCCGAAAAGTGGAATCGATCCATCCAACAGCTTGGATAGAGTGAGGTCGTTGCTCTAGATATCTCTAAGGCCTTTGATAGAGTTTGGCAACGCACGTGTTGTTCTAGATAGGTTAACTGCAGGAGTCCCACAGGGCTTTGTCCTTTCCCCCTCCCTTTTTCTTATTTTCATCGACGACCTCTTGGATCGGACTTCGTATCCATTCTACTCGTTTGCGGATGACAGGAACCTCTGCCATTCATACTCATTCGATCATAGACCAAGTCGTCAAGAAATTGAAGACAAAAGGCGACTGATGGATGAGTCACTCAGCCAGGATTTACTGGCCATTTCCAAATGGGGTCAAGTTAATAGAGTAGATTTTAATGCACGTAAGACTCATTGCTTCTTATTGTCTCACAAGCGAATCGCTGCTCCAACGGTGTCGTCGATTTTAATCAACGGTGTAGATATTGAGCAATCAGATACTCTTGATGCTTTAGGCATGAAAATACAATGTGATGTTTGTTGGACAAAACATGTATGTGGAATCGACTTCCGACAGATATCTTCCCAGCTAATTATGATATTCAGAAGTTTAAAACAAAATTCAACAAACACTGATCTTTCCTCCTTCCAATACCGTATCTTCCTTCCGCCAACGCAATGCGCTGCATTTATAGGAGACATCCCCTGAGTGTTGGTTGAGTGGAAAAAAATGGTTTTAGTGCCATCACATACTGCACAGAGAAAAAAGCTACTACACTTATAGTCTTAAGAATTGTAAAGGTTTGGTCGTTGTCTTGAAGGGGATTGAACATAGTGTAGAACCAAACGATATACAATATGCCTTGGAAGGCAAAGGATACAAGATAAGATCGGTGGTCAATATCTTTAACAGGTTGAAAATTCCTCAGCCATTATTTAAAGTCGAACTTGAACCAGACGCCCGAAATTTGAAAAGGAATGAAATACATCCTATTTACAAAGAAACTCATTTACTTCACAGACGCATATCTGTGAAATAGCCGTACAATGTCGAAACTGTCAGGAATTCGGGCATACTAAGGCCTAGTGCACACTACCTACGGTATGTGTTGTTTGCGGTGACCTACACCAATCTACCAAGCGCAAACTTACCCAAAGTCTGAACATGTTTAGGTCCACTATGCAGTCAATGATGCGATAATTGATGCGGAACCAAGCTCTTCTCATCAAGAAATGAGATCCTCCCTTAAAATATGCAGCTGGAACGCGAATGGTGTAAATCAAAACAGACAGGAAATTTCAAACTTTCTCAATTCTGAGAACAAGATATAATGCTTTTATCTGAAGGGGAAATCGATTTAACTTTCAAACCGAACAGAGCTTTAATTTTTTTGCTGCCGAAAAAATGAAATTAAAATAAATATATTTACATATACATATATATTTCATATTCAAGTAATTTTTCGAATATATATGTACCGCTGAAATATGAATAAACTACCCAATATCCCAATTGATAAGTTGCCACCTGATAAATCGAAGCAGACTTCAACCGGAAAATCTACAGTCTAACATCTCAGAAAATCTTCTTCAAGCGATATCTCAAATGAAAAACATGATACACTAAGCGCTCAATCAGATAAAGGCAATGCATTAGAAGAAAATCCTCACACAACGGCAACATTACATTACCCAAATTTCAAGAAATTTCAACAAGTTCAATGGATTGCGATGATACACATCTCCCAAATTCTTCGGATTGAAATTGTAAGGAATAAAAGAATACGTCTTCATCATACTGGGGTGGATTTCACTCCGCGTAGCAGCTCAAATGTAAAATCTTCACAAAGAATACTACCACACATATTCCAAAAACAAAACGCTCATTTTGTCCACCTATATTTTTATTTAACGTAGATATAAAACAATTAATAGAACAATTGAATTAGTTCACTCGGAAATGATGCAACTTTTAAAAGATAAGAAAATACCCTCTTACTCATACATTCCAAGAGGAGCTTAGGCGCAATTGTGTTATACTCCTCGGTTTATTTTACAAGACCGATGTAGAAGAGATAACAAATTAAATAAATTGTTATGCCCCGGCACTGTGGATTCAGTCTCTAAATTCCCCACCTTCTTTTCTAGACGTAACGGTGTAGACTTTTGTTGTTGACTTTTGGTTAATTTTCTAAGAGGAAAGACATTAAATGATCTAACCTCGTTGAAGGAAATTTTCAACCAAATGGTCACATGTCACGGAGTTGTAGCGTATGTGTGAATTGTGACAAATATCTTGATCCGGGAAAATGCGAGTTCAAATCAGATAAACAGAATTTGCCTTATTGCGTCAACTGCGAGAAACATGGCCATCCATCTAGCTACAGAGGATGCCCTGCGTACAAAAAATCTTTGGTAAACAAGGAAAATATTAGGGCTAAAGGAAAATCAGGAAAACAAAAGGCTGTAAATAATGTTATAGCTGCAATTCATAACTCTAACTTTATTCATTGGCATTGCCATACGTAAGTCCTACAAATTCACCGCTTTGAGACTGTCAAATATAAACTTCCCATGTCTGTTTATATGCCTTAAATTTGACATTGAAGAGACTGAGAGGAGATTTTTATTTGGAACCATCTATTTTCCATGTAACTTTTCCCGAAATTTGATTTATAATGGACTCTCCGACTTATGTGAGTTATCACAGAATTATGATGGAACTTTTATTCGATAAATAATGACAACGGGAATACTCTACATGATTGGCTTCGGGATTGCTCAGTAGATCTGATTCGACTTACTTGTCCAACTCCATCTTATCAAATCAGGAATACTTGTTGTTGTCCAAACAAATACAGCTATTAAATATAATAATTAAAGAAAAGGTACAACAAGAACAAATTATTTAATGAAAGAATGAGTAAAATCGTTCCACGTCCAAATGCACATAAGCTGGTTTACAGAATTTTAGGACATAAAAGGAAAACACAAATTACAAAATTAGAGGTAGACGAAAGAATAATTGACAGTGATGATGATTGTCTATTTGAATTGCGGAAATATTTTTCTGGAATTTTTAACAGACCTAACCAAGTCCAAGTTATCGATCATATTGAGAACATTATCACTTCAACAATTACTAACGTAACCGATTTCGATTTAAATTTTTCGGGACTCGCATCTCTGGACGATGTCATAAAAGATTGTACTGCAATCAACAACAAGAAATCATATGGTCTCGACCATATCTCGAACTTCGCTATTAGAAAACTACCTACGAAAGCATTTGAATTTCTCACAATAATATTCAACAATTGTCTATGTAACGGTTATTTTCCTGACACATGGAAAATTTCAAAAGTATTCCCTAGCCGGAAGAAGTCAAAAAGCAATGAGTTAAACAACTTAAGACCTATCTCATTACTTTAGTATTTAGGAAAATTACTTGAAAAAACAAGTAAGGAAAGTCTAAAGTCGGTCGGGGCCGACTATATGATACACTCCACTTTCCAACCGAATACAGTCCAACTCGGTAAAAAAGTGAAAACGGGAAGAATTTTTGTATGTTTCCTAATCATAGGCTAATACGACCTGGTTCGATTTGTCAAATCGATAAGAATATTGTATCGGGGCTATATCCAAACATGGAAAAATGTGACTAACTTTCACAATAAGTTCTTCCAGTTCAAATATAAGGTGTTATGTTCACTTTGAAGAAGTTCGGTGAAAATTCGTGGTTTCTGGGGCGGAAAAAGTTAAATTGGGAGCGAAACTTGTATGGGAGGTATATATAAATCTGAACCGATCTCAAACATTTTTACCACAGATGTTTCTAGTTGAAATGTAAGATGTTTTTCCAATTTTGAAGAAAATCTGTTATAAAATGTGGTATCTAGAGTGAAAAGTGTCAAATCGGGAGTGAAATTCGTATGGGGGCTATATCTAAATCTGAACCGATTTTCTTCAAATTAAATAGCGTTCGTTCTTATCCCGAAAAACTTCGTTGTGCAAAGTTTCATTTGGTTCTGTCTACAATTGCGACCTGTATCGTGATTACAAGAATAGATGGACAGACGGACGGACATTGCTAAATCGATTCAAAAAGTGATTCTAAGTCGATCAGTATAATTAACAATGGGTCTATCTCTCTTCCTCTTGGGTGTTACAAACAAATGCACAAAGGCATAATACTCTCGTGGAGTGTATAATAATTCGCGGGAAGATGGATATAGGCCTTGATATGTACATGATTTACAATTTGGTTTTAAAAAAGGTCACTCTACGACTGATGCATTGATCAAATTTCAGAATGATATTATGTGTAACCTCCGAAGAAAATACTGCACTGTTGCTATTTCTTTAGACATCGAAAAGGCTTTTGACAGTGCATCCCATTCATGCATACTTTTCAAAATGATTAATATTGGTTTTAGCCCATCAATCGTTAAGATGATACATAGTTTTTTCAAGAATAGGAAATTTTGTATGGAATTCAATGATAAAGTATCAGAATATGATCATATCAATCGGGGTGTACCTCAAGGCTCCATCTTGGCGCCACACCTAAATAACATATTTATATATGTTATACCCACATTGAACAAAATTCGATAGGTCTGTTATACGCCAACGACTCACTACTATACTCCCACGCTGAATCACCTTTAAAAGCTTTGGATAATGATTTTCTTCATTTGGAAAATGTCAAGCATTTCTATAGGACATGGGGACATTTCTATGTAAAAGTTTTGTTGCTCCTGAAAGTAAAACACTTCAACTTTTCGTAGATGGGACGGAAATTCCATTATGGATAATGAAGTACCTCGGCGTAAATTTCAACAAACTAATGAAATTCAATGACCAAGCCAGAACTGTAATTCAAAAATCACGGAGATTGGTGGGTCTCTTCTCTAGAATACTCTGGAACAAACAGTTACAGCCAAGTACAAAACTACTATTATATAAGACAAGTATTAGACCGATTTTACTATACGCTTTCCCAATCTGGTTTCAAATTTCTCCAACTGTAATGAAGAACATTGAGAACGGAAAATTCTGCGTTTTTGTATTGGAAAAATTTCGTATCTCCATCCAAACGTTTCTCTAATCGATGTTATTTCAAAACCAAACCTTCATGAAAATAATTGTATCATATCCGTTTACGATGAACAGAAACATTTTACTTGGTCACATACGAACTATCTTCCTCCTGTTGGGTATATGAACAATCGTCAATCGAACTTTAGTATCAATAATAATATCCGCCATATATTTTATGGCAAAGCTCCTCTTGGAATACACAGATGATAATCGTTTAATCCATTCTTACCTTACAGCTACACGTTCTTTTATACACTCTTAGATTTTAATTTTTTTTATTAAACATATATTTCGCATTTGTAATTTTAATTAACAACTCTCCAAAAATGTATAGTCCCGGGAGTTTTAAGAATTACACCTACAACACAAACCGTTTAACACCCTTTCATGATAAAGTATGATGCTGTCCAAATTCTCATGCCAATTAAGGCACTACATTTTTAACTTAAGTTATTCTATAAATCATCTTTGTTATTCTTAAAAAAATGTTTGAAAGGCTCAACAAAACCAAACTCAAGCTTTTATCAGAAACGCATCTCACAAACAGATACAACTTTCACATACCAAATTATAGTTTTTACTGTACAAACCACCACGCTGGTAAGGCTCATGATGAGGCATGTCGTACTCCTGGTATTTTTGGAAAACTATAACCAAGAGACATCAGTTCGAATAACTTCCCGTCGTGGTCCCCTGACAATATCGCCAAATTACTGCCCCACGATACGCAGTATCTATTAAAGTATTTTAAAATGCTGCCGGCGATTTCAATCCGAAGCGTACAAACTGGTGCTCACGCCATCCAAATCCCAAGGTCAGACAATTATATAATTGTCTCATGGAACGTCGAAATGACCTTGACTTTATCTCTCCATGTCAGCCAACATACTGGCCGACTGACAATAATAAACTGCCTGATCTAATGCATTTTGGCATTTTTAGAGGAAATGAAAAAAAATGTCATCGGATCACTCACCCGTAATTATTCTAATTAACAATGGGAATTCGATGGTAGAGACGTACTAAAGTTTGTAAAAATACATAAGTAGTCACAACGGTTTCGATGACCATATTTAAAATGATGACGATATTGATGACAGAATAAATAAGATCAATTCCATCTTAAATCTTCTACATGCTACGCCTCGCCAAAATATCCCTTCGGAAAATGGTGGATCATACACAAATAGGGAAATAGAGTTCCTTATCAATGACAAAAGAAGACAGGCAGCTCTTAAAAAAGAGTATAGACGCCAGCGAACTAGTTATGTCGAAAGCCTTACTCCGACGAATTCAACGGATTTAGCGCTATGGAAATCACTTCGTAATACAAGTATTCCAGTAGAGACTAATTTCCCCATTCGCAATACAAATGGAGAATGGATAACTTAACAGAAAAAGATAAGGCACAAGTTTATACCGATCACTTGGATCACGTTTTTCGTCCAAACAAGGCTAGTAATAACTTTACGTTAGCTGCTCCACTGTCGTCCACTCCGACAAGGAGTTCTCTCAAATATACCTGACAACAAATCCGTACGAACTAGCGCGTGCTATAAAGGATACCATTAAACTGGGAAAAGCTCCCGGATACGATCTTATAACGCCGAAAATTATTTTGGAACTACCATTTATGGCAATACGGTTCCTTTCAAATTTGTTCAATTCCATTTTTAGAATATGCTGTTTTCCAAAACATTGGCAAATCTCATTAATAAAGATAACACTAGTCAACAGTCAAAATGTACTCGGGATGCGATAATTTTTTCTGTGTAGATAACCTTGACATGAGCTCGAAAAACGCAATAAAAATTTTTTTTTCGTTTGGTTTTTGTTTTATTTTTTTTTTTAAATTTTAAAAATTTAATTGAATTAAATTTTAAAAAATTTAAAATTACAATTCCCTTAATCTGTTCATATATTGTTTTCCTATACAAGCAACAGTTTCCAAGTTAAAAATGAATATATAAAGGAAAAAACTTATTTTTTTGCCTAAAGATTTAATTTTTTTTTTTTTAAATCCATAAAAAATCCAAAATGAAAAAAAATGTCAAATCTTATTACTTTTACGTAAAGTCACATAACCTATGAGCAAAATGAGACAAAGATCATGAAAATCGATGCACGCGTTTCGCTTTTATTCGCAATTGAGTAAAGGTAGGGATTTCAAAAATTTGCTCGACATATGCACAACTTTGTCTATGGTAAGGTTTTTTCTTTTTTTTTTGATTCTCAGAATTAACAAAACGGAATAAACAAAGGGTTATTTAATTTTTATGATTGCGTAAGCAAAGTAATAAACGCTAATAAATGTGCGTGAACAATTAAAAGGAAAAAAGGAAAGGGGACTTTTTTAATTATTTGGGTTTTCCGTTGGCTACCTGTATGATTTTTTTAGACTCACACATGGTGAAACAGGTTTTTACTGTACAAACCACCACGCTGGTAAGGCTCATGATGAGGCATGTCGTACTCCTGGTATTTTTGGAAAACTATAACCAAGAGACATCAGTTCGAATAACTTCCCGTCGTGGTCCCCTGACAATATCGCCAAATTACTGCCCCACGATACGCAGTATCTATTAAAGTATTTTAAAATGCTGCCGGCGATTTCAATCCGAAGCATACAAACTGGTGCTCACGCCATCCAAATCCCAAGGTCAGACAATTATATAATTGTCTCATGGAACGTCGAAATGACCTTGACTTTATCTCTCCATGTCAGCCAACATACTGGCCGACTGACAATAATAAACTGCCTGATCTAATGCATTTTGGCATTTTTAGAGGAAATGAAAAAAAATGTCATCGGATCACTCACCCGTAATTATTCTAATTAACAATGGGAATTCGATGGTAGAGACGTACTAAAGTTTGTAAAAATACATAAGTAGTCACAACGGTTTCGATGACCATATTTAAAATGATGACGATATTGATGACAGAATAAATAAGATCAATTCCATCTTAAATCTTCTACATGCTACGCCTCGCCAAAATATCCCTTCGGAAAATGGTGGATCATACACAAATAGGGAAATAGAGTTCCTTATCAATGACAAAAGAAGACAGGCAGCTCTTAAAAAAGAGTATAGACGCCAGCGAACTAGTTATGTCGAAAGCCTTACTCCGACGAATTCAACGGATTTAGCGCTATGGAAATCACTTCGTAATACAAGTATTCCAGTAGAGACTAATTTCCCCATTCGCAATACAAATGGAGAATGGATAACTTAACAGAAAAAGATAAGGCACAAGTTTATACCGATCACTTGGATCACGTTTTTCGTCCAAACAAGGCTAGTAATAACTTTACGTTAGCTGCTCCACTGTCGTCCACTCCGACAAGGAGTTCTCTCAAATATACCTGACAACAAATCCGTACGAACTAGCGCGTGCTATAAAGGATACCATTAAACTGGGAAAAGCTCCCGGATACGATCTTATAACGCCGAAAATTATTTTGGAACTACCATTTATGGCAATACGGTTCCTTTCAAATTTGTTCAATTCCATTTTTAGAATATGCTGTTTTCCAAAACATTGGCAAATCTCATTAATAAAGATAACACTAGTCAACAGTCAAAATGTACTCGGGATGCGATAATTTTTTCTGTGTAGATAACCTTGACATGAGCTCGAAAAACGCAATAAAAAATTTTTTTTCGTTTGGTTTTTGTTTTATTTTTTTTTTAAATTTTAAAAATTTAATTGAATTAAATTTTAAAAAATTTAAAATTACAATTCCCTTAATCTGTTCATATATTGTTTTCCTATACAAGCAACAGTTTCCAAGTTAAAAATGAATATATAAAGGAAAAAACTTATTTTTTGCCTAAAGATTTAATTTTTTTTTTTTTAAATCCATAAAAAATCCAAAATGAAAAAAAATGTCAAATCTTATTACTTTTACGTAAAGTCACATAACCTATGAGCAAAATGAGACAAAGATCATGAAAATCGATGCACGCGTTTCGCTTTTATTCGCAATTGAGTAAAGGTAGGAATTCAAAAATTTGCTCGACATATGCACAACTTTGTCTATGGTAAGGTTTTTTCTTTTTTTTTTGATTCTCAGAATTAACAAAACGGAATAAACAAAGGGTTATTTAATTTTTATGATTGCGTAAGCAAAGTAATAAACGCTAATAAATGTGCGTGAACAATTAAAAGGAAAAAAGGAAAGGGGACTTTTTTAATTATTTGGGTTTTCCGTTGGCTACCTGTATGATTTTTTTAGACTCACACATGGTGAAACAGGTATGTAGCCACCGTAAAAAAATATACACCCATTTATAAGTACCTGTCAGTAAAATACTAAACAATACACAGTATAAATAGGTCTTCATTGATCGATTTTACTCATTCAACAAGTGTCGACGAACGCGATAGTTAAAATGAGCAAACGTTCGCGAGGATTTGAATGCAATACCAATCCAAGTAATTTTTGTTACATGTGCGGAGAATACGTTTCTGAAAAAACAAGCGTTGTTTTTCACCTAAATTTAGAGATTCATTTGAAGAGAGCTTCAATTTAAAGGTCTCAAACATAGATGAGCGGTGGACACCAAGTGCTCTATGTCCAAGGTGCTACGTACAGCTAGCTGACTCAAGGTAAGTGTAGATTACGAAATTCAAGAACATATATAACTTATTATTGAAATTCTTTCAGACGACAGCCGAGAATCATCATGCCAATGCTTTGGAGAGCTCCGCTTTGCAACCGTCCGTTTCAAGATGGGCATCTAATAATGAGGCGATACATCCAACATCAGATCCGGAGACAGTAGAAACCACATCAGAATGCGAGTCAACATATACATTGCATGGAGGTCAACGCTTATGTTCCCAAGCAGAACTGAACGATTGGGTTAGAGAATTGAAACTCTCCAAGGAAGATGCAGAGTTGCATGTATCGCGCATGCAACAGTTCGGTTTCTTGGCTCCTGGTGTGGTGACAACAATCTACAGGAAGCGTCATGAACCATACGCAAGGTACTACACAAAAAAAGACAACATCTGTTTTTGTAAGGACATTCCCGGATTATTTGGTGAACTCGGGTACTCTTACGATGCAGGAGAGTGGCGTCTTTTCATCGACAGCAACAAGCAGAGCCTTAAAGCAATTTTACTGCACAACGGCAACAAGAAACCTTCGATTCCAATTGCTCATGCCGTTGACACCAAGGAAACATACGAAGTCATGGACAATCTACTAAAGTGCCTTAACTATGAGAGGCACGATTGGAAAGTTTGTGCCGACCTTAAGGTTATCGGTATCCTTTGTGGATTACAAGGTGGATTCACAAAGTACTGTTGTTTTCTCTGCCTTTGGGACAGCCGCGATCGTCAACATCATTACACCAGGAGGAGTTGGACAGAAAGAGTTAACTTCATCCCCGGCAGCGACAACGTGAAATATACACCACTCATAAAAAAGGAAAATGTTTTTCTCCCACCTCTTCACATAAAGCTCGGACTCATAAAAAACTTCGTGAAAGCTATCAACAAAGATGGCGAAGCGTTCGCCTATTTAAAAACCATTTTTCCTCACCTTTCATCGGCAAAGATTAAGGAAGGCGTTTTCGACGGTCCGCAAATTAAAAAGTTGTTGCAAGACCAACAGTTTGAGCACATTTTATCACCAAATGAAGCTGCAGCTTGGAACTCATTTCGGCAAATTGTTTCCGGATTTCTTGGAAACAACAAAAGCTCAAATTACAGAGAGATCGTCGAACAACTACTCCAAAATTATAAAAAAATTAGAGCAAATATGTCGCTTAAGATACATTTTCTACACTCGGACTTCTTTCCGGACAACCTGGGCGATGTGAGTGACGAGCATGGTGAGCGTTTTCATCAGCAAATGAAAGAAATTGAGCACCGATGCCAAGGATTTTGGAACGAAGCTATGATGGGGGACTATATCTGGTTCCTGATAAGAGAAACAGACCCTTTGCTTACGCAATCATAAAAATTAAATAACCCTTTGTTTATTCCGTTTTGTTAATTCTGAGAATCAAAAAAAAAAAGAAAAAACCTTACCATAGACAAAGTTGTGCATATGTCGAGCAAATTTTTGAAATTCATACCTTTACTCAATTGCGAATAAAAGCGAAACGCGTGCATCGATTTTCATGATCTTTGTTTTGGGCGATGTGAGTGACGAGCATGGTGAGCGTTTTCATCAGCAAATGAAAGAAATTGAGCACCGATGCCAAGGATTTTGGAACGAAGCTATGATGGGGGACTATATCTGGTTCCTGATAAGAGAAACAGACCCTTTGCTTACGCAATCATAAAAATTAAATAACCCTTTGTTTATTCCGTTTTGTTAATTCTGAGAATCAAAAAAAAAAAGAAAAAACCTTACCATAGACAAAGTTGTGCATATGTCCGGTTCCGGAGTTATGCCGGACGAAACAAATTAACAAAAAAAAAAATTTTTAAAATTAAAAAAAAAAAAAAAACAAAAACCAAACGAAAAAAAAAATTTATTGCGTTTTTCGAGCTCATGTCAAGGTTATCTACACAGAAAAAATTATCGCATCCGGAGTACATGAAATTTTTTTCATTTTGTTGAGTAGTGTAATTGTGAAACCTGGAAAGAACAAAACAGTCCCTTCATCCTATAGGTCAATAAACTTACTTCCGTGCTTGTCTAAACTCTTTGAGAATATTCTCCTCGCTAAACGTAAACCATTTCTCGCATCTAAAAACATGATTTCAGATCACTAATTTGGATTTCGCGAAGGTCATAACACTATAGAATAGTTAAACAGATTGACCAATGAAATACGAAATGCTTTTGAAAAAAGAATACTGTTGTGCTGTATTCCTTGACGTTGCCCAGGCTTTTGACAAAGTTTGGCATGAAGGCTTGAACTACAAAATTCAAAAATATCTACCCGCGAACACTCATAGTCTTCTTAACTCATACTTGAAACACCGTAGCTTTCGAGTCAAGTGCGGGCAATATATCGGAAGTAATCAACCTTTTGTACACTGCAGATATACCCACATATTCAAGCGTTCTCATGTCAACTTTCACCGATGACACAGCCATAATGACACAAAAATCAGATAACGTCAATTGCCCTACAGGGTCACTTAAAACGCGTTGAATCATAGTAGTCTATCTGGAGGATAAAAGTTAACGAGACAAATTGTAAACAGAAAACATTTACTTTAAGTTTTAATACATGCCCAACGGTAAAACTAAACAACATTTCTCTTCCACAATTTGACTATGTTACATACCTTAGTATCCACCTGGACCGCCGATTAACTTGGCGAAGACACATTGAAGCCAAAAGAACTCAAATTAACAAAATCCGACAACTTCATTGGCTGTGTAACCCAAACTCGAAACTAAATCTAGAATACAAAGTACTTCTCTACAACTGCGTGATAAAACCAATTTGGCACTTCGGCGCTCAATTATGGGGCAATGCATGCTCGATCAATATCGAAAAAATCCAAAGGGTTCAGTCAAAGACTTTAAGGATGATTACTGGCGCACCTTGGTATATGAAAATATTCACAGAGATCTGAATATACATCTCGTCAAAAACGAAATTCAAAACATCAAATTGAATCACCAATAGAAGCTTCAACGTCATGTGAACATCTTGGCAAGAAACGTTCTGAATGTTCCACGAGAATGCTTACGAGACAACAAAATCAAAGAGTTAAAACTAAAAATACATTCATTTCATACGGTACTTCACTTGGATGGGAAGTCACAGAAGCATACACTGTAAAATCCGAGAGGGAAAAACTAGAGTAGACACTTCATTTCACCAGGCTGAAATACGCCATCGCTACAATAATCACCTTGAAACCTTAGAAAACCGCGAAAATACGAGAGGAAAAGAATTGATTATCAGAGTTACTGTTTCACCTAACGAGGCTGAAATACGCCCTCACAACATATAATCATCTAGAACTCTTCATAATCCGCGATAACTCGAGACGAAAAGATTTGATTATTGGAGTTACACTCTAGTTCACGAGGCTGAATAAAGCCCTCGCGACTTAATTATCTGAAACCCTTGTTAAACTACGAACCGTTAAATATGTAGACCATTGTACATCGCGATCTCGTAATGGCACTTCTCAATCGCGTGACCTCTTGTCTTGTTATTCCCAACAGACACCCTGTCGTTACTGTGTACAGGACCATAGAACATTCCAAATCCTAAACGGGATTTATTATTACATACATATATTATTTTATAAGATTCGTATACATATTGTTAGGCACCTAAAAGCAGATTCAATATCGAACAATGTATAAAGAAAATTCATCTGACTGTGAAGATGCGAAACAAAAAGGATTTTTTTCGAAATTTTGTACATTTAGGCGGAAAATGAGGCGAATGGAGATAAAATGGCAACCAAACGACTGCAGTTATAATAATGAAATTCGGAGTGTACATTTCTTTGACTTAGTGACGCGAAAATGAAGAGTTTTTCGATATTCGTACCTTCAAGATATAAATGAGCTAGTGGTATTCAGTATTTGCACTCGTCTGACTAGGTATACGCGGAAAATCAGAGGTACGATTTTTTCTAAATTCGTACTTTTAGGGTCAAAATGGAAAAAGGAGTGACATTAGGTGTGTATAATCTACTCGGATACATATTGGATCTTCAATATTAGAACTATCAAAATGGTACCGACATTTAGGCTGTAGCTGGAATCAAGAAAATGCAAATGGGGCAAATCGGGCTTGAGGGAAATTGTTTTCACCTAATAATATGTACGACACACTTTTGAAGATTGCTGTCTAATGTTCACTTTTGCATTACATTTGCAGTTTCATATTTATATAGTAGATGACTATTAAAATTATAATAATAAAGCATCACATTTTTCCTAACATTCAACAGCCTATAATCTGCCGGTGTGTGGAATGCACTCCGTGGTAAAGGGTATATAAGATTCGACCCCGACGAACATAACGTCTTTTTACTTAATATATTTTCGTTCTTTCGTTTGTTTTATTTTGTAATCAATATTTGATTTGAACTGGGATATTCTCCTGGCTCAAGACCATTTTGCATCTATATTTTATTGAATGCAAATTTATTTACAAATGACATGGTTGGATTTATTACTTGGTTGCACAAGACCACTATCATGATTTCTACCCTGTGAAAGGTTTCGGGTGGCTTCGCAGCAACTTTTCAACAACATACCTGGCCTCTTTAAAATAATTCTCACAAACGAATGAGGAGTACAACTCACTTGTCGAATATCCGTTTAAAAAATCGCACCAAGTAATAAAGCACGCGTGTCACCTTATAAACATCTCATTGAGTTGCATATGTGTAATACACATTGTGTATATGCAGGCATACTAAGCCAACAATACTTCTGCCGTGCCAACGCTCATTTGGTTTAGTTTCTTCCTTTATTTTTATTTTGGTATGTAATCAATATTTGATTTGAACTGGGATATTCTCCTGGGATATTTTGTATCTATATTTTATAGAATACAAATTTATTTACAAAATGCATGATGCTATCGGAAGCATGTTGAAATGTGGAAGGTAATTGAAGTTACGGATGCAATTCAAACAATGACAGGAGAAGCATTTCCTAGACAACCTACGGGAACTGCTGAAGCTTCTCTTATTTGTAAAGAATTTTTTATACAAAGAGGCTGGCATAATGTACCACGACGTGTTGACCCAATTTTAACTTAATTATAAATGTGGCTTTATATGGAATCTTCTTTTTAAATACTTTTTTTCACGACTTACTACATACATGTTACAAGCGACATTGGTTCTTAATACACATGAAAGAAATCAGCGGGATCCGTTGGATAGATCGTACAAATAATTTTAGAAATATCTCTTGTGAAAATGAAATGTTTGCAAAAATATTCAATTTATATTTTTTTATTTACCGTGCTCTTCCGAAATATCCACATTTCTTGTCGAAAAAGATCGATCTTCCAAAAAACATGGATCAATTTTAACCTTAGTAGCTTTGTTGTATAAGTTGGCGTGTAATTGTACTATTTAAGCGTGAAGAGTTTTATTTACAACTTTGGTGTTTTCGGCGACCCCCACTGAAATATCCCGACACATTTTTTCGTAGAACATAGTCCTTAAATGTCCTTTTTGAAATGACTTTTTTGACTTTCTCGCGAAAAGGGTCAAATTGACCCATAAAGAGAGGAGCTAGAGAGTTAAGATTTTCCACAAAAATTGTACTCATAAAAGCCCACAATATAGTTGTGACAGAAGTCGAGTCAGTTTAACGTGATTCGCTCCGTGAAGGCCTTAACCACGGTGTGCCATCACACCTGGGGCCAGTTATAATCGACGGCCAGCGCCCCATCGGTATTTCTCAGACATGCCCAGTAGAGAGCGTCAGTACCCTAAAGGACACACCTAATCCACCCCTCCGGTACCAATTTGAAGGTCTGCTATATGGGCATAACTTCCCTCTAAAAATATGCAACTCCACATGTGACAAGCGCCCTGCCCGCGATTTGGGTATCAACCACAGCCACCACGTTGCACCCAACAGGGTCCTCACCGCCAGTCAGGCTAGGACAAGTCCTAGGGGCCCTGACTCCCGTGGTACCAGAATTAAGTCTCCGGTCAGACCTTGTAGCCAGAAACTACTCCCAGTTTTTGTTCCATTTCGGTAGAGCACGGTAAACAAAAAATACAAATGGGAAATTTTTGCAAAATTTTCATTTTCGCTAGAGATATAGCTAAAATGATTTTGTATGCATGAAAGTTTTGTTTTGTAATTTTCTCGCGATCTATCCAACGGATCCGCCAGATGTTTTGCATGTGTATTAAGAACCAATGTCACTTGTAACATGTATGTAGTAAGTCATGAAAAATGCTGCGATTGTTGCAAAAATCCAAAATTCGCGGTCAGAGCTACAAGCCGCCGCCGCATGTTTCAGCACGAGCCGCGCCGCCGCCGCTTTCATCGACTCAAATCGACTTTAACCACGCCGCCGCCGATCATCGACTCATATCGATTTCAACCACGCCGCCGAGATTTGACGGAGTTCTAACTCAGTCAAATCTTACTAGCAAAATAGACAACCCACTTAAAATTACAAAAGAAAATATAAATGTCGACTTAGACAACCTACTGCTGTAAAATAAATTGATCTTTCTTAGAATTTGGTCATCATATAGTGGGACTATATGATGACGGCTATAGAAAATTGAATGATTGTATTTTGATTTGAAAGACGCATTTATATAAGTCAATTCCAGTACGTGTGGCCATGTGTTTCTATAAATAACAATGAACAACAGCTCCTCTATTGTGCTTCTTTAGTGTGTCAAGGTAGGTAGAGTATTATTATTCTTTGGAAGGATTATGATATTCAAGCCTTACATGAAAAGCTTTAATTGCAAAAATATTTATTAAAATCATCCGTATTATAAATTTTTGGAATGGATTAACAATCACAACAAATTATTGTATGGGATAACAATTAGGGTGTCCAACCACGATAAATCGAATAATTTTTGTTAACTATTTTTTTGAATAATAAAAAATCATGATTTTCGAATAATTCGAATAAATTGTCGCAAATAATCAATTAATCGATATTAAAAGGTTTGTCTTAAAAACTAATGAAATCGTCGTATGCTTTGTATGATAAATTGATTTTGAATAGCCAGTTTGCTCCATTTGGGTAAAAACTATGAAACACCAAATATAAAACCACAATTTTTTCGATTTTTGATATGTATGCTCCACAGATATTAAAATAAGGATTTATCCGACTTCATTTAAAAATAGCAAAAACTGGCCAATAGCTTCGGAATTATTTAAAATTTAAAGAATAGTAATTTCATAGAATAAAATAAATAATAAAGTCAGCTATAAATCATATGATCCATATTCGAAAAAAGTCAATGGATAACTTCTGATATTATGCTCATTTAAGGGAATGTTCTTTATTTTGATAAGATATTAAGATTTTGTCAACTTCTAATGAATTTCGAATTTGATATTACAATTTTTAAATAAAATCAGATACGTAATAAACGTTCAATATATAGTTGAACTACCCGCAAACTGGCGTGTCTTGTCTATATAACTCTTATTAATTATATTTTATTTAAGTGGACAATTGTTCGATTAATCGAATAACTCTCGACTTCATTATTCGATTAATTGGGTTTTTTTTAAACAAACGATAAATCGATTAACATAAAAGTCAGAATAATTGGATACCCTAATAATAATATTAAATTATTGGAACATTGGCTAATATTAACGAATATTGAGCTACTTGCCAAAAATAAAAGAAAATTGTTCCTTCCGTTTTTTTTTTTTAAATTGTCAAATAAATAGGGGTAATCGAATGACAGAACGAGCCGGCAAATCAACCGAAAGCCGCCGCCGCCGATAATTATGGTTCGGCTTGTAACTCTGTTCGCGGTTACAATTGCATTTATTTCAACTTTCTCTATCAGGGCTTCTGAAACAATTCTGTCACAAATATTCCTTATCTAGTCATCAATCATATGCCAACAAATATTTGGTAATCTGTATATAATAAAAAGTTACGCGGTTTTTTTCCAAAGACAATTTTCACAATTTTGACTTTACAGCCAACATTTATCCTGAACTATTATTTTAGCCGTGTTTAAAAAGTTTTCTAGATTTTGGGTACATCGTGTTATCAAATTCCAACATGTCGCCGATTATATCATTTTACATCCCAAGTTATCATGCTTTTAGCGAGTGAAATAGAATACATGTAGCTAGTAAAGTCAAAAATTATGAAAAGTGACTTTAGAAAAGCGCGGATAATTTTCTATCATATCGAGAATACCTAATATTTCTTGGCATATGATTCCTAACCAAATAGGGAATATTTGTGATACAATTGTTGCAGAAAATCAGATAGAAAACGTTGAAATAAATGCAAATGCAGCCGCGAAATTTTTGCAACAATCACAGTTTTTTCGCGAATACTACATGTAAGTTACAAGCGACATTGGATCTTAATACACACGAAAAATCGTGAAAAAATTACAAAACAAAAATGTCACGAATACAAATAATTTTAGACATATCTCTTGCGAATATGAAATGTTTGCAAAAATATCAAATTTATATTTTTTATTTACCGTGCTCTTCCGAAATACCCACATTTCTTGTCGAAAAAGATCGATCTTCCAAAAAACATGGATCAAATTTAACCCTAGTAACTTTGTTGTATAAGTTGGCGTGTTATTATAATATTTAAGCGTGAAGAGTTTTATTTACAATTTTGGTGTTTTCGGCGACCCCGGCTGAAATATCCCTACACATTATTTCGTAGAACATTTTAGTCCTTTCTCGCAAAAAGGGTCAAATTGGCCCATAAAGAGAGGAGCTAGAGAGTTAAGATCTTCCACAAAAATTGTCCTCATAAAATTCCACAATATAGTTGTGACAGAAGTCGAGTCAGTTTAACGTGATTCTAGCCGTGAAGACCTTAACCACAGTGTGCCATCACACCTGGGGCCAGTTATAATCGACGGCCAGCGCCCCATCTGTATTTCTCAGACATGCCCAGCAGAGAGCGTCAGCACCCTAAAGGACAGACCTAATCCACCCCTCCGGTACCAATTTGAAGGTCTGCTATATGGGCATAACTTCACTCTTGGTCAGTGGTTGAAGCCTTTCCTATACCTCAGCTGTTCTATGGGTCACATCTCCCGGTTGAAATATGCAATTCCACATGGGGCAAGCGCCCTGCCCGTGATTTGGGTGTCAACCACAGCCACCACGTTGCACCCAACAGGGTCCTCACCGCCAGTCAGGCTAGGACAAGTCCTAGGGGCCCTGACTCCCGTGGTACCAGAATTAAGTATTCAGTCAGACCTCGTAGCCAGAAACTACTCCCAGTTTTTGTTCCATACAAAACGGGACTGGTCACCCACAATTGTTGCGACAGATGTGTCCACGCTTAACGTGAGTACCTGCCACAATGGCCCAAACCCACGGTGCTCTTAACACCGGGTGAAAACAATGCGTCTACCAACGCCCCCTCGCAAGACAAATTGTCGTACAAGAGTACCAATCCGAGATTATGTATTTGGACATAACCTCCACCTTGGTTAGGTGCGGAGCACTATCTAAACTCCTTACATTCTATGAGTCATGGCATTGATTGTGACAGTAAGAATTCTCTCAGACATTATCTTACAATACTTTTTCGCTTAGTTTAATGCTCCCATCGCCCAAAAAGTGAAAAATTTGAGCCGCGGTTAAAACAAACTTTTATACCCTTCACCTTAGGATGGGGGCATATTCACTTTGTCCGCTGAAGTGGAAATCATGAAATTCGGTGTATACATTCATTCATTCTTTTCTCTTCGGAAAATTGCTTAAAATTTTGTAATCAACGATTTTAGGCAATATTTTCTGTTTGGTATTTTCATAGTATAATCAAAAATTATTTGTCACTTACAGTGGAAATACAATACAAAAAAGTTAGTGCACATGTATGTGTGAGAATAAATCTGCGAGAACAGAGTCTGTTCTTTTGGACTCTCCCCAAATGATTTTATATCATGCTTTGCTTAGGATTTTTTGCATTGCTAGGTTACTTCTCCATTTATCTTCGTATATGAATGAATCAGATAAAATAAGTAAGTCAGAGGATTTCTCCATAGATTTAGATAATTTTTTTATGGTTTAGCATTTGTTAATAGCGTGTTCTGATATGTTTAATTTGAACGGATTTTGCAACAAAATCCAAAGGGAAATTTTTGGTGTTCTGATATCGTTTTTCATTAAATTAGATATCAGTTTAAGACCACCTACAAAAGATATGATATTACTGGTAGAAAATAAAACTTCATAGCAAATTTTATCGGTAAACAAAATTTATTATAAAGTAATAATAACACATCACAAAATAAATTATTTTACAGGTATTGATTAAAGAATACTTGCATCTGAAGACACAGTTTGCGCGTTTAGTCATATCAATTTGTTTTTTATTGTAACCTAAAACATTTATCTTCGTATATGAATGAATCAGATAAAATATGAATCAGAGGATTTCTCCATAGATTTAGATAATTTTTTATGGTTTAGCATTTGTTAATAGCGTGTTCTGATATGTTTAATTTGAACGGATTTTGCAACAAAAGTCAAAGGGAAATTTTTGGTGTTCTGATATCGTTTTTCATTAAATTAGATATCAGTTTAAGACCACCTACAAAAGATATGATATTACTGGTAGAAAATAAAACTTCATAGCAAATTTTATCGGTAAACAAAATTTATTATAAAGTAATAATAACACATCACAAAATAAATTATTTTACAGGTATTGATTAAAGAATACTTGCATCTGAAGACACAGTTTGCGCGTTTAGTCATATCAATTTGTTTTTTATTGTAACCTAAAATATTCATTAGTAAATAAATGGTAAAATTACATAATACTTAATTTACTTAAATTTTTTGTTTATAAAAATGCGTACACTTCACGTCGGTAGACTGTTATGTGTCTCAATATGTGCAAAATGATTTTTGAGAGTTAAGAAAAAATGAAGGTAAAAGCCTGAGAACACTGCACCGACGAGTGTTTTAATTTTTACAATATGTAAACTTTTGCTGTTGCGTAACTGGCTGGAACTTGAATCTTGCAATTGTGGTGTAAATCCCTCTTAAAGAGTAGAGGTGTGATAAGTAGGGAATGGAGGTAAATGGGGAAAATGGTACCATCTGTCTGAACAAATTAAGATATTCGACACGTGCATTACTCTACAGTAGACGCGTAAAATAAACGATTTTTGTGGTTCTTAATGTGTTGACTAGCATAATAAAGAGTATTTCAACTTCGTACTTACAGGGGCAACGGATATAAAGAGACAAAAAGTCATAAACTGAAACTGAAAGGGAAATTTTTGGTGTTCTGATATCGTTTTTCATTAAATTAGATATCAGTTTAAGACCACCTACAAAAGATATGATATTACTGGTAGAAAATAAAACTTCATAGCAAATTTTATCGGTAAACAAAATTTATTATAAAGTAATAATAACACATCACAAAATAAATTATTTTACAGGTATTGATCAAAGAATACTTGCATCTGAAGACACAGTTTGCGCGTTTAGTCATATCAATTTGTTTTTTATTGTAACCTAAAATATTCATTAGTAAATAAATGGTAAAATTACATAATACTTAATTTACTTAAATTTTTTGTTTATAAAAATGCGTACACTTCACGTCGGTAGACTGTTATGTGTCTCAATATGTGCAAAATGATTTTTGAGAGTTAAGAAAAAATGAAGGTAAAAGCCTGAGAACACTGCACCGACGAGTGTTTTAATTTTTACAATATGTAAACTTTTGCTGTTGCGTAACTGGCTGGAACTTGAATCTTGCAATTGTGGTGTAAATCCCTCTTAAAGAGTAGAGGTGTGATAAGTAGGGAATGGAGGTAAATGGGGAAAATGGTACCATCTGTCTGAACAAATTAAGATATTCGACACGTGCATTACTCTACAGTAGACGCGTAAAATAAACGATTTTTGTGGTTCTTAATGTGTTGACTAGCATAATAAAGAGTATTTCAACTTCGTACTTACAGGGGCAACGGATATAAAGAGACAAAAAGTCATAAACTGATGTAGTTATATTCAAAAATATCAACAAATTCGTACTTTTAGGGGAAAATGAGGAAAGGAGTACAAATGATACCATCCAAATGGTTGTAGTTTTTACATGTACTACACTCTTGCGATGATCATGTATAAATTGAAATAGGAAACCAAAATGTTAACTCTAAGATCCGCGCTATAAGTTTCCGCTACTTAAAGTGCCTGATTGGTTTCTGGTGCCTAGATTTATTTTTGAGTATTACAACTCGTTATTTATTCATACTTGTCAAGAACAACTCTGACCTCTGAATCGAAGTCGAGCGTATTTATAGATAATTCTAAATTTGCTTGTTGTTGTACTGCATGTACAACAATTATGTACCGTAATGTATATACAAATGTGTACATACACTACTACACCCTCACCCTTATGAGAAATCTTATAACAGAATTTCGGTTTGTTATTAGATTTAAAAGTGGTAAAATTTTGTAAATTAATACAATGTAATAACAATTAGTTTCAATAAAAAAGTAACTAGCTAAATCAGATGTTTAAAATTAATGTATATTGGTACATAGGTTGTATATATAAAACAAGTAAGGAAAGACTAAAGTCGGACGGGGCCGACTATATAATACCCTACACCACTCCCTGCATATATACATCGCTTTGATTACTAAACCCAGGTATTCCATGGGATCAATTTTATGTAGTTCATATAAATTATACAGTTACTATCAATTCATCTTTAGTCAAATTTAATGAATATGGTAAATAATAAAGTAATTTATCCAATTTTCCAGCAGATATTCCGAATAAAGTAAATATAACATGATATGGAAAAATTGATCAAGATCCAATGATAAATACAAATTATACAGTGGTAATAGGATGAATCGGACGGACATTTGAAGGGGACCTATAACAACACTTGAGGCCTCTGCAAAAACATGCGCCAATATATTACTCATTCACGGTAGGTATTCCTAGTTGAAACATATAATGATCTGCAAAAATTTATGAAGATACGATGTAAGACGTAGTTGCTAGAGCTGTAATAGATCAGAGTGGGAACAATTTGGGTTATACCAAAGTATGGACATATGGACATTAGGGCGTACCTCAAAAAAAAAGTTCGCCGTACACCTTCAAATATGAAGTATTATTGAAAGGTAGTTTCAAAAAAATTTTTTTTATTTTTTTATGCCGAACGTAGGGGTCGCGCTTTTACATTTTTCTATATAACTTCTGCATTTATAAACAGATTTTAAAGTGTGATACATCGATGTTTTTGTCTCGACGAGGCCGATTTTTTTGTCTTTGAAGTCATTGAGCTCAAGCACCCCCTTCTGGTACTTGCCCATCATATCTCAGTTGCTACTACCCTAATGTACCACTCTAATATCAGAAAATTAAAGCTCACATAAAATCATGAAACTCTTCCTAAGGAAGTATGTCGATTTTCGCAGGAGAAAAAGTGTTAAACTATTTTTTTTCTTATTTTACCGAGAGCATTGCATGTATTTATAAGTTGTTCTTTGTATCTTCGATGTTTACAGTCGGTTGTCAAAGTGTAATACATATATTGGTGTTTTTGGCCCATGCGTTGCTCATCGGTGACCGCCATAGCTGATTCATGCACAACATGAGCAAAACTACTTTGTCACATTGTTTCCCTATTGCAAATCGTTTTACCTGTGAAGTAACGGTCTATATTTTATTGTAACAATAAAAATTAGTTCAGTAATAAGGCGTTGGTGGCTCAACAAAGCATTATTAAATATTTCAATTTCCATTATACAACGGTAAAAAAACTAAAAAAATGTCTTTTACGATCAGTGCATTAAACAACACTATGTTACCGAATAAGTACGATGTTATTAATTATTTCTTGTATCTGCGGCATAACACTAATCCCAATAGAAAATTGAGTGCTTTTAAACAAGAAGCTTTCAGAAGCATTACCCTTTTATGGGAGCGGGCAGGCATTCCAATTATATCGGTATCAGGTGTTCGTAAACGGTTGGATAAACTTCTAGACGATTACTATAAATTGGTTAAAAGTCCATTGAAATGCAATGTAAATGAGTGGAATAAATTGTTCTCAATTTCGCGTTGTAAGTGTGGCATAGAAAGAAATGTTCCATGCAGTTGCACCGCCTCTGATAAAATCCCAGACGATGCGAAAGACTTTTTCATCGATCAATGGGGTCCACGGCTGATGACTTTGGATAATGTTTATCATATGATGTCGATGAAAAATTGCGGTGTTCAAACGTGCTCAATTGTTGCACCATCAAAAGCGGTATATACCGAGTTCAACAGTATTGGGTATCAACCAGGCAGCGATGAAGAGCTAGAATTTGAAGAAAATGTTGGCGATTCCTCAGAGAAGATTAAAACAACATTTACGGTGGCGGACATTTCTTTGCGTAATTTTAGTTCGGCTTTGGATCGCAGCGATACTTCAGTTCGCTACGGTGCCTTGCTTGCGACCATGTTAATAAAAGATTTAAAATTGTCTATTGCCGCAAAAGCCAAAGAAGAGTTATCTGCAGAAACAGCCGAAAATATATGTCAGTTCTTTGAAGGGCTTATCATCAATAAAAATAAAATATTTCGAGAACGTGTGAAGTTCCGTAAGGAAGCAAAAGCGGCGGCCAAATGCCATCAATTATTAAAGTGTATCTCTTTCGATGGCAAGAAATAGCCAACTTTGAAAAAAGTAACCGAGGCAAATGTGACGCGAAATATTGTTTTAAATGAAGAACACATCACCATTGTAAAAGAGCCTGACTCCAAATTCATTGGTTATGCTACGCCCACTGATAGCTCTGCTTTGGGGATCCAGAGGAGCATCGTGGATTACTTGAGTCGTGAAAACTTCACTTTGGATGACTTAGTTGCCATAAGTTGCGATGGAACTGCTACCAACACTGGGTACAAAAGTGGAGTCATTGTGAGAATGGAACGCCATTTACAGAGACCGCTGCAGTGGTTCGTGTGCCTTTTCCACTTCAACGAGTTACCATTTAATGCGCTGTTAAGATCATTGCTTGGAAAACAGAAAGGACCTGGAATCTGGCCCGGAAGTATCGGAGAAGGCATTCAAAATTGCATACACTACCCTGTAAGTTTAATATATTAATATTGTTTCGTGTCCGTGTGTTCCGTATACTTTACTTGTGAGCATTTTATTAATTAATAATTCGCATATTTTGTTGCTTATTCCGTTTGGTCAGGTCAAACAAAATTTCGAACGCATTACAATGGGAGAAATGCCAGCGAACATAGATGGGTGGAATATTCGAGGCGACCAGCTTTACTTGTATCGTATGGTTCGAGCCGTTCATATCGGAGAATGCGATGAAAAATTAGCCAGCGAGAAGCCCGGCGCTATTTGCAAAGCGCGCTGGCTAACAACAGCCTCTCGAATTCTGCGCTTTTATATGACGTGTACGCAACCCTCGATGGTATTGAGAAAACTGGCTAAGTTCGTTGTGAAAGTGTATGCACCATTCTGGTTTCTTGTAAAAAGCCAACCACTGGCAATTCACGGAAGTCGGAATGTTTTTCTTTATATATGTTGGATTCGTCAGTTGCCAAAAGATATTCAAGAGGTCATCCGTCCGTTCATTGAAAATAACGGATATTTTTTTCATCCTGAAAATATTTTGTTATCGATGATAACAGACCCAGATCAACTAGTCGTTCAGATGCCTATGATAAGATTTTATCAGCCCGCAATGAAGCCACGGGAAGCATTCGACAAATGTTCGGTCCACCAGTTCATAATTTTATCAATTTTGATAGTGACTCATATTTCAATATGATCGATTGGAAACAATTTGAATTGACTGAGCCGCCATGCTTGCAGTTTTTTTCGCAAGAACAGTTAGAAGCATTCCAATTTTCAGAAGAAATTATCGATTTACCAGGTTAGCACAAGAAAAACTTAATTTGATTGCTTTCTTTGCTGAACTCATTTATTTTCACAGATTATCCATGCCATTCTCAAAACACCGAGCGTTTTGTTCATGTTGTGCATGAATCAGCTATGGCGGTCACCGATGAGCAACGCATGGGCCACATCTTTTCTAAACTTGAGAGCCGCCAAAAATACACCCAACTTGAATCGCGTCGAAATATGGTTGATTAAAATTTTAATTGTACCTTAATTTTTATATTTATTGTTCTAAGAATTGAAATATGATGCATAAATAGTAGAAGGGGGTTGTTGAGGTCAACGACTTTAAAAACTGAAAATCTGGTATGTGCGGGACAAAAACACCAATATATGTATTACACTTTGACAACCGACTGTAAACATCGAAGATACAAAGAACAACTTATAAATACATGCAATGCTCTCGGTAAAATAAGAAAAAAAATAGTTTAACACTTTTTCTGCTGGGAAAATCGACATACTTCGTTAGGAAGAGTTTCATGATTTTATGCGAGCTTTAATTTTCTGATATTAGAGTGGTACATTAGGGCGTACCTCAAAAAAAAAGTTCGCCGTACACCTTCGAATATGAAGTATTATTGAAAGGTAGTTTCAAAAAAAAAATTTTTATTTTTTTATGCCGAACGTAGGGGTCGCGCTTTTACATTTTTCTATATAACTTGTATTTATAAACGGATTTTAAAGTGTGATACATCGATGTTTTTGTCTCGACGAGGCCGATTTTTTTGTCTTTGAAGTCATTGAGCTCAAGCACCCCCTTCTGGTACTTACCCATCATTTCTCAGTTGCTACTACCATAATGTACCACTCTAATAATCGAAAATTAAAGCTCGCATAAAATCATGAATCATGTTTGAGCTCAATGACTTCAAAGACAAAAAAATCGGACAAAAACATCGATGTATCACACTTTAAAATCCGTTTATAAATGCAGAAGTTATATAGAAAAATGTAAAAGCGCGACCCCTACGTTCGGCATAAAAAAATAAAAAAAATTTTTTTGAAACTACCTTTCAATAATACTTCATATTCGAAGGTGTACGGCGAACTTTTTTTTTTTACTTGTAACCTGGTACGCTATAGTGGTACATTAGGGTAGTAGCAACTGAGATATGATGGGTAAGTACCAGAACGGGGTGCTTGAGCTCAATGACTTCAAAGACAAAAAAATCGGCCTCGTCGAGACAAAAACATCGATGTATCACACTTTAAAATCCGTTTATAAATGCAGAAGTTATATAGAAAAATGTAAAAGCGCGACCCCTACGTTCGGCATAAAAAAATAAAAAAAATTTTTTTGAAACTACCTTTCAATAATACTTCATATTCGAAGGTGTACGGCGAACTTTTTTTTTTTTACTTGTAACCTGGTACGCTCTAATGGACATCTCCCAAACAAGTAAGGAAAGGCTAAAGACGGACGGACTTTCTATCTCATTACAATTCAGTTCGGTAAAAAAGTTAAATCGGGAAAGACTTTTGCATCCTGTAAATGTATGTGTTTGACAAAAAATGTTAAATCGGAAAGGGCATTCGTATGGGGGTATATTGAAACCTGGAACGATGTGACCCGCTTTCATCATGTATGTTTATTGACGAAATATAATATGTAAAGCCAAAATTGGTTTAATATTCGGGGGCAACATTTGTATGAGGGCTATATCTAAATCTGAACCGATCTTACCCACTTTCACCATAGGTTTTTTTAGTTGGAATTTAAGATGTTGTGCCACTTTTAAAGAAAATCGAGTACAATATGTGGTTTCTAAAGCGGAAAAAGTGAAATCGGGAGCGACATTTGTATGGGGCTATATCTACATCTGAACCGATCATACCAACTTTCAGCATAGGTGTTTCTAATTCGATTATAAAATGTAGTGTCAATTTTAAAGAAAATCGGGTTCAATATGTGGTTTCTAAAGCGGAAAAAGTGAAATCGGAAGCGATATTTGTATTGGGGCTATATCTAAATCTGAACCGATCTTACCCACTTTCACCATAGGTGTTTTTAGTTCGATTGTAAAATGTTGTGTCAATTTTAAAGAATACGGTAAAATATGTGGTTTCTAAAGCGGAAAAAGTGAAATCGGGAGCGACATTTGTATGGGTGCTATATCTAAATCTGAACCGATCTTACCCACTTTCAGCATAGGAGTTTCTAGTTCGATTATAAAATGTTGTGTCATTTTTAAAGAAAATCGAGTACAATATGTGGTTTCTAAAGCGGAAAAGTGAAATCGGGAGCGACATTTGTATGGGCGCTATATCTAAATCTGAACCGATCTTACCCACTTTCAGCATAGGTGTTTCTAGTTCGATTATAAAATGTTGTGTCCATTTTAAAGAAAATCGGAAACAATATGTGGTTTTTAAAGCGGAAAAGGCGAAATCGGGAGCGACATTTGTATTGGGGCTATATCTAAATCTGAACCGATCTTACCCACTTTCAGCATAGGTGTTTCTAGTTCGATTATAAAATGTTGTGCCAATTTAAAAGAAAATTGGGTACAATACGTGGTTTCTGAAACAGAAAAAATGAAATTTGTATGGGGGCTATATCTAAATCTGAACCGATCTTACCCACTTTCACCATAGGTGTTTCTAGTTCGATTATAAAATGTTCTGCTAATTTTAAAGAGAAGCGGGTACAATATGTGGTTTCTGAAGCGGAAAAAGTGAAATCGGGAGCGACATTTGTATGGGGGCTATATCTAAATATGAACCGATCTAACCAGTTTTCGTCACAGGTATTTCTAGTTTGATTATAAGGTGTTAAGCCAAATTTGATGAAAATCGGGTACTATATGTGTGTTTAATTACAAATGTTGTCATTCTCAACTTCCACCTTTTCTTGGTGTGCGGCCTACGGTCAAATGGCATTCCTTTATTTATTCCCCTACGTTAGATTTTGTCTACTACTTTCTTCACACGACTTTGTGATATTACGCACAAAAATAGTAGTAACACCTTCTAACGAGCAGCGAATACACTGAGAGCCGCCTTTCTCCATCTAAGCTTTGCTTTAGTTTTACTCGTTATATTGTAAATCTCTTGTTCATTGGATTTCGTCCATACAACACCCTCACAAACTTTTGTACAAAGGTAATATTGTTTACGACAATAAATTGAATTGAGTTTTATTTGAAAATATTAAATTTTCCTGTTTTTTATTTATTTTCATTCTTGCTACGCAAATTGGTCCACACGAGCCGGATACTTGCTTACAGCAATTAATTGGTTTTTATTTTTTCTTCAAAGGCAAACCTGACTCCGTCAGCAACAACAACACCTACATAAATCAGCCATCTTCTTTCACCCATCTTCATCATATATATTATTAACAAAAGGTGTTTATTGTCAGTTTTATTTAAAAGTGAGCATATCGCGGTTTGTTTGTTTATAAAGAAATATATTTCCGAACAAATAATAATAAAACGGTCGTTTTACAACTCATTACCGCGTCGGTTTGTGTCTTTGTGTGATTCTCATACATCCAGACGGACGGACATACATCCGTACATTAGAACATATTTTCGTTACGCGAAATAATAAATATTAAAATATTGCCAACGCATATTCAAAATATTTATCAGTGAGTGAAATAAGAGAAAAGTGTGCAGTTAATAATTATTGAAACAGATAAATAAAGTGCTGGGTTTTCGACGTTGATCGGTGGTGTTTTTTTGCAACAACAAAACATATGTATTCAAACGACTAATTGCATTACTCTCGGTTAAAAGAAGAATAAACAAAACAACAACAATAAAACAACATCATCATACCCAACGGTCAGGACTATCCGGATATAGTAAAAATTTTGGTTTCGCGACACCGTGTACCCTACAGTCGGTCTTCTACACTGGCAGAAAAATATTTTAAAAAAATTTCGGTTTATGTTTGATTTTTTGTTTTTGCCTTTTGCTTGATACGAGCGTACATTTATTGCGTGCATTATACAGTCCGTGCACCCTACTCTAGGTCAAGTGAACATACATAGGAATTTATAATTTTTTTGATTTTTCCATTGACTTTCACAGAGAAATATTTTGGGGCATTTTCGTGCTTCTAAATAAAATTTCGTGTATTTTTCGATACACTGGGAAAAAATCTGTGTGGTTTAATAATTTTTTTTTGGTTAAATTTAATAGCAATTTGGCCAAAGTTCGTGACTGAACTAATTTTCGTATATTTTTCGATACATTTTGCGGAAAGTTAGTTGGGCGTGTTCGAATTAACTCATTTTTTAGTATTTTTAACTGATTTGGGAAGATTTCGAGCTCTGCTTTGAAAATTCAGTGTATTTTTCGATACATTGGAATATTTTTGGGTGTTCGTTCTACCTTATTGCCAGACATTTTTCATTCATTTAGCATTTTCGTGCTTTTTCAAAATAATCAGGGAATTTTTCGGTACACTGTGAATGTTTTTGGATTTCTTTCTGAAATATTGTTTGGATAGCTTTGAATAGTTTCCATTCATTTAGCACTTACGTGTTTTTTCCTGGTATTTTGTAATACATTTAGCAAAGTTTTTACTTTTTTTTGGGTTTTACTTAATTCTGGCTTGGTTCAATATGCCTTTCACTCCACTCGACTTCTTTATCAGAGCAACTGATGCTTTGGTAAAATTTGATGCGAACTTCAGTACCCTACGGGGTGAAGACCTCGACATATATTCCCTTGAAATACAGGGTTCAGAAGCGAGAACATTATGGAGTAATGTTAAGGACAGGTACGATAAGTGTCTTAGTCATCTCCAAACTGCTCCGGATGCGGAAAAGGAGGACATAGATTCTGCTGACAGCAAATATGATGTAGCGTATAGGGCATTTGTACGTGTCCTCGCTGCTATTAATAGGAAATTGGATGAACTTCGAGCTCCGCTCATCATCATCCCCTCCGACTCCGCTCCGTATTTCTACGGATACAAATTCGATACATCACTTGGATTCTCCTTCTGATCGATCAGAATCTATAAGGGAGCAGTAGGAGCAATGTGGGGGCAGCAACAGTATGGCTCACGGCCTTTCGTTGCCGCCATGCGATACTGACGTTTTCCATGGCGATTTCCTCTCATGGCCTACATTTAGGGATCTGTTTTCAGCGGTATACATTAATAACTCCCGCTTAAGTGACATTGAACGGCTATGTCATTTGATTAGGAAAACGAGCGGTGAGGCTCGCGAAATTGTATCCAAATTTTCACTCACCCATCGCAGTTTTATTCTAGCCTGGAAAGCCTTGAAAGATGTGTATGATAACACTCGCATCTTGGTGAACAACCAGCTCAAGATGCTTTTTGATCTTCCGGTCCTTGATAGCGAAAGTAACTTAGGTTTGAAAAATTTGCAACGCGGATTAAATGGATGTCTTTCTGCAATGTCCATTTATGACGTAGCCACGGATAGTTGGGATCCTATATTAGTTTTTTTTGTGTATTCAGCGATTGCCCAAAAGTAGTGTTACGTTATGGGAACAGAGTGAGAAGAATAAGTCGGCTTTGTCTTCGTGGAAAGATTTAGATCTCTTTCTTACGGAAAGAATACAAACTCTGACATGTCTTCGTGACATAAAGGGTATCGATTCCACGAAGAAGTCCGACAATAGGAAGGTGGGTGCGCATTTTACAAATGCAGGCTCATCAGGAACTTCTCGTTCTCATCCGAACAATCTGTGTATTCTCTGTCCCAGACAATTTCATCAACTTCGTGATTGTCCACGATTTGGGGGCCTTTCGGTCTCCGACCGGTTTGACACCGTCAAACGTCATCACTGCTGTGTAAATTGCTTGATGCGTGGACACGAAGCTAGGAAGTGTGGAAGTATTCACAAATGTGGAAAATGCGAGAAGAGACATCATACTCTTTTGCTTCGTGATACATCGAATTCTGAGGGTTCGGCTGTTGTAGCGAATCCTGCGGGGAGTTTGGTTCCGATCACACAGCATACTAATCCTCCATTTGTGAATCCTCCGCTGCCGTCAACTTCTTCTGGAGGTTCATCTGGTGCTATAAATAGACAGGTATATCATGCTTCGCAGGATAGAACTGTGTTATTAGGGACAGCGATGGTAAATATCGTACACCAATCGTACTTCGTACCTAGCTCGGGCTCTTATCGACCCGGCGTCAGAGGCGTCGTTCATTACGGAATGATTGCAAAATCGCCTCAACATTCCGGCCAGTTCCACTCAGGCTAGAATATCGGGTGTAAATCAGTCATTCTCGGCTACTTCTCGCAAAATATGTTCGTTGTGTATAGGGTCTATTTTGGATACGGCGCTGTTGATGGAAACTAATGCCTTAGTTCTTCCGCATATTTCGGGCAACTTGCCATCTTTTTCAACGAAATCAGATGTGACTTCTCGTTTGCCAAATATTCGTTTGGCCGATACGCATATTTTTGATTGTCGACCTGTGGACCTTTTACTGGGAGCAGATCTTTTTCCGAGAATTCTCTTGGAAGGAACTCTTCAAAACGTATTAGGTTCATTGATCGCGCAAAACACGGTCTTTGGCTGGATCATTACTGGTCCCGTTTCCTCTTCTTACATTCGAGTTTTTATACCCTACACCACTTCGTGGTCTAGGGTATTATAAGTTAGTTTCGCGCCAAATGTTTGTAACACCAAGAAATAATCGAGCTAGACCCACCTTTAAGTATACCGATCGGCTTAGAATCACCAGCTGAGTCGATTTAACGATGTCTGTCTGTCCGTCCGTCCGTCCGTCTGCTGTCCATCTAAGCTTGTTCGCACTCAACAGGTCGCAATTGTAATCCGATTGTCATGAAACTTGGCAGAATTTATTTTTTCTGGACAAGGACCATCGGTATTGAATTTGGAGGAAATCGGTTCAGATTTATATATAGCCCCCATACAAATGTCGCTCCCGATTTGACATTTTCCGCTCTAGAAACGACATATTGTACCCGATTTTCTTTAAATTTGGCAGAACATCTTATAATCGAACTAGAAACACGTATGCAAAAATTGGGTAAGATCGGTTCAGATTCAGATATAGCCCCCATACAAATGTTGCTCCCGATTTTACATTTTCCGCTCTAGAAACGTCATATTGTACCCGATTTTCTTTAAATTTAGCAGAACATCTTATAATCGAACTAGAAACACGTATGCAAAAATTGGGTAAGATCGGTTCAGATTCAGATATAGCCCCCATTCAAATGTCGCTCCCGATTTGACATTTTCCGCTCTAGAAACGTCATATTGTACCCGATTTTCTTTAAATTTGGCAGAACATCTTATAATCCAACTACAAACACGTATGCAAAAATTGGGTAAGATCGGTTCAGATTTAGATTTAGCCCCCATACAAATGTCGCTTCCGATTTCACTTTTTCCGCTTTAGAGACCACATATTTTACCTGATTTTCTTTAAAATTGGCACAACATCTTATAATCGAACTAGAAACACCTATGCTAAAAGTGGGTAAGATCGGTTCAGATTTAGATATAGCCCCCATACAAATGTCGCTCCCGATTTGACTTTTTCCGCTCTAGAAACAACATATTGTACCCGATTTTCTTTAAAATTGGCACAACATTTTATAACTATAACTAGAAACACCTATGCTAAAAGTGGGTAAGATCGGTTCCGATTTAGTTATAGCCCCCATACAAATGTCGCTCCCGATTTGACTTTTTCAGTTCCAAAAGCCACATATTGTACCCGATTTTGTTTAAAATTGGCACAGCATTGTATAATCGAACTAGAAACACCTATGCTAAAAATGGGTAAGATCGGTTCTGATTTAGATATAGCCCCCATACAAATGTCGCTCCCGATTTGACTTTTTCCGTTCTAGAAACCAGATTTTGTTTAAAATTGGCACAACATTTTATAACTATAACTAGAAACACCTATGCTAAAAGTGGGTAAGATCGGTTCCGATTTAGAAATAGCCCCCATACAAATGTCGCTCCCGATTTGACTTTTTCAGTTCCAAAAGCCACATATTGTACCCGATTTTCTTTAAAATTGGCACAACATTTTATAATCGAACTAGAAATACCTATGCTAAAAGTGGGTAAGATCGGTTCAGATTTAGATATATCTCCCATACAAATGTCGCTCCCGATTTGACTTTTTCCGTTCTAGAAACCACATATTGTACCCGATTTTCTTTAAAATTGGCACAACATTTTATAACTATAACTAGAAACACCTATGCTAAAAGTGGGTAAGATCGGTTCCGATTTAGATATAGCCCCCATACAAATGTCGCTCCCGATTTGACTTTTTCAGTTCCAAAAGCCACATATTGTACCCGATTTTCTTTAAAATTGGCACAACATTTTATAATCGAACTAGAAACATCTATGCTCAAAGTGGGTAAGATCGGTTCAGATTTAGATATAGCCCTCATACAAATGTTGCTCCCGAATGTTTAACCGATTTTGGCCAAACTTTACATATTATATTTCACCAATAAACATACATGGTGAAAGCGGGTCACATCGCTCCAGGTTTCAATATACCCCCATACAAATGTCCTTTCCGATTTAACATTTTTTGTCAAACACATACATTTACAGGATTCAAAAATCCTCCCCGATTTCACTTTTTTACCAAATTGAATTGTAGTGAAATAGAAAGTGGGTTGTATCACATTGTCGGTACCGTCCGTCTGTAGCCTTTCCATACTTGTTTGGGAGATGCCCATATGTCCATGGGTCCCCATTTTGTATAACCCAAATTCTGCTCTATTAAAGCTCTAGAAACTACATCTTACATCGGATCTTCATCAAATTTTGAATGAGAAATATATAGGCACATGTTTTGGCACAGGCCTCAAGTGTTGTTATAGGTGCCCTTCAAATGTCCGCTAATACCGCTGTATAATCTGTATTTGTCATTGAATCTTGATCAATTTTTCCAAATCATGTTATATTTACTTTACTCGGAATATCTGCTGGAAAATTGGATCAATTAGTTTCTTATTTACAATATTCATTAAATTTGACTAAAGATGAATTTATAGTATAATTTAATGAACTACATAAAATTGCTCCCTGTGTTTAGTAATCAAAGCGAGGTATATACGCAGGAAGTTGTGTAGGGTATTATATAGTCGGCCCCGCCCGACTTTAGCCTTTCCTTACTTGTTTCTACCTCCATTGATTTCGCCGAAAAAGATAATCTTAACAAGAATCTTCTTCGATTTTGGGAACTTGAGGAGACCCCGAAAAGGTCTATGTTTTCTCCTTCGGACAAATTTTGTGAAGACAACTATAAATTGACGACCCGTAGAGATTCGGAGGGGATATATATTGTTACACTTCCCATTAAATCTGAATTCTGCGGACAACTGGACTTAGGACAATCAAGGGGAAATTGTTTACGACAATTTCTGCGCAACGAGGCCTCTCTCCTGAGAAAACCACATATCAAGACAGTTTATGACGGGGTGGTAAGGGAATATTTGGACTTGAACCATATGAGGCCAGTTTCAGCCCCTTCTTCGGCAACCCCCACAGTATGTTACTTGCCTCATCATCCGGTAATTAACCCGGATAAAAAGACTACCAAACTTCGAGTGGTTTTTAACGCCTCAAATAAAACATCAAATGGGAAGAGTCTTAACGATATTCTTCATATAGGTCCGACCTTACAATTAGATCTAGTTCTCCTCATTCTGAGGTGGAGACTATTTAGATTCGTTTTCAACTGCGATATTACTCAGATGTACCGCCAGATTAGAGTCGATTCGGCCCATACTCCTCTGCAGAGAATACTCTTTAGGGATTCTCCTCAAAAGATTGTTCAAGATTATGAGCTGCAGAAGGTGACCTTTGGAGTTAACTGGGCTCCATATCTAGCCTTACGGACGTTATTACAACTGGCCGATGACTCTGAAGACGAATTTCCCCATGCTGCACACATTCTACGAAAGTGCATGTACGTTGACGACGTTTTAACGGGTTACCATGATCTGGAGACTGCATTGACCTCTCGTGATCAATTAATTTCAGCTTTGTCTTCTGCGAAATTCGAATTGAGGAAATGGACGTCGAATGACCGGACTATTTTAGAATGTTTTTCTACGGAACATTTAGTCGATGCGAAGCTTCTCACTTTCGTGGAAGCTAGTAGTTCTAAGCCTTTAGGCATTCGAGCTAAAATCTAGCTATACAAAACGGGAAGTGTTGTCCACTATTGCGAGATTGTTCGATCCTGTAGGTTGGTTAGGCCCGGTGATAGTACTGACAAAGATAATTATGCAGCGAATTTGGCGGGACAATATTGGGTGGGATGATTCACTTCCGTCTACGACGGAACTTGAATGGCAGAGGTTAGTTATCAACAAAGGAAGTGAATTCCATTCAGATTCCTCGGTGGGTTCGATATTCTCCCAGTTGTTCAGCTGAACTTCATGTTTTTTCTGATGCCTCAGAAAAGGCATACGCGGGGGTGGTCTACATTCGAATTGTAGCACCGAATGGGGATATTACTACTCATTTACTTTCGGGTAAAACGAAAGTTGCCCTACTTAAATCAATTTCTTTGCCACGTTTAGAACTTTGTGGCGCTGTGTTGGCGTCCGAGTTGTTGAAAACCATCATGAGGGAAATAGATATAGATCTTCAAAGAGTTTATTGTTGGACTGATTCTACGATCGTCCTTTCTTGGCTTAGGAAAACTCCCTGCACGTGGACTACATTTGTTGCTAATCGTGTATGCAGGATTCAGGAGAATGTAGGTGGCCACAATTGGTATCACGTGCGGTCTGAGGATAACCCTGCTGGTATAGGTAGCCGCGTGCTTTCGCCTGCAGAGCTAGCCACGTCTCAGATTTGGTGGCATGGACCACAATGGCTCCGCTTAGATAGCGCTCAATGGGATATTAGGGATTTAGCTCCTCTCGACACCGATATTGAATTACGTGCTGTCAAGAGTCATGCATCGTTCTTTACGAACTATGAGGATATCCTTGAAAGATTTTCGTCTTGGGATAGAGCTTTACGTGTTGTGGCATATATCTTTCGATATTTTTATAGAACTCATTCTTCTCATAGGAGTCATAATCTTTTCCGAGATTCGACTATTTCGAGTTCTGAACTGAAAGCCGTCAGGCTACGACTGGCTTCACTGGCTCAGAAGGCATTATTCGCGGATGAATATGATTGTTTGTTGCAAAAAAGACCATTAGATCGTAAGAGTTCGCTCTTGTCACTAAATCCATTCCTGGTCATGCGGCTACACGGGAGACTGGTTAGATCGCCCAGTCTGTCATATTTACACAGCTCTTAGTACAGTTTGTTCATGTCATAACTATTCATGGTGGAAACCAATTAATGCTTCGCATCCTGCGTATTGAATATTGGATTCCACGTCTGACTTCTTTAGTCAGAACGACCATCAATCGTTGCAAACGTTGCTGGTTAGACAGAAGACGATCTTGCACTCAAATTATGGCCGCTCTTCCTCCGGAGAGAACTGTTATCACAAGGCCCTTTTTCACTACTGGCGTAGATTTTGCGGGTCCTTTCGAAGTTAAATCTTTTACTGGTAGGGCATGTAGAATAACAAAAGTTTACGTTTGCGTCTTCGTTTCCTTTTCTACGAAAGCAATACACCTCGAGGCTACTTCAGATTTGTCAACGACAACCTTTTTAGCCGCATTTCATAGATTTATTTCTCGTCGTGGTTGTCCAAAATCCATATTTTCGGACAACGGCACTAATTTCGTTGGTGCTTCTAGGGAATTGGAACGGGATTTCAAGTGTGTGCTTCGTGAGAGTCGAGATCAGGTTTGTTCCGCATTCCAGTATCAAGAACTTTCATGTCAGTTCATTCCTGCCGGAGCCCCTCATATGGGTGGGCTTTGTGAAGCTGCGGTGAAAAGCTTTAAGCTGCATTTCCGCAAGCAAGCACAAAACTTCAAATATACGTTTGAAGAATTTTCAACGGTTCTTTCCAGAATCGAAGCTTGTTTGAATTCCCGTCCTCTGTGTCCTATGTCTGACAATCCACATGATCCGGTGGCGCTTACACCGCTCCACCGGAGCCGGTCATAGAAGAAGCGCCATTGCACATCGTGAATCGATTTAGGAAAATTAAGGCTTTAACTCAGCAATTCTGCCTACGGTGGAAAGATGAGTATCTGAAAAGTTTGCATGAAAGATATAAATGGAAATTTCCGCAGCGCGATGTTCAAATAGGCGATTTAGTTGTTATTCGAAACGAACAACTGCCTCCCACTTCGTGGAAATTAGGTCGGGTAAATAACGTCCATCCGGGTATCGACGGTCGCGTTAGAGTCGCGGATATTCGAACGGGAAACGGTGTTGTAAGACGACCTATAGTAAAGCTGGTCACTTTGACCCAGTAATTTAAAGCGTTTTCGTTATACTATCGCGCCATTTCTATTTTCGTAGAACAATGGAGAGCATCCGATCGCTCTTTGTGTCCCTCCCTGACTACGAGGATGACGTCCCCATGTCTGACGAGGAAAAAGGCTCCGCCGAAGTTCAGTTAGACGTGGTAACGGCTCCGAATGAGCCGGTTCCAGCTGTCGAGCAGGCCCCTGACGTCGGGATAACCCCAGTCGTCGCGCCCTTTCAGAGTGTCGTACCGGCGCTCTCAGTTGTCCCGCCTCCGGGGGTTGATTCAGCTCCTGCTGATGTCACGGCGTCTAACGTTTCGGGCTCGAATAGTCGTCGTCCTAAACCGTTGTGTTTCGCTTGCAAGAGGAAGCACCATTTGCGTGATTGCGAGAAGTTTAGGGGAATGAAGCTGGAGAGGAAGCTGCGCATGGTTGTTCTGCATCGGGTTTGCTCCAATTGTCTTGGTGCTTCCCATGAGCGTGGAGGTTGCAGATCCATCGGTAGGTGTAAGAAATGAGGCAGGGACCATCATACCCTATTGCACTCCTCTCCAGCCACTGATAGCTCAAACGGACTGCGTCCAAATAAGTCAAAAACGAGCGCCCCTAAACCTAAACCTACTTCTTCTCGTCCGTCCGTCGCATCGTGTCCACCCATTGCCGCCTCTCGGAAAAACGGCTTACGGCCGTCGGATGCTTCGCGTCCCACCAATATTGCTGCGTCAGTACCAATAATGGCCATTCAGCCCATAGTTACGCTAGGGCCCACGATGGTCATTCAGTTGAAGTTGCCGAATCGGTATATTCCGGTCAGGGCTGTCCTGGATCCCTGCGCGGGGCATAGTCTGGTGTGTAGGACTTTGGTCCAAAAACTTCAGCTAAGCTCTGCCGCGGTGAACCAGGACACTCTCTGTCGGATGACTGCCGTTTCGTCGTATGACGCAGCGCAGCAGCTGGTTTTTTCGGCAAGGGTGACCGATTTGACGCGTGTGGTTACTCCGTCGGAGTCTGCAACGGATAGTGTCCGGGAACACTTCATGGGGCTCCAATTAGCCGATCCCCAGTTCTTTCGTGCGGGACATATCGGCCTAGTACTGGGTCCCGAGGTGTACCCTAGAGTTATGCTCACACAAATATATTCGAGTCCTGGTTTTCCGTGGGCACAACTCACCATGTTTGGCTGGGTCCTATCAGGTCCATGTCCAGCATAGTTAGGGTAGGAGTAGGACCACATCAAGGCTGGCCTTACGGGTCGTCGACGTCTATGGTGTGGTCAGCAGTACTTATGGTCTCTACGAGCGGTGGTACTGCGAATTTGGGCTCTACGAGCTGTATAGGGTTATTGTTAATTAGTTTGTAAGAAAAATGAAATCGAAAATAAATGCTCATGAAAACTGACAAATACCCCTTTTATTTCCCTTATCAATAAGTGTATATACATATTTATATTACATTAGGGTTTGATAGAAATTGTTTAATTTTCTTTACAACATAGCGGGATGTTGCAAGAGCCGCCTTTCTCCATCTAAGCTATGCTTTAGTTTTACTCGTTATTGTAAATCTCTGGTTCTTTGGATTTCGTCCAAACAACACCCTCACAAACTTTTGTACAAAAGGTAATATTGTTTACGACAATAAATTGAATTGAGTTTTATTTGAAAATATTAAATTTTCGTATTTTTATTTATTTTCATCCTTGCTACGCAAACAATGTGCTTTATAGGGCGTAAAAAGTCAAATCGGGATCGACATTTGTATGGGGGCTATATCTAAATCTGAACCGATTTCCTCCAAAAACCGATGGTCCTTGGCCAGAAAAAATAACTTCTCCCATGTTTCATGACAATCGGACAACAATTGCGACCTGTAGAGTGCGAACAAGCTTAGATGGCCAGCAGACGGCAGACGGACGGACGAACAGACATCGTTAAATCGACTAAGCTGATGATTCTAAGCCGATCGGTATAGTATAGGTCTAGCTCGATTATTTCTTGGTGTTAAAAACATTTGGCGCGAAACTAACTTCTAATATCCCACGAAGTGGTGTAGGGTATAAGAATTAATATAACTCTAGATTTCATTATAATATTTGATTATTATAAGAAATCAACATGCATTTAAAATTATTAGAGATGATGGTTTTGAACATTATTATAATTAGATATGGTAGTATATAATAATTAGTCGCTAGAATCTATTTTTATACCCTACACCACTTCGTGGACTAGGGTATTATAAGCTAGTTTTCCGCCAAATGTTTGTAACACCAAAAAAATAATCGAGCTAGGCCCACCTTTAAGTATACGGATCGGCTTAGAATCACCAGCTGAATCGATTTACCGATGTCTGTCTGTCCGTCCGTCTGCTGTCCATCTAAGCTTGTTCGCACTCTACAGGTCGCAATTGCTGTCCGATTATCATGAAATTTTGCAGAAGTTACTTTTGTTGGTATTGAATTTGGAGGAAATCGGTTCAGATTTAGATATAGCCCCCATACAAATGTCGCTCCCGATTTGATTTTTTCCGCTCTAGAAACCACATATTGTACCCGATTTTCTTTAAAATTGGCACAAAATTTTATAATCGAACTAGAAACACCTATGGTGAAAGTGGGTAAGATCAGATTTAGATATAACCCCACTACAAATGTCGTTCCCGATTTGACTTTTTCCGCTCTAGAATCCACATATTGTACCCGATTTTCTTTAAAATTGGCACAACATTTTATAATCTAACTAGAAACACCTGTGCTGAAAGTGGGTAAGATCGGTTCAGATTTAGATATAGCCCCCATACAAATGTCGCTCCCGATTTGACTTTTTCCGCTCTATAAACCACATATTGTACCTGTGGTAAAAGTGGGTAAGATCGGTTCAGATTAAGATATAGCTCCAATACAAATATTGCTCCCGAATATTTAACCGATTTTGCCCAAACTTTACATATTATATTTCACCAATAAACATACATGGTGAAAGGGGGTCACATCATTACAGGCTTCAATATACCCCCATACAAATGTCCTTCCCGATTTAACATTTTTTGTAAAACACATACATTTACATAATTCAAAAATCCTTCCCGATTTCACTTTTTTCCCGAATTGAATTGCAATGTGATAGAAAGTGGGGTGTATCATATAGTCGGTTTCGTCCGACTTTAGGCTTTCCTTACTTGTCCATACTTTGGTATAACCCAAATGGGGCCCATTCTGCTCTAGAAACTACATCTTTCATCGGATCTTCATCAAATTTTTCACATCATTCTATGTTTCAACTAGGAATACCTACCGTGAATGAGAAATATATAGGCGCATGTTTTGGCACAGGCCTCAAGTGTTGTTATAGGCCCCCTTCAATTCTCCGTCCGATTTATCCTATTACCGCTGTATAATTTGTATTTGTCTTTATCATTAATTATCTTGATCAATTTTTCCAGATCATGTTATATTTACTTTTCTCGGAATATCTGCTGGAAAATTGGATCAATTACTTTATTATTTACCATATTCATTAAATTTGACTAAAGATGAATTTATAGTTCAATTTATATGAACTACATAAAATTGCTCCCATGAAATACCTGGGTTTAGTAATCAAAGCGAGGTATATACGCAGGGAGTGGTGTAGGGTATTATATAGTCTTTCCTTACTTGTTATACCCTACACCACTTCGTGGACTAGGGTATTATAAGTTAGTTTCACGCCAAATGTTTGTAACACCAAGAAATAATTCAGCTAGACCCACCTTTAAGTATACGGATCGGCTTAGAATCACCAACTGAATCGATTTACCGATGTCTGTCTGTCCGTCCGTCCGTCTGCTGTCCATCTAAGCTTGTTATACCCTACACCACTTCGTGGACTAGGGTATTATAAGTTTGTTTTCCGCCAAATGTTTGTAACACCAAAAATTATCGAGCTAGACCCACCTTTAAGTATACGGATCGGCTTAGAATCACCTTGAAGCTGAATCGATTTACCAATTGTCCGATTATCATGAAAATTGGCAGAAGTTACTTTTGTTGGCCAAGGACGATTGGTATTGAATTTGGAGGAAATCGGTTCAGATTTAGATATAGCCCCCATACAAATACGATTTGACTTTTTCCGCTCTAGAAACCACATATTGTACCCGATTTTCTTTAAAATTGGCACAAAATTTTATACTCGAACTAGAAACACCTATGACGAAAGTGGGTAAGATCGGTTCAGATTTAGATATGTCACAGTTTGCGCGTTTAGTCATATCAATTTGTTTTTTATTGTAACCTAAAATACTCATTAGTAAATAAATGGTAAAATTACATAATACTTAAATTACTTAAATTTTTTGTTTATAAAAATGCGGACACATCACGTCGGTAGACTGTTATGTGTCTCAATATGTGCAAAATGATTTTTGAGAGTTAAGAAAAAATTAAGGTAAAAGCTTGAGAACACTGCACCGGCGAGTGTTTTAATTTTTACAATATGTAAACTTTTGTTGTTGCGTAACTGGCTGGAACTTGAATCTTGCAATTGTGGTGTAAATCCCTCTTAAAGAGTAGAGGTGTGATAAGTAGGGAATGGAGGTAAATGGGGAAAATGGTACCATCTGTCTGGACAAATTAAGATATTCGACACGTGCATTACTCTACAGTAGACGCGCAAAATAAACGATTTATGTGGTTCTTAATATTTTGTAATCTGAACTGGGATATTGTCCTGGCTCAAGACCATTTTGCATCTATATTTAATAGAATGCAAATTTATTTACAAATGGCATGGTGACATTTATTACTTGGCTGCAGACTACCACTATCATGATTTCCACCCTGTCTAAAGGTTTCATTCAGGTGGCTTCGCAGCGACTTTTCAACATCAAACCCGGCCTCTATAAGGAGATGATTTTCACAAACGAACGAGAATCACAACTCACTTGCCGAATTTGCGTTTAAAAAATCGCACCAAGTAATAAAGTACGCATGCCATCTTACAAGCATCTCATTGAGTTGCATATGTAAGTATGTGTATGTGCAGGTATAGTTACCCAGCAATACTTCTGCCGTGCCAACGCTCATTTGTTTTAGTTTTTTCGTTTGTATTTTTTTTTGGTCTGTAATCAATATTTGATTTGAACTGGGATATTGTCCTGGCTCAAGACCATTTTGCATCTATATTTAATAGAATGCAAATTTATTTACAAATGGCATGGTGACATTTATTACTTGGCTGCAGACTACCACTATCATGATTTCCACCCTGTCTAAAGGTTTCATTCAGGTGGCTTCGCAGCGACTTTTCAACATCAAACCCGGCCTCTATAAGGAGATGATTTTCACAAACGAACGAGAATCACAACTCACTTGCCGAATTTGCGTTTAAAAAATCGCACCAAGTAATAAAGTACGCATGCCATCTTACAAGCATCTCATTGAGTTGCATATGTAAGTATGTGTATGTGCAGGTATAGTTACCCAGCAATACTTCTGCCGTGCCAACGCTCATTTGTTTTAGTTTTTTCGTTTGTATTTTTTTGGTCTGTAATCAATATTTGATTTGAACTGGGATATTGTCCTGGCTCAAGACCATTTTACATCTATATTTAATAGAATGCAAATTTATTTACAAATGGCATGGTGACATTTTGTTTTGTAATCTTTAATAATGAAATTCGGAATGTGTTGACTAGCATAATAAAGAGTATTTCAACTTCGTACTTACAGGGGCAACGGATATAAAGAGACAAAAAGTCATAAACTGATATTCAAAAATATCAACAAATTCGTACTTTTAGGGGAAAATGAAGAAAGGAGTACAAATGATACCATCCAAATGGTTGTAGTTTTTACACGTCTACACTCTTGCGATGATCATGTATAAATTGAAATAGGAAACCAAAAAGTGAACTCTAAGATCCGCGCTATAAGTTTCCGCTACTTAAAGTGCCTGATTGGTTTCTGGTGCCTAGATTTATTTTTGAGTATTACAACTCGTTATTTATTCATACTTGTCAAGAACAACTCTGACCTCTGAATCGAAGTCGAGCGTATTTATAGATAATTCTAAATTTGTTTGTTGTTGTACTGTAAGTACAACAATTATGTACCGTAATGTATATACAAATATATACATACACTACTACACCCTCACCCTTATGAGAAATCTTATAACGGAATTTCGGTTTGTTATTAGATTTAAAAGTGGTAAAATTTTGTAAATTAATACAATGTAATAACAATTAGTTTCAATAAAAAAGTAACTAGCTAAATCAGATGTTTAAAATTAATGTATATTGGTACATAGGTTGTATATATAAAACAAGTAAGGAAAGACTAAAGTCGGACGGGGCCGACTATATAATACCCTACACCACTCCCTGCATATATACATCGCTTTGATTACTAAACCCAGGTATTCCATGGGATCAATTTTATGTAGTTCATATAAATTATAATATTAACTGTATCAATTCATCTTTAGTCAAATTTAATGAATATGGTAAATAATAAAGTAATTGATCCAATTTTCCAGCAGATATTCCGAATAAAGTAAATATAACATGATATGGAAAAATTGATCAAGATCCAATGATAAATACAAATTATACAGTGGTAATAGGATGAATCGGACGGACATTTGAAGGGGACCTATAACAACACTTGAGGCCTCTGCAAAAACATGCGCCAATATATTACTCATTCACGGTAGGTATTCCTAGTTGAAACATATAATGATCTGCAAAAATTTATGAAGATACGATGTAAGACGTAGTTGCTATAGTTGTAATAGATCAGAGTGGGAACCATTTGGGTTATACCAAAATATGGACATATGGACATTAGAGCGTACCAGGTTACAAGGTAAAAAAAAAAGTTCGCCGTACACCTTCGAATATGAAGTATTATTGAAAGGTAGTTTCAAAAAATTTTTTTTTATTTTTTTATGCCGAACGTAGGGGTCGCGCTTTTACATTTTTCTATATAACTTCTGCATTTATAAACGGATTTTAAAGTGTGATACATCGATGTTTTTGTCCGATTTTTTTGTCTTTGAAGTCATTGAGCTCAAACATGATTCATGATTTTATGCGAGCTTTAATTTTCGATTATTAGAGTGGTACATTAGGGTAGTAGCAACTGAGAAATGATGGGTAAGTACCAGAAGGGGGTGCTTGAGCTCAATGACTTCAAAGACAAAAAAATCGGCCTCGTCGAGACAAAAACATCGATGTATCACACTTTAAAATCCGTTTATAAATACAAGTTATATAGAAAAATGTAAAAACGCGACCCCTACGTTCGGCATAAAAAAATAAAATTTTTTTTTTTTGAAACTACCTTTCAATAATACTTCATATTCGAAGGTGTACGGCGAACTTTTTTTTTGAGGTACGCCCTAATGGACATCTCCAAAACAAGTAAGGAAAAGCTAAAGACGGACGGACTTTCTATCTCATTACAATTCAATTCGGTAAAAAAGTGAAATCGGGAAGGATTTTGGCATCCTGTAAATGTATGTGTTTGACAAAAAATTTTAAATCGGAAAGGGCATTTGAATGGGGGTATATTGAAACCTGGAACGATGTGACCCGCTTTCACCATGTATGTTTATTGACGAAATATAATATGTAAAGCCAAAATCGGTTTACCATTCGGGAGCAACATTTGTATGAGGGCTATATCTAAATCTGAACAGATCTTACCCACTTTCACCATAGGTTTTTATACACTCCACGAGAGTATTATGTCTTTGTGCATTTGTTTGTAACACCCAAAAGGAAGCGAGATAGACCCATTGTTAAGTATACCGACCGACTTAGAATCACTTTCTGAGTCGATTTAGCAATGTCCGTCTGTCTGTCTGTCCATCTATTGTTGTAATCAAATTACAGGTCGCAATTATGGTCAGATCTTAACAAAAATTGGCAGAAATAAGTTTTGTGGATCAAGGACGAACGCTATTTAATTTGAGGCAAATCGGTTCAGATTTACATATAGCCCCCATACGAATTTCACTCCTGATTTTACATTTTCCGCTCTGGAAACCACATATTGAACCCAATTTTCTTTAAATTTGGCACAACATCTTATAATCCAACTAGAAACGCCTGTGCAAAAATTGGGTAAGATCGGTTCATATCTAGATATAGCTCCAATACAAATCTCGCTTTCGATTTGACATTATCCGTTCTAGAAACCACATATTGAACCGGATTTTCTTTAAATTTGGCACAAAATCTTTTAATCCAACTAGAAACACCTATGCAAAAATTGGGTAAGATCGGTTCAGATTTAGATATAGCCCCCATACAAATGTCGCTCCCGATTTGACATTTTCCGCTCTAGAAACCCCATATTGAACCGGATTTTCTTTAATTTGGGCACAACATCTTATAAACCAACTAGAAATACATATGCATAAATTGGATAAGATCGGTTCAGATTTAGATATAGCCCCCATACAAATGTCGCTCCCTATTTCACATTTTCCGCTCTAGAAACCACATATTGTACTCGATTTTCTTTAAATTTGGTACAACAGCTTATAATCCAAATAAAAAAACCTATGGTCAACCTGGGTAAGATCGGTTCGGATTTAGATATAGCCCAAATACAAATGTTGCTCCCAAATGTTTAACCGATTTTGGCCAAACTATACATATTATATTTCACCTATTTCGTTCCAGATTTCAATATACCCCATTCAAATGTCCTTTCCGATTTAACATTTTTTGTCAAACACATACATTTACAGGATACAAAAAATCCTTCCCGTTTTCACTTTTTCACCGATTTTTTAGATGTTGTGCCACTTTTAAAGAAAATCGGGTACAATATGTGGTTTCTAAAGCGGAAAAAGTGAAATCGGGAGCGACATTTGTATGGGGGCTGTATCTAAATCTGAACCGATCTTATCCAATTTATGCGCATGTATTTCTAGTTGGTTTATAAGATGTTGTGCCCAAATTAAAGAAAATCCGGTTCAATATGGGGTTTCTAGAGCGGAAAATGTCAAATCGGGAGCGACATTTGTATGGGGGCTATATCTAAATCCGAACCGATCTTACCCAGGTTGACCATAGGTTTTTTTATTTGGATTATAAGCTGTTGTACCAAATTTAAAGAAAATCGAGTACAATATGTGGTTTCTAGAGCGGAAAATGTGAAATAGGGAGCGACATTTGTATGGGGGCTATATCTAAATCTGAACCGATCTTATCCAATTTATGCATATGTATTTCTAGTTGGTTTATAAGATGTTGTGCCCAAATTAAAGAAAATCCGGTTCAATATGGGGTTTCTAGAGCGGAAAATGTCAAATCGGGAGCGACATTTGTATGGGGGCTATATCTAAATCCGAACCGATCTTACCCAGGTTGACCATAGGTTTTTTTATTTGGATTATAAGCTGTTGTACCAAATTTAAAGAAAATCGAGTACAATATGTGGTTTCTAGAGCGGAAAATGTGAAATAGGGAGCGACATTTGTATGGGGGCTATATCTAAATCTGAACAGATCTTACCCACTTTCACCATAGGTTTTTATACACTCCACGAGAGTATTATGTCTTTGTGCATTTGTTTGTAACACCCAAAAGGAAGCGAGATAGACCCATTGTTAAGTATACCGACCGACTTAGAATCACTTTCTGAGTCGATTTAGCAATGTCCGTCTGTCCGTCTGTCTGTCTGTCCATCTATTGTTGTAATCAAATTACAGGTCGCAATTATGGTCCGATCTTAACAAAAATTGGCAGAAATAAGTTTTGTGGATCAAGGACGAACGCTATTTAATTTGAGGCAAATCGGTTCAGATTTACATATAGCCCCCATACGAATTTCACTCCTGATTTTACATTTTCCGCTCTGGAAACCACATATTGAACCCAATTTTCTTTAAATTTGGCACAACATCTTATAATCCAACTAGAAACGCCTGTGCAAAAATTGGGTAAGATCGGTTCATATCTAGATATAGCCCCAATACAAATCTCGCTCTCGATTTGACATTATCCGTTCTAGAAACCACATATTGAACCGGATTTTCTTTAAATTTGGCACAAAATCTTTTAATCCAACTAGAAACACCTATGCAAAAATTGGGTAAGATCGGTTCAGATTTAGATATAGCCCCCATACAAATGTCGCTCCCGATTTGACATTTTCCGCTCTAGAAACCCCATATTGAACCGGATTTTCTTTAATTTGGGCACAACATCTTATAAACCAACTAGAAATACATATGCATAAATTGGATAAGATCGGTTCAGATTTAGATTTAGCCCCCATACAAATGTCGCTCCCTATTTCACATTTTCCGCTCTAGAAACCACATATTGTACTCGATTTTCTTTAAATTTGGTACAACAGCTTATAATCCAAATAAAAAAACCTATGGTCAACCTGGGTAAGATCGGTTCGGATTTAGATATAGCCCAAATACAAATGTTGCTCCCAAATGTTTAACCGATTTTGGCCAAACTATACATATTATATTTCACCTATTTCGTTCCAGATTTCAATATACCCCATTCAAATGTCCTTTCCGATTTAACATTTTTTGTCAAACACATACATTTACAGGATACAAAAAATCCTTCCCGTTTTCACTTTTTCACCGATTTTTTAGATGTTGTGCCACTTTTAAAGAAAATCGGGTACAATATGTGGTTTCTAAAGCGGAAAAAGTGAAATCGGGAGCGACATTTGTATGGGGGCTATATCTACATCTGAACCGATCTTACCCACTTTCAGCATAGGTGTTTTTAGTTCGATTATAAAATGTTGTGTCAATTTAAGAAACCACATATTGTACCAGATTTTCTTTAAAATTGGCACAACATTTTATAATCGAACTAGAAACACCTATGGTGAAAGTGGGTAAGATCGGTTCAGATTTAGATATACTCCCCCATACAAATGTCGCTCCCGATTTGACTTTTTCCGTTCTAGAATCCACATATTGTACCCGATTTACTTTAAAATTGGCACAACATTTTATAATCTAACTAGAAACACCTGTGCTGAAGGTGGGTAAGATCGGTTCAGATTTAGATATAGCCCCCATACAAATGTCGCTCCCGATTTGACTTTTTCCGTTCTAGAATCCACATGTTGTACCCGATTTACTTTAAAATTGGCACAACATTTTATAATCTATCTAGAAACACCTGTGCTGAAGGTGGGTAAGATTGGTTCAGATTTAGATATATCCCCCATACAAATGTCGCTCCCGATTTGACTTTTTCCGTTCTAGAATCCACATATTGTACCCGATTTACTTTAAAATTGGCACAACATTTTATAATCTAACTAGAAACACCTGTGCTGAAGGTGGGTAAAATCGGTTCAGATTTCGATATAGCCCCCATACAAATGTCGCTCACGATTTGACTTTTTCCTCTCTAGAAACCACATATTGTACCTGTGGTAAAAGTGGGTAAGATCGGTTCAGATTAAGATATAGCCCCAATACAAATATTGCTCCCGAATATTTAACCGATTTTGGCCAAACTTTACTTATTATATTTCACCAATAAACATACATGGTGAAAGGGGGTCACATCATTACAGGTTTCAATTTACCCCCATACAAATGTCCTTCCCGATTTAACACTTTTTGTAAACCACATACATTTACATAATTCAAAAATCCTTCCCGATTTCACCTTTTTCCCGAATTGAATTGCAATGAGATAGAAAGTAGGGTGTATCATATAGTCGGTTTCGTCCGACTTTAGGCTTTCCTTTCTTGTTTGGGAAATGCCCATATGTCCATACTTTGGTATAACCCAAATGGGGCCCATTCTGCTCTATTACAGCTCTAGAAACTACATCTTTCATCGGATCTTCATCAAATTTTTCACATCATTCTATGTTTCAACTAGGAATACCTACCGTGAATGAGAAATATATAGGCGCATGTTTTGGCACAGGCCTCAAGTGTTGTTATAGGCCCCCTTCAATTCTCCGTCCGATTTATCCTATTACCGCTGTATAATTTGTATTTGTCTTTATCAATTAATTATCTTGATCAATTTTTCCAGATCATGTTATATCCCATGTTATATATCGGAATATCTGCTGGAAAATTGGATCAATTACATTATTATTTACCATATTCATTAAATTTGACTAAAGATGAATTTATAGTAAAATTTATATGAACTACATAAAATTGCTCCCATGAAATACCTGGGTTTAGTAATCAAAGCGAGGTATATACGCAGGGAGTGGTGTAGGGTATTATATAGTCGGCCCCGCCGACTTTAGCCTTTCCTTACTTGTTATACCCTACACCACTTCGTGGACTAGGGTATTATAATTTAGTTTTGCGCCAAATGTTTGTAACACCAAGAAATACTTAGAATCACCAGCTGAATCGATTTACCGATGTCTGTCTGTCCGTCCGTCTGCTGTCCATCTAAGCTTATTCGCACTCTACAGGTCGCAATTGTTGTCCGATTAACATGAAACTTGCCAGAAGTTATTTTTTCAGGCCAAGGACCATCGGTATTGAATTTGGAGGAAATCGGTTCAGATATAGCCCCCATACAAATGTCGCTCCCGATTTGACTTTTTCCGCCATATAAAGCATATATAGTACCCGATTTTCTTCGAATTTGGCTTAACACCTTATAATCAAACTAGAAATACCTGTGGCGAAAGCGGGTTAGATCGGTTCGGATTTAGATATAGCCCCCATACAAATGTCGCTCCCCATTTGACTTTTTCCACTCTAAAATCCACATATTGTACCCGATTTTCTTTAAAATTGGTACAACATTTTATTATCGAACTAGAAACACCTACGCTGAAAGTGGGTAAGATCGGTTCAGATTTAGATATGCCCCCATACAAATGTCGCTCCCGATTTCACTTTTTCCGCTTTAGAAACCACATGTTGTACCCGATTTTCTTTAAAATTGGTACAACATTTTATAATTGAACTAGAAACACCTATGCTGAAAGTGGGTAAGATCGGTTCAGATTTAGATATAGCCCGCATACAAATGTAGCTCTCGATTTTACTTTTTCCGCTCAGAAACCACATATTGTACCCGATTTTCTTTTAAATTGGCACAATATCTTATAATCTAACTAAACACACCTATGCTGAAAGTGGGTCAGATCGGTTCAGATTTAGATATAGCCCCCCGATTTGACTTTTTCCGCTCAAGAAACCCCATATTGTTCTCGATTTTCTTTAAAATTGACACAACATCTTATAATTGAACTAGAAACACCTATGCTGAAAATGGGGAAAGATCGGTTCAGATTTAGATATAGCCCCCATACAAATGTCGCTCCCGATTTGACTTTTTCCGCTCAGAACCCACATATTGTTCCTGATTTTTCTTTAAAATTGGCTCAACATCTTATAATCTAACTAAAAACACCTATGCTGAAAGTGGGTAAGATCGGTTCGGATTTAGATATAGCCCCCATACAAATGTCGCTCCCGATTTGACTTTTTCCGCTCAGAAACCACATATTGTACCAGATTTTCTTTAAAATTGGCACAACATCTAATAATCTAACTAAAAACACCTATTCAGATTTAGACGTTTCAGATTTAGATATAGCCCCAATACAAATGTTGTTCCCTTTACATATTATATTTCACCAATAAACATACATGGTGAAAGCGGGTCACATCGTTCCAGGTTTCAATATACCCCCATACAAATGTCCTTTCCGATTTAACATTTTTACCGAATTGAGTTGTAGTGAGATAGAAAGTGGGGTGTATCATATAGTCGGCTCCGTCCTTCTTTAGCCTTTACATACTTGTTTGGGAGATGCCCATATGCCCATATTTGGTATAACCCAAGTGGGGCCCATTCTTCTCTATTACAGCGCTAGAAGCCACATCTTACATCGGATCTTCATCAAATTTTGCAGATCATTATATGTTTCAACTAGGAATACCTACCGTGAATGAGAAATATATAGGCGTATGTTTTGGCACAGGCCGCAATTGTTGTTATAGTCCCCCTTCAAATATCCGTTCGATTCATCCTATTACCGCTGTATAATCTGTATTTATCATTGTATCTAGATCAATTTATCCATATCATGTTACATTTACTTTACTCGGAATATCTGCTGGATCAATTACTTTATTATTTACCATACTCATTAACTTTGACTAAAAATGAATTTATAGTAACTGTATAATTTATATGAACTACATAAAATTGCTCCCCTGAAATAACTGGGTTTAGTAATCAAAGCGAGGTACATACGCAGGGAGTGGTGTAGGGTATTATATAGTCGGCCCCGCCCGACTATAGCCTTTCCTTACTTGTTATTGTTGCAGTCGGATCTTCAGCTGATATTATTTCTTGCGATATATATTATGGTGCTAAATTTGTCCTTTCCATTCCATATTTGACATTTTATATACCAAAAAATTAAATATTTCTTCCATCTTTAATTTTCTCCTTTTTATATAAATCAACCATATTAAATATATACTTAAATCAGAGGAGCATACAACATTTTCTAGAAAAAGTCTTAGGGGTTGACATTCTTACATTAATATTATAAAATTGAAGTTATAATTTATTAAGACAGCATAAAAAATGTGCTAAGATGCGATTGAATTTTGTCTTAGCTTTTTCTTCTTCCAACCCATGTTTAAGTAACATCAACACGAACATCAAATCGCAACAGGACACCAAGCTGTCGCAATCTAAAGAGTCGACAGTGGAAAATTGCATGTCCTTAAAGCGTTCTATGAAATTTTGCATGTTGATATTGAAGAAATCGATACGACCGAGGTTGTTTTCTTCCATTATGGTCAAGTTATTCTTCACGTAGTCCTTCAAGTACATAGTGTAAACATTCCTGTCTAAGGCAAAACAATTTGTCAATCAATGTTTCATGACAAAATCGATACCATTTTCCATATTATCTTCGGGTGGATCTAAACCTTCAATTTCGATACCGCTCTTTGTACGGGAGACAACCTTTTCATAAACCTCATAAATTACTGCATACACCAATTTAATTTTGTAGGTGAACACTTCATCGCTAGTGAGAATATCTTTGTAGACTTTCATAGTTTCAAATTTGTTTTATAGAATTTTAAATAATAAAATTTCGCTCATGGGATGTGGCGACAATAATTTGGGTTCGATGGTTCTTCAATTGCAATATTCATACATCAATCAGTACCGCAGGATTTGGTCGTTGAGTTAATTTAATATAGTTGAAGGCAGGACACGATGGTACGATTTATGCATCAGTAGGACTTGGAGGTGTAGTCCATTTGTATGATTCTTCCTAATAATGACAGGATCGAATATGATAAAATTGATGGCAAGAATGAACATGACAGGATTAAAGATGGCAGGATCAAAAGTCGGAACGGAGATGGCAGGAAGGAAGATCGCAGGGTCGAAGATGGCAGGATCGCCATGTGAACTCTATCCGCGCTATAAGTTTCCGCTATTTAAAGTCCCTGATTGGTTCTCGGCGCTTTGGTTTATTTTGAGTATACTACATGTTCTTTATTAGCCCTTGCCAAGAACCACTCTGACCTCTGAGTTGAAGTCGAGCGTATTTATACAGGGTTCTGATTTTTTCTTATAATTATTTGTTTCTTACTCTAACTTAAAATCTAACGTATTACTATTAATTTCATTCTTATCCATTCATACACTTCAGCGTTACAACACTCGAATTGGCCTTTTCATTTATCACACTCTCTCCTTTCATTATTCAACAATCATGCTGATTGCCTGGTACACTCTAATAGTCCAATGTACTAAAGGTGTCGGCGCGAGTTATATTGGACGTCCACGATATTGAGAAAAAATAAAACTCGATTGATTCTTTTCGTGGGTTGATACAATCTGACTCTTTATTTTCACTTTTAATTAATCATAACTTAACTTAACAAAAGAAAGAATACTAAAACTAAAGAAAATAAGAAAAGTGCATTTTAGAATTCTTAAGAATTTGTCTAGACACAAATTAGTTGATCTAAATATTATTGTTAATGTTGCAATCAAACATATTGCTGTGCTGTGTTCTCGGTGTGGGTATTGCAGTGGCGGTTGTTGTTGTTGGTATGGTGGGTGTCGTAACTGTTATGCTCTCGGTGGTTTTGGTGGGGGTATTGCAGTGATGGTTGTTGTTGTTGGTATTGTAGGTGCCGTAACGCCTCCCCCTTAAGATAGAGCGACGGCCACAACGATGTTGTTGGGGTCGGAGTGATGGACTGTAGGTTAGGTAGTAGATACTTATAGGTGTTTTTCCTTGGTGCCCGTTAAGAGGTTGAAATCGTTAAGTTTAACGAGGCTTAAAATTGCGGTTGTTGAGTTAGCGGATACATTGTTGCTTGGTAACGGAGAAATATGGATTTGGTCCCAGAAGATGTCGGCGTTGCCGTAGTACGTTATGCCATTTATTGAGACGTCACAGTCCTGGAAATGTATTTGAACAGTGCCCTTTACCCTGAGGTTTTTGGTGCTGCAAGTAGAGTTTATTAGTGTTTGTGGTGAATTAATAAAGATAATAAAGTTGGGTTCAGGTTGTAGAATTGATTCCATTTTTCCCACGTCGTTAACAGGACAGTTCGCTGATATGTTGTTTATTAAGTTTTCAATACAAATTGAGTCCCTAGTATATTCTTGTTTGGTGGGATTGTTACAGTAATATGTTCCTTCGATCATAGGGCGCAGTGTTTTGTGATATTGTGTGTCATTTTCATTAAATGTTATGAATGGTTCAGTTATTATAATTTCCGTGTCATTTATAGGTAAAGATATTATATGGTACAAAAAATAATCTTCTTTTGAAATATTAGGTATAAGTACATTAAATAAAAATAAATAAAATAAAATTAATAAGCTTGCATGTTTAGCATCTCGTAAATGTTTTCAATGGATTCGATTTTTATGTTTTGGGTCTCTAACTTGAATTTTATAATATCAATCTCTTCTGGATTCTGCAGAATCCTTGAAATTATATTTAGTTTTGTCAAAACCACGGCCTCGGCTATGTTTGTTAAGTGATTTGTTAGTAGGTCGATGTTGAAGTTAAGTTGGTTGAGATATTGTGTTTTCATAAGAGTGTCTTCTTCGCGTTGTATTCTGTTGGCTGTATTTGCCATGTATCTTTCTATTGTCTTTTGTTCGTTATTTAAGTGTGAAGTTATGTTTTTGAATCTTTCCATCATTTTAAAATTGATTGAGTGTTGCTGTGAAAGTTTGTTCGTTAATAATTTGGGCGTCTTTAGAGTCCATGTTACCCGTTATTATTTTAATTGCGGAACCTAGGCCGTTGATCAATCCTCTTTTAGATTAGTGTTAGTATAGCGCGAGTTCAGTGTTTATTTATTCATTCATTATCTTTATCTTGTTTTCTTAAACTACATTTATGAATTTTCTTTTGCACTTTACTTATAGTGATTTTGTTATCTTTTTGGGCTATATGTTTTGAGAATCTCGGAGTTAGTTTATTGTATCTTGCTTCTTTCCTGAAAACGAATTTGGCCCTCAGTGGAATTTATGGATTATCTTTAGAAATTTTTAGGTTTTCGATTCTAGTTGACGTTGCATTTTTGACTTGTGCCTGAATTTTTGGGTATAGTTCGTCAAGAAAAGTCTTCAGTTTGGATAAATAGTCGTGGCCATTCGAGAAATTTATCGTTTTCATGAATTTGTATGGGCGACCAAGTACGTAAGTTTAGTTATGGAGTGGATGGCGTTGTTGCATGAAATGAAAGTTTCAAAAAGTATTTCCTCGTGTTCAATTGTAAGTTTGTTTTGCTTTTTTTTGGACAGAATTTGTCGGTATATTTCACAGGAGAATTACTGCTAGTTTGTTGGAAAGACGTTATGTGTAATTGTATTTCGAACTGTCTACAGAAATCTTTAAAAATGTTTGCGACGAATTCAGAGCCTTGGTCACAGAAAACTTTCATAGGTATACCGTAGGTACTAATGTAATTGTTTAATGCCTTAAGAATCGTTATACTGCTTCTGCAACTGAGAGTATATCCACATGCAAATTTAGAGCATTCATCTGTAATAGTCAGACTTTGATTATTGTTGATGCTGTAAATATCGATGTGGAGTATATCCAAAGGTTTTAATGGTGTTTCTGGGATTAAAATTTTTAGTTTGGGAGGGTTTCTGTCATATTTAAGAATTTTGAATTTTTCACAGTTGTTCAAAGTTCTCGTATATTTATTTATCCTTCATATTAGGAACATTACACAGTAGACAAATACAGACGATCAAAACTGTCATCAGTAGACGAAAGCACGCAAAACCGCTCGGACTGCAGATAATATTATAATTATCCATAAATTTGTTAAACTTTTTGAGAAAATTTGTAATGTAAATGTGTAATTCTTATTTGTGTATAGACACCCCTGAAGATGATTGAAGATTTCAATCGAAATATTGGGATTAAATAAATTATCAAAAACAACAACACCTGTTTTTCAAATAAAGCCTACAGCCGAACAAAACAAAAAGAAAATTAAAAACAACGTAGGCACACCATACACACACACAACAATAATATTCTCTCTTCAAATGTAACAGAGTTTCGGTTATTCCCCTATGATTGGAGCGCACATGATAATCGCGGATTATTTTCTCCTGTTCATCCTCCTCTGTTATGTCTTTGAGAATCTCTGTACACCTGATGAGTCGGAATGTTCTGGTTTGAGAAAAGTATTTTGAATATGTTGCCTGCACTAATAGGAAGATGTCGTTATTAGTGTAAATAGCTGTTTGTTTATTTGGTGAAAAGTATTTCTTAAATATGTCTAATATGTTGTCTTCATTAAATTGTTCCATATGTATGGTTCTTCTTTGCCTATTCTTAAAAATTGCCTCCACGGTCATTGGGGATCCTGTTTCCAGATTTTCGTCCGCGCTATGAATTGTGCTTGTGTTGTTGTAAAGTTCTTGGTTGTCTTCTTCCAATGATCCGTTTATTTTAACGCGGCTAAGAGCGTCAGCGTTCGTGTTATGTTTTCCCTTTTTATACCCTCCACCTCCAGGATGGGGGTATATTCATTTTGTCATTCCGTTTGTAACACCTTAAAATATTCATCGGAGACCCCATAAAGTATATATATTCTGGGTCGTGGTAAAATTCTAAGACGTTATAGCCATGTCCGTCTGTCTGTTGAAAGCACGATAGCGGCCGAACGAAATGAGCTAGGAGGTTCAAATTTTTCCTAGATGTGTCTTATGGTTGCAGATCGGTTGGGATTGAAAGTGGGCAAAATCGGCCCAGAGGGAAAAAATTTTCCCTCACAAGGACTGAAAATACACCTTATATTTAGAGTATTTCAGCATGTTTTTTGAACATAAAAGCTTGTATTTACTTGATATTTGCAATTCGCATTCCCTTTATAGCATAAAAGGGCACCATAGAATGATTTTTATTTGTAGGGGCCGAAATGGGACGAAAAGGGATAAAAATAGTACCTATCAACGGACAACAGATAGAAACACGAAATTTGGCGTGTACATACCTCTAATAGAGTAGATACATAATATACAAGTATTTTTTCTAAATTTTTACTTTTAAGGGGTTAAATGGTGATAGAGGGATAAAAATAGTACCAACCAAACGGCTGCACCTAGAATAATGACATTCGGTGTATATATTCCTCTGATTGCGTACATACATAAAATTCGAAATTCGTACTTTTAGGGTGTAAAATGGAAAAACGGGATAAAAATTGTACCAAACAAATGGATGCAGCTAGAACCATGAACGTAAAATATTTTTTTCCAAATTCGTACTTTATTTTGTTGCTTTTACGACAAAAAATGGTAGAATCATGAAGTTGTCTTATACTGCGTACGTGAGAGATAAGATATTTTTTAAAATTATACTTTTGACATTAAAATAGGATGGAAATACAACCGCCCAAAAGACTGTAGCTGAAAATACACTCTCTGTCCCCCTATATTTAGGGTATTTATGATTGTTGCCTTATATTTACTTTATGAATTGAAGTATTATATCCATTATATATATACATAGTATAAAAATATTGGTAGCCTTGGTTAATTAATTAAATTTCTGATTTTCATACATTTGAAATTTGTTTCGGACATTCCTGTTGTAGCTTGGAAGCACCACAAAGAAAATAAATGTTTTAGCGGGTGAAATGGGACAAAAATTGATAAAGTATGGTACCAATCATACGACAACTGCTAGAATCATGAAACTCGGGGTGTATATCCCTTTAATTGCCAAAACACGTAAAATAGAGGGATTTTTCGAAATTCGTACTTTTAATTGAAAAAGAGGGATAAAATGGGACCTTCCAAACCTCTGAAGTTGATAGCATGAAATTCGGTGTATATATTCGGTGTGTGTTCAGTGGTCTGACTTGCCAAATTTGTACATTTGGGCGGGGAATGGGGCGAATGGGAATATCTTTAAAATTTGTACTTTTCTTATCAAAATAATGCAGTCACTTTGTCTGTATATGAAAATGCTTCTCCCTAATGGCGACTGACAATCGCCTAATATTTTCGGCATGTTCACTTTCACAATTACAGCATTGTATTTATTTATAATAGTAGATTTTAAACAGTGCGCATAAGTATACACTATAGTTTGAAATAGTAATCAAATATAGTAATGTGCATAAAAATATCACAATTTTCGCAATATGGTTCTGTACTTCTATGTCTATGTCGACATCCTTTAATCTGCTGGTAATACTGTGGAATGCACTTCGTGGTGGAGGGTATATAAGATTCGGCCCGGCCGAACTTAACGCCTTCTTACTTGTTATATATGACTTCGTAATCGTATTCCTCCAATTTCAGACGCCATCTTACTAATTTAGAGTTGGGTTCTTTCAGGTTCATTACCCAAGTAAGTGGTTTGTGGTCCGTAAGGATTTTGAATTTCCTTCCAAAGAGGTACGAGCGGAAATATTTCACAGCCCAGATTATGGCAAGTAACTCTTTCTCTATCGTTGAATAATTACATTCGCTTTGTGAGAGTGTGCGACTTGTGAAACAAATTGGTTTGTCGCTACCTATATGACCCTGGGATAAGACTGCTCCCAATGCGATGTTACTTGCGTCCGTTGTAAGAATGAAAGGTTTGGTAAAATCAGGATGTTGGAGGATAGGGTCATTCATTAATAAGTTTTTACAAGTCTCGAATGCTTTAATATAATTTTGGTCCGTTAAAATAGTTGCGTTTTTCTTCAGGCATTGAGTAAGTGGTTTCGTAAGTTTTGCTAAGTCTTTTATAAATTTACGGTAATAACCAACGAGTCCCAAGAATGCCTTAATCTCCGTACGGGTTTTAGGTAAAGGGAAGTTCCTTATTGCGTCAATTATTGCCGGATTAGGTTTTATTCCCTCAGAATTTATGACATGCCCTAAGAAGGATATTTCATTCTTGAGAAACTCGCACTTATCCATTTGTATTTTGAAATTAGCATCTCTTAGCCTTTCAAATACCTGTGTTAAGCTTTCCAAATGTTCCTGTAGGGAAGTGGAGTATATAATAATGTCATCGAGATAGACAAGACATACTTTCCCTACGAGGTCCCTTAGGATATTGTCCATTACCCTTTGGAACCCAAATGGCATCCAAGTGAATTCATAATGGCCATTTTCCACTGTAAAGGCTGTTTTCTGGGCGTGTTTAGGATCCATCTCAATCTGATGGAATCCGCTGGCCAGATCTAGGGTGGAGAAATATACGCATCTACCAAGTTTATCCAATATCTCGGATATATTTGGTATTGGATATCTGTCGGATATGGTCTTGTCGTTGACTTTCCTATAGTCGATTACCAATCTCCATTTTTTGTTACCATGGATGTCAGTTTTCTTGGGGACTATCCATACTGGAGAGCTCCAGGGTGAGTAGCTATGTCTAATTATATTTTGTTCTAACATTTTGTCTATTTGTGTATGTATTTCTTTTTTGTGTATGTATGGGTATCTATATGATTTTGTGTATATGGGAATATCGTCATTGGTTGTTATTCTGTGTTTTATCTTGCTTGTAAACGAAAGTGGTTCGCCTTCCCTGTAGATAATATCGCTATAATATCTATATAGTTTCACAATTTTCTTTCGTTCTTCGCTATTGAGATGATTTGTTCTCAAAAGATCAGTTAGGTCTGGTGAATAAGTTTGATCATCTTTTCTTTCGCCCCTGTCACGTTAAAATTGTTCATCTCGATAAAATTCTAACGAAAAGTGTAGGACTTAATTCAATTGAATTTATATAGACGGTACCGTTCTCTTTACCAATGGGCAATTCTACTAGCGTTTTCGAATTTGCCGGGACCTGTAAGTAGAGTGTAAGTAGAGTATCTATACCTAAAAGGCCAAAGAAGAAATTATGGAATTTGAAGATTAGAAATTTGAGGGATCCTGTCTGATTAAATTCCGAAAATATCGGTAAGACTATTTGTTTGTCCACTTGGTAGCTTTTGAAAACGGTTGTGATAGCGATTGGTTTGCTCTTTCGGTAAAACATATTCCGGGTTTATAAAAGACGAAGATGCCCCAGTGTCCAAAAGGAATTTAAGAGGCTTGTCAGAAGGTAGAAATATCGTTATATATGGTAAGGTTGATGGGTGTTTCGTTAGATTTATGTAACCGGTCGGTTGTTCGAGGCTGTGGTAAAAAATTTTGAGTCTCGTCAATATTGGTTGGTTCGATTTCGCAATGCTCATTCGATTGTTGGTGGTTTTTACCAGAACCACTTTGACCATTTGAGTGATGGTTATTGGAAAATTCGTTCTGTTGGTAAAAAGGTTGTTAATATTTAAATAGTCTGAGTTATTTTCGGAGATAGTTATTTCGTGGGAATTAAAATTTGGGTTGCTACTAAATCTGGTTTGTTGACATGGGCTTGCTTTTATTTGTGGTGTGTTCTGGTTCGGACGGAAATGTTGAGATTTCTGGTATCCAGAATTGTCTGGGGAGTACTGGCCCCTGTTTCTGTTGAAATCATTATTCTGGTTGTATTGTTGGGGTTGTGTTTGTCCATTTCGTGGCTGTTGGTATTTTTGGTTCCTGCGATGAGGGGTTTGTTGCCAATTGTGATTTTGTTTATTATTGGGAAACGTATTTTTGTAAGAACGGTTCCCGTACGGTTTGTCTTGGGAATGGTACCCTACTCTATACGACGGAGGTATTTTCTTATAGTGTATGTTCTGCTCTTTGATGCAATAAGATAGTGCCATTGATAAGGAATCTGGTTACATAGTTCTTACTCTTGATCCTAGTGGTTCGTTTAGGCCAACAAGGAAAGAGTTTAAACACATGTCCGCATATAGGGACTTTTTGGCGTTTATGACGATGTTATGAGGATGTTATTACAAAGAGAGGATTGCAGCTCTATAATTTCGCCATAAAAAACCTAAATACTTTTGTTGAACTATCTAACATTGTGTAGATCCCTTTTTAGAGAAGTTTCGGTTTTCTTATCGGAATAATGAAGTATGAGGTTGTGCCTTATATCATCATTGGCCTGTCCCTCGAATTTGTTCCTTATGGCTCTGAGAAGAATTTGGCCATAGGGAGTATTATCCGTACCACGTATAAACCAAAGTATTTCCTCAACGTTATTTAGGAACTCGTAAAGGAGTTTTGGGTTACCGTCGAATCTCGGTAAATCCCTAATTGCGTCGGGAATCCTCAATGTATTAAAAATATCGATTTGATTAACTGTTTGGTTTTGGGAAATTTGTTCTGGTGGAGCCATTGTGTCGGAAATGGAACACGAACTAGAATCAAAAAGGGAAGAGTTACTCTGGGTGAGACCACTAACTGAACTATTGTCGAGAGTTGGGCTAACGTTTTCAGGAATAGATGACAAGCTAGAAAATTTCCTGAGGTTATAAGGTATGAAACGGAGTTTCTGTCTCAGTCCTTTGTTATTAGGCATAACAAAATTTTTAATTCTGTCTAATGTATATATAAAGGTATCCCGTTAGCGATTGAATAGGGTATGCCACTGTATAGATATTCCTTCTGCACTCCTGTCAAATAGACTAATGATATGCAGTCAAAGTCTTTGACGGGGATGGGCTTCCACTTTTCAATTTTGCCACGCACATTAATTCAGAGTATTGTATCGATATACCCTCGATACTTTTTATTACGATCACATATATTACTTTCATGTACCTTTTTATACCCTCCACCTCCAGGATGGGGGTATACTAACTTTGTCATTCCGTTTGTAACACCTTGAAATATCAACCTGAGTCCATATAAAGTATATATATTCTTGATCGTCATAAAATTCTAAGACGATCTAGCCATGTCCGTCTGTTGAAAGCACGCTAGCATCTAAACGAAAGGAGCTAGAACGTTCAAATTTTCCATAAATGCGTCTTATAGTCGTAGATCGGTTGGGATTGAAATGGGGCGAAATCGGACCAAAGGGAAAAATTTTTCCCTCACAAGGACTAAAAATACCCGTAATAATCCCTAATATTTTTGCGTATTTAAGCATGTTTTTTCAATATGTCTGCTTGTACTTACTTGATATTTGATATGCACATTCCCCCTACAGCAAAAACGTGCACCATAAAGAGATTCTTATTTGTGGGGGGTGAAATGGGGCAAAAAGGGGTAAAAATGGTACATACTAAACGACAACAGCTAGAAACACGAAATTCGGTGTGCACATTCCTCTAACTGAGTAGAGACATAATATAAAAGCATTTTTTCCAAATTCGTACTTTTTAGGGGTAAAATGGGAATAGAGGGATAAAAATGGTACCAACCAAATGGCTGTACCTAGAATAATGAAATTCGGTGTATACATCCCTCTGATTGCATAGACAAGTAAAATAAACGGATTTTTAAAAATTCGTACATTTTGGGGTTAAACAGAAAAAGGGGATAAAAATAGTACCAATCAAATGACTGTAGCTAGAATCATGAAATTCGGAGTATACATTCCTCTGGCTGTGTAGACACGGAAAATAAACTGATTTTTCGCAATTCGTACTTTTTGGGGTCAAAATAGAAAAAGGGGATAAAAATAGTACCAACCAGATAACCGCAGCAAGAGTCGTGAAATTCGGAGTATACATTCCTTTGACTACGCAGACATGAAAAATAAAAGTTTTTTTTTTTCCAAATTCGTACTTTCAAGGGATACAATGGGTACGGAGGGATTAAATGGTACCAACCAAACGGCTACACCTGGAGTAATGAAATTCGGTGTATACATTCCTCGGATTGCGTAGACACTTTAAATAAAAACATTTTTCGAAATTCGTACTTTTTGGGGTTAAAAAGAAAAAAGGGGATAAAAATAGTACCAATCAAATGACCGCAGCTAGAGTCAGGAAATGCGGAGTATACATTCCTCTGACTGCATAGACACGGAAAATAAACGGATTTTTCGAAATTCGTACTTTCAAGGGATACAATGGTACAGGGGGATATGAAATTCTAATTGCGTAGAAATGTCAAGGGGGTAAAAATGGTACCAACCAAATGGGCGCAGCTGGAATCATGGAATTCGGTGTATACATTCCTCTGACTGCATAGACACGCAAAATAAAAAGTTTTTTTCCAAATTCGTACTTTTTCTTTTACGGCAAAAATTGGTTGAATCATGAAGTTATGTTGTTTTGCACTTTGCACATGTACGTCTGATAATGGATTTTCAAAATTTGTACTTTTGGAATTAAAATAGAATGGAAGTACAACCAAATGCAGCACCCACTATCTTCCAATATTTATGGTATTTAAGCTTTTTGAAAATATAAATATAAGAATATTTATTTTTTGTTTTGAAATAGATAATGGTTTGATATAATTAAAATATTATATTTATTTATATAAATATTTTTTCAATATTTGTATTTGTGGTTTGGCTATATTACAAAATTTATATTTTCCTGTAATATTACTGCACTTCTACGAAAACCGACAACCTCTGTGGAATGCAATCCATGGTGGAGGATATATAAAGTTCGGCCCGGCCGAACTTAACTCCGTTTTTACTTTTTAGTAGTTATTTTACTCAACGTATATATTTTTTTACTTTTCTTACACAAAATTTATTTTCTTTAAAATCTAAAATTTTCTTTTTATATCCATATACCCTCGATATTATTACAAAACGTTAAAAAATGTTTATTAATTTTCTTTTTGTTTTGTTCGGCTGTAGGCTTTATTTGAAAAACAGGTATTGTTGTTTTTGATAATTTATTTGTCCCAATATTTCGATTGAAATCTTCAATCATCTTCAGGGGTGTCTATACACAAATAAGAATTACACATTTTACATTACAAATTTTCTCAAAAAGTTAAACAAATTTATGGATAATTACATTTATATATATAATATTATCTGCAGTCCGAGCGGTTTTGCGTGCTTTCGTCTACTGATGATAGTTTTGATCGTCTGTATTTGTCTACTGTGTAACGATAGATTTTGGCGCATTTATCTGTGTCAGTTTTGTAGTTGAGTCTTTTGTTGGTAGGAACGTCAATAATATGTAACATCTCAAGAGTGTATCTTCTATTATAATTTCTCTCCTCTATCAGTATCTCTACATTGTCAAAATTTGGTGTATGGCCTGTGATGGTACAGTGCGCTGCAAGAGCGGTCTTCTGCTCTAATGGTCTGTTAATAGCTTTATGGTCAGATTTGTGAGATGATATTCTAGTCTTTAATTTTGTCTTAGTAGTACCAACATATACCTTCTGGCATACGTTGGTTTTGTCCCCATTACATTTGATTTTGTAGACCACATTAGATTTTTCCCCATTTTCTAATTTTGTCTTCGTCCTACTAAATAAGTGGTTAACAGTATTGTCAGTCTTAAATGCTAAGTTATATTTATGTTTGTCATACAAATTTGAATGTTTAAGTCTTTCTGAGAAACGAGGAGTATATGTCATAGATTTGTATATTTTCTGTGTCCTGTCATTCTCGCCTATTGTTATCTTTTTATTCCTACGTCTTATTAAGTCCTCTATAGTTTTTCTTGGAAAGTCATTTTTCTTTAAAATTTTTCTGATTTTACTTAAATTAGCATTATGGAATTCTTCATCGCTTATATCTAAGACCATGTTTATAAAATTAGTCGCGGTGTTGATAATAATTCTTCTGGGGTGTTTAGATGTGAAATTGATTAATCGTCCTGATGATGTTGGTTTTTGATCAATCTAATTTAAGCCGATTTCCTTGTCTGATTACTACCGCGTCCAAATATGGTAGTTTTTCGTCCTGTTCCTTCTCCATGGTGAATTGAATTTGTCTATTGAATGAATTTAATATTTGCAATGTTTCTTCCACGTTATTTTTCTTTAGGATTGCAACTATGTCGTCTACGTATTTCGTCAAGATTCGGGGTTTTATAGTCATCTTCTCTATTGAATGGTCAAGTAATACTTCCAACACAACGTTTGCAATTATTGGCGATGATGGTGACCCCATCGTTGCTCGTAAATTTTGTCCTCATATTTAAAATAACGTGTGTCCTTTATACATAAAGTCAATAGTTCTATGAATAGGTTGCTATGCAAAATTTACTGGTATACTTCGAAATAGTGAAACCACGTTAAATGAGATTAATATTTCGTCTTCGTCAATATGTGTATTCTTAATCCTCGATTTAAAATCCTTTGCGTCCTTTACATTGTATCCAGAATCCTTCGTTAAGTTTTTGAGTATCTCCACCAAGTACCTGCATAATTCATTTGCTGGGGCGTTAATCGATGAGCATATCGGTCGAAGCGGTGTTCCTTCCTTGTGTATTTTTGGTAGTCCGTAAATTCTTGGAGCCATTGCTATCTTCGTCGTCAATCTATTTTTCTCCTTTTCGTTAATAATTTTTGCATTAAACATCTTGTCAATTAATGTATTATTTTTATTTTGTAAGCTCGATGTTGGGTCCTTCTTTAATCTTCTATATGTACACATATCTTGTAATATTGTCCTCATTTTACGTTGGTAATCCTCTTTTTCCATTGCAACTGTCTTTCCCCCTTTGTCAGCACTAAGTATTAAAATGTCATTATTTTCTTTTAAAAATCTTTTCGATTGTACCACTGTGTCAAGTGTCATTTTATCCCTTGTGCTTAGTCTTGTTTTTTGTAAGTGGTCGTCTATGAGAGACACGAGTCTTGTTCTCGCTATTTCTTGTTGTTCTTTATTTTCTATGTTCTGTATGCACTCCTCTCCCTCCGCTAGTGCTTTAAAAAGCGGGAATGTTGTTTTTGTGCTTGGAGTTGCATACTTCGGACCTAGCGACAACAACCATTGGGTATTTGTTGGTATGCTTTTATTTGTTTTGTTTACAAACCATCCGTTGTTGTTATGTACGTTCATCTCAATGTTGTGTTTTTGTTTTAACGTTTGTAATTTTCTAATGTGAGTTGTTTTATGTTTATTCTCAATTATTATTTTTTTATTATTATTATTTTAATTTCTTTATATCGATATGGCCTCGACATTATTCAAATTTCAAGCACTTCGTAAAATTAAAAATATTTTCTTTCTTATATATTACTATTCCTTTCCTTTATACACGATTTTAAACTTTTATTAACCATTCATTTTTGTATTTTATTTAACATCACACAAACACTTACATGTACCCGATCAGGAAATATATTACGATCCACATGCTTCAATGATAATAGGAATGTGTTCCAGCGAATAAAGAGTAAAGACCCACGGTCACGTTGTCCTTGATGTCGTTTCCTTTTTAATGGTTTGTTGTCTTTGATGTTGTTTCCTTTTTAATGGTTTGTTGTCATTGATGTCGTTTCCTTTTTAATGATTTGATGCCCTTCGTCTCAGAAGGATGATGTAAAAATTGTTCTCCTTTTTTAGACACAATATATTTTCTATAATTTTCCTTTAATTGTGGAAAAGACACTTAGATGGACAGCGAAACCGATAGCTGAACTACCGACTGCGCCAGTTATATTGGACGTCCACGGGATTGAGAAAAAATAAAACTCGACTGATTCTTTTCGTGGGTTGATACAATCTGATTCTTTGTTTTCACTTTTAATTAATCATAACTTAACTTAACAAAAGAAAGAATACTAAAACTAAAGTAAATAAGAAAAGTGCATTTTAGAATCCTTAAGAATTTGTCTACAGACAAATTGGTTGATCTAAATATTATTATTAATGTTGCAATCAAACATATTGCTGTGTTGTGCGAATTTGTATAAACAGAAATTGGTTGATCTAAATATTGTTGTTAATGTTGCAATCGAACATATTGCTGTGCTGTGTTCTCGGTGTGGGTATTGCAGTGGTGGTTGTTGTTGGTATGGTGGGTGTCGTAACTGTTATGCTCTGGGTGGTTTTGGTGGGGGTATTGAAGTGATGGTTGTTGGTATTGTAGGTGTCGTAACTCGCGCAGTAAAGACAAAGAAAACGTCACAGAGTTATGTAATATGATCGAATATCCACATACATAAGCATATAGCCATAACCACGAAAGGATCGTGTTACACATATTCTACTTGTGTATTGAGTGCAGTCGTTAATGGACACCAAATGACTCGTTGCGCTGGAATGTGTGAATGGCTATAGGGCACTTAGTCATTAGTTCGTTCTACTTGAAATTTGACATTTACTGTATTTACAACAATTATGTACCATTATGTACAAAAGTGTACATACACTAAACTCTTTTAAAGGGCAAAAATTTGCAAAGTATGATATACATTTAGAAAATATGTTCTATTTACGGACTCTGTAAATACATCGTCGACATTTTAAAGAACCTGACAAAGAATTCTCCTTATAACGTAAAATATGCAATAGACTTCAAATCAAAAATCAACAACACCTATATTGATGACGACGAAATCCTTATATCCTTTGACGTGGTGTCCTTATTCCCAAGCATTCCAGTTAACCTAGCTATAAAGATAATTGAAAAAAATGGGAACAAATAGAGAATTTTACAAAAATACCAAAGGACTTATTTCTAAAAATATTAACTTTCTGCATCAAGGACATCAGATATTTCAAATATAATGACTACATCTATGAGCAAAGAAAAGGAATGCCAATGGGCTCTCCTGTGATTTCTGATATAATCATGGAAGAACTATTAGACGCTTCAATAGGAAAATTAACAATAAAACCTAGAATTATCACAAAATATGTAAACGATTTGTTTAGGATTATAAAATGAGAAGAAGTTGACAATACCCTAAAAACATTAAACGCATTTGATGGACAAGTACAATTTACCATGGAAAAAGAACAGGGCAATAAACTCCCCTATCTGGACTCGATTGTTCATAGACAAGGCAACCTGCTGAAATTGGATTGGTATCAGAAGCCAACGTCATCTGGAAGACTGATCAACTTCTATTCCAATCACCATAGACGAATAATTATCAATACAGCGACGAACTTTATAAATATGGTATTTAATATAAGTGACCAGTCATTTCACACAGACAACGAGATCAAAATTAAGAAAATTCTAAGATCTAATGACTTCCCAAAACAAACAATCAACGACCTTATAAAATACACTAAAAGGAAACCAATTGAACATAACAATGAAAAAGAGGAGAAGATATATAAATCACTGACATATATACAAGGATTTTTCAGAAAGGTTCAAAAATGCTGACGTTTATAACAAGGACAAATTTCAATTAGCACTTAAGACAAATAGTTCAGTAAATAAGTTATTCAGTAGAACTAAGTCTAAGATAAAGAATGAGGACAAGTCTAATGTTGTTTATAAGATATCATGTAATGGAGACAAGTCTAACATATGCCAAAAGGTATATGGTATTACCCCTGATGATGGTTATAAATATATTAATTTATAGATTTAAATTCACACAAGAATAGCACTCGAATATCGAGTGCTGTACCGCAATTCTGTAATTTTTTAACGATACTGTCGTTATCGTTAATTAACGATAACTGTCGGTTGTTTTAGCGAAATTGATATTTTCTAATTTTTAGTTAACGACTTTTTTCGATAACATATGTTTTTGCAAGTTAACGACGAATATCGGTCCAAATGGGAGAATGTAAAAAATGGATTAGTAAACAATACAAAAGTAAACACTTTTCAAACAATTTTATGGAGTATTAAATATGAAAAAAAAATTTTAAGTATATAAAGGGTGTTTTTTATTGGGGTATAGAACTTTAAGTTGGCATCACTTTTTTAACTGGCGGCCATTTTGTCAGCTGTCAAGTGATTAATATTTAGTTTGGTTTGCCATTTCATCATGAACAGGTTGACAAAAGAACAACGCTTGCAAATCGTGCAAATTTATTTCGAAAGTAATGGTTCAGTTCGCGAAGTTCACCGCAAGCTCCGTCCATTTTATGATCGACATAATCGTCCATCAGAGCAATTAATTCGGTTAACCATGGATCGTTTTCGCACTACGTTTACTTTATGTGATAATACGCATCCGCAGAGACGTCGAACAGTGCGCACCGAAGAAACAATTGCCGCTGTAGAGCAAAGTGTTGAAGAGGACCCGAATGAATCGATTCGCCACCGTGCACAGCAATTGGAGCTTTGTCCATCAACTTTATGGAAGATTTTGCGCAAAGATCTTGGCTTGCGACCTTACAAGATCCAGCTTGTGCAAGAATTAAAGCTGCGAGGCCATGCAATGCGTCGTGATTTTGGTGTATGGGCCGAAAATGAGATTCATCTCGATGCTGATTTTCATCACAATATTTTGTTCAGTGATGAGGCTCATTTTTGGTTGAATGGCTACGTCAACAAGCAAAATTGCCGCATTTGCAGTGAAGAGAATCCACATGAGACCCTTGAGACGCCATTACATCCACAAAAACTGACTGTTTGGTGTGCTCTATGGGCTGGTGGAGTCATTGGGCCATACTTCTTCCGAAATAATGCTGGAGAGTCAGTTACCGTTAATGGAGACCGGTATAGAGCCATGATAACCGACTATTTTGTTCCCGAATTGGATGGCATGAATGTGGATGAGTTGTGGTTCCAACAAGACGGCGCTACATGCCACACAGCGCACGTCACAATCGAATTATTGAAGGAAACATTCGATGAGCGCATAATTTCGCGGAATGGACCTGTCAATTGGCCACCAAGATCGTGTGATTTGACACCATTGGATAATTTTCTTTGGGGATATGTGAAGTCGCTCGTCTACGCCAATAAACCAGAAACGTTAGGGGACTTGGAAGCCAACATTCGTGGCGTTATTGCCAACATACGGCCCCATATGCTCGAAAAAGTGGTTGAAAATTGGACCTGTAGAATTGGCTATATTCGAGCCAGCCGCGGCGGCCACATGCCCGAAATCATATTTAAACATTAATGGCATAAAATTATCCTTCCAATAAAGCCAAATTGATAGACATTAAAACGATTTTCTTGTGTTTTATTTCAATTCGAAGTTCTATACCTCAATAAAAAACACCCTTTATTAATAAACATTTCTACAAACATATGTATGTATTTACATGTGTAGGAAAAAAATACGCGGTCCGCGATCCACACCGGCACAACATTAAATTTACAGGCCAATTTCAGTGTCGTAAACTTTACTTTATGAAGATAATTCTTTAAAAATACACTTTTCCTCCAAAAAAAATCACCTTTTAGGCATGTTTTATATAGGAATTGACAACACTGACATAAAATATGTAAACACAAAACAACTGTTTGTATACTTAACGATATTCGGTACGATTTTACTACAGCAATTTTATGTAGTTAGCCTACCGAAAATTTTGGTAAGTTAGCGATTCTTTTTAACGATAAAAATCTGTTAGAAAATGTTACGTAATCACTTTTAACGACAATTGTAGTAAACTAACGAATTTTGACAACTTAACTACCGAAAGATGGTGTTAAAAAGTTACAGAATTGCGGAACTGGTTTCTGCTAGTTTCAATAAAAGTATCAGATGCTGGTTTTCCAATGCCTACTTTCGGCAACAACAAAAAACATTTAGAAGTATCGCAAAACGATATATATTGTCTCCGAACATGCAGACACGCAACTGAACGAAAGTGCGCACAAAGAGAAAGAAAAAAAAACTACATAATGGCTAGTGTAGTGAAGGACAGCACAGAAAATTTTAAGGCAGTACAGACAGGCATGGACCGCTACCTGAAGCGTAAATCTAGCCCTAACAAGCCCTAAATAAAATTATAATAAATACATCAAGTGCTCAGAATCCAATGGCAAACAATCGTTTTGCTTTACTAGGCGAAGAGGAACAGGCGCAAACCTCTAGTTCAAACACTCACAAAACCATCACCAACATATTTACGCGAGCGTTCATATAGCGCACTTGTTTGTTTGTCCGTAGTCCGTTGCACATGCGTTTATCTGTCGTCCGTGTTGTGTGCCGTCAAAGATTTTGTCAAAATAAATAATTCGAAATAAAACAGTGTCTAAATAATAATTATCTAAAATCAGATAAAAATTACAAATAAATAACATATAGTAGAAACAAGTACAAGATGAATTTCGTAAAACATTAATAACAAAGAACTACCGACTGCGCCAGTTATATTGGACGTCCACGGGATTGAGAAAAAATAAAACTCGACTGATTCTTTTCGTGGGTTGACAATCTGATTCTTTATTTTCACTTTTAATTAATCATAACTTAACTTAACAAAAGAAAGAATACTAAAACTAAAGTAAATAAGAAAAGTGCATTTTAGAATCCTTAAGAATTTGTCTACAGACAAATTGGTTGATCTAAATATTATTATTAATGTTGCAATCAAACATATTGCTGTGTTGTGCGAATTTGTATAAACAGAAATTGGTTGATCTAAATATTGTTGTTAATGTTGCAATCGAACATATTGCTGTGCTGTGTTCTCGGTGTGGGTATTGCAGTGGTGGTTGTTGTTGGTATGGTGGGTGTCGTAACTGTTATGCTCTGGGTGGTTTTGGTGGGGGTATTGAAGTGATGGTTGTTGGTATTGTAGGTGTCGTAACTCGCGCAGTAAAGACAAAGAAAACGTCACAGAGTTATGTAATATGATCGAATATCCACATACATAAGCATATAGCCATAACCACGAAAGGATCGTGTTACACATATTCTACTTGTGTATTGAGTGCAGTCGTTAATGGACACCAAATGACTCGTTGCGCTGGAATGTGTGAATGGCTATAGGGCACTTAGTCATTAGTTCGTTCTACTTGAAATTTGACATTTACTGTATTTACAACAATTATGTACCATTATGTACAAAAGTGTACATACACTAAACTCTTTTAAAGGGCAAAAATTTGCAAAGTATGATATACATTTCGAAAATATGTTCTATTTACGGACTCTGTAAATACATCGTCGACATTTTAAAGAACCTGACAAAGAATTCTCCTTATAACGTAAAATATGCAATAGACTTCAAATCAAAAATCAACAACACCTATATTGATGACGACGAAATCCTTATATCCTTTGACGTGGTGTCCTTATTCCCAAGCATTCCAGTTAACCTAGCTATAAAGATAATTGAAAAAAATGGGAACAAATAGAGAATTTTACAAAAATACCAAAGGACTTATTTCTAAAAATATTAACTTTCTGCATCAAGGACATCAGATATTTCAAATATAATGACTACATCTATGAGCAAAGAAAAGGAATGCCAATGGGCTCTCCTGTGATTTCTGATATAATCATGGAAGAACTATTAGACGCTTCAATAGGAAAATTAACAATAAAACCTAGAATTATCACAAAATATGTAAACGATTTGTTTAGGATTATAAAATGAGAAGAAGTTGACAATACCCTAAAAACATTAAACGCATTTGATGGACAAGTACAATTTACCATGGAAAAAGAACAGGGCAATAAACTCCCCTATCTGGACTCGATTGTTCATAGACAAGGCAACCTGCTGAAATTGGATTGGTATCAGAAGCCAACGTCATCTGGAAGACTGATCAACTTCTATTCCAATCACCATAGACGAATAATTATCAATACAGCGACGAACTTTATAAATATGGTACATGCCACACAGCGCACGTCACAATCGAATTATTGAAGGAAACATTCGATGAGCGCATAATTTCGCGGAATGGACCTGTCAATTGGCCACCAAGATCGTGTGATTTGACACCATTGGATAATTTTCTTTGGGGATATGTGAAGTCGCTCGTCTACGCCAATAAACCAGAAACGTTAGGGGACTTGGAAGCCAACATTCGTGGCGTTATTGCCAACATACGGCCCCATATGCTCGAAAAAGTGGTTGAAAATTGGACCTGTAGAATTGGCTATATTCGAGCCAGCCGCGGCGGCCACATGCCCGAAATCATATTTAAACATTAATGGCATAAAATTATCCTTCCAATAAAGCCAAATTGATGGACATTAAAACGATTTTCTTGTGTTTTATTTCAATTCGAAGTTCTATACCTCAATAAAAAACACCCTTTATTAATAAACATTTCTACAAACATATGTATGTATTTACATGTGTAGGAAAAAAATACGCGGTCCGCGATCCACACCGGCACAACATTAAATTTACAGGCCAATTTCAGTGTCGTAAACTTTACTTTATGAAGATAATTCTTTAAAAATACACTTTTCCTCCAAAAAAAATCACCTTTTAGGCATGTTTTATATAGGAATTGACAACACTGACATAAAATATGTAAACACAAAACAACTGTTTGTATACTTAACGATATTCGGTACGATTTTACTACAGCAATTTTATGTAGTTAGCCTACCGAAAATTTTGGTAAGTTAGCGATTCTTTTTAACGATAAAAATCTGTTAGAAAATGTTACGTAATCACTTTTAACGACAATTGTAGTAAACTAACGAATTTTGACAACTTAACTACCGAAAGATGGTGTTAAAAAGTTACAGAATTGCGGAACTGGTTTCTGCTAGTTTCAATAAAAGTATCAGATGCTGGTTTTCCAATGCCTACTTTCGGCAACAACAAAAAACATTTAGAAGTATCGCAAAACGATATATATTGTCTCCGAACATGCAGACACGCAACTGAACGAAAGTGCGCACAAAGAGAAAGAAAAAAAACTACATAATGGCTAGTGTAGTGAAGGACAGCACAAAAAATTTTAAGGCAGTACAGACAGGCATGGACCGCTACCTGAAGCGTAAATCTAGCCCTAACAAGCCCTAAATAAAATTATAATAAATACATCAAGTGCTCAGAATCCAATGGCAAACAATCGTTTTGCTTTACTAGGCGAAGAGGAACAGGCGCAAACCTCTAGTTCAAACACTCACAAAACCATCACCAACATATTTACGCGAGCGTTCATATAGCGCACTTGTTTGTTTGTCCGTAGTCCGTTGCACATGCGTTTATCTGTCGTCCGTGTTGTGTGCCGTCAAAGATTTTGTCAAAATAAATAATTCGAAATAAAACAGTGTCTAAATAATAATTATCTAAAATCAGATAAAAATTACAAATAAATAACATATAGTAGAAACAAGTACAAGATGAATTTCGTAAAACATTAATAACAAAGAACTACCGACTGCGCCAGTTATATTGGACGTCCACGGGATTGAGAAAAAATAAAACTCGACTGATTCTTTTCGTGGGTTGACAATCTGATTCTTTATTTTCACTTTTAATTAATCATAACTTAACTTAACAAAAGAAAGAATACTAAAACTAAAGTAAATAAGAAAAGTGCATTTTAGAATCCTTAAGAATTTGTCTACAGACAAATTGGTTGATCTAAATATTATTATTAATGTTGCAATCAAACATATTGCTGTGTTGTGCGAATTTGTATAAACAGAAATTGGTTGATCTAAATATTGTTGTTAATGTTGCAATCGAACATATTGCTGTGCTGTGTTCTCGGTGTGGGTATTGCAGTGGTGGTTGTTGTTGGTATGGTGGGTGTCGTAACTGTTATGCTCTGGGTGGTTTTGGTGGGGGTATTGAAGTGATGGTTGTTGGTATTGTAGGTGTCGTAACTCGCGCAGTAAAGACAAAGAAAACGTCACAGAGTTATGTAATATGATCGAATATCCACATACATAAGCATATAGCCATAACCACGAAAGGATCGTGTTACACATATTCTACTTGTGTATTGAGTGCAGTCGTTAATGGACACCAAATGACTCGTTGCGCTGGAATGTGTGAATGGCTATAGGGCACTTAGTCATTAGTTCGTTCTACTTGAAATTTGACATTTACTGTATTTACAACAATTATGTACCATTATGTACAAAAGTGTACATACACTAAACTCTTTTAAAGGGCAAAAATTTGCAAAGTATGATATACATTTCGAAAATATGTTCTATTTACGGACTCTGTAAATACATCGTCGACATTTTAAAGAACCTGACAAAGAATTCTCCTTATAACGTAAAATATGCAATAGACTTCAAATCAAAAATCAACAACACCTATATTGATGACGACGAAATCCTTATATCCTTTGACGTGGTGTCCTTATTCCCAAGCATTCCAGTTAACCTAGCTATAAAGATAATTGAAAAAAATGGGAACAAATAGAGAATTTTACAAAAATACCAAAGGACTTATTTCTAAAAATATTAACTTTCTGCATCAAGGACATCAGATATTTCAAATATAATGACTACATCTATGAGCAAAGAAAAGGAATGCCAATGGGCTCTCCTGTGATTTCTGATATAATCATGGAAGAACTATTAGACGCTTCAATAGGAAAATTAACAATAAAACCTAGAATTATCACAAAATATGTAAACGATTTGTTTAGGATTATAAAATGAGAAGAAGTTGACAATACCCTAAAAACATTAAACGCATTTGATGGACAAGTACAATTTACCATGGAAAAAGAACAGGGCAATAAACTCCCCTATCTGGACTCGATTGTTCATAGACAAGGCAACCTGCTGAAATTGGATTGGTATCAGAAGCCAACGTCATCTGGAAGACTGATCAACTTCTATTCCAATCACCATAGACGAATAATTATCAATACAGCGACGAACTTTATAAATATGGTACATGCCACACAGCGCACGTCACAATCGAATTATTGAAGGAAACATTCGATGAGCGCATAATTTCGCGGAATGGACCTGTCAATTGGCCACCAAGATCGTGTGATTTGACACCATTGGATAATTTTCTTTGGGGATATGTGAAGTCGCTCGTCTACGCCAATAAACCAGAAACGTTAGGGGACTTGGAAGCCAACATTCGTGGCGTTATTGCCAACATACGGCCCCATATGCTCGAAAAAGTGGTTGAAAATTGGACCTGTAGAATTGGCTATATTCGAGCCAGCCGCGGCGGCCACATGCCCGAAATCATATTTAAACATTAATGGCATAAAATTATCCTTCCAATAAAGCCAAATTGATGGACATTAAAACGATTTTCTTGTGTTTTATTTCAATTCGAAGTTCTATACCTCAATAAAAAACACCCTTTATTAATAAACGTTTCTACAAACATATGTATGTATTTACATGTGTAGGAAAAAAATACGCGGTCCGCGATCCACACCGGCACAACATTAAATTTACAGGCCAATTTCAGTGTCGTAAACTTTACTTTATGAAGATAATTCTTTAAAAATACACTTTTCCTCCAAAAAAAATCACCTTTTAGGCATGTTTTATATAGGAATTGACAACACTGACATAAAATATGTAAACACAAAACAACTGTTTGTATACTTAACGATATTCGGTACGATTTTACTACAGCAATTTTATGTAGTTAGCCTACCGAAAATTTTGGTAAGTTAGCGATTCTTTTTAACGATAAAAATCTGTTAGAAAATGTTACGTAATCACTTTTAACGACAATTGTAGTAAACTAACGAATTTTGACAACTTAACTACCGAAAGATGGTGTTAAAAAGTTACAGAATTGCGGAACTGGTTTCTGCTAGTTTCAATAAAAGTATCAGATGCTGGTTTTCCAATGCCTACTTTCGGCAACAACAAAAAACATTTAGAAGTATCGCAAAACGATATATATTGTCTCCGAACATGCAGACACGCAACTGAACGAAAGTGCGCACAAAGAGAAAGAAAAAAAAACTACATAATGGCTAGTGTAGTGAAGGACAGCACAAAAAATTTTAAGGCAGTACAGACAGGCATGGACCGCTACCTGAAGCGTAAATCTAGCCCTAACAAGCCCTAAATAAAATTATAATAAATACATCAAGTGCTCAGAATCCAATGGCAAACAATCGTTTTGCTTTACTAGGCGAAGAGGAACAGGCGCAAACCTCTAGTTCAAACACTCACAAAACCATCACCAACATATTTACGCGAGCGTTCATATAGCGCACTTGTTTGTTTGTCCGTAGTCCGTTGCACATGCGTTTATCTGTCGTCCGTGTTGTGTGCCGTCAAAGATTTTGTCAAAATAAATAATTCGAAATAAAACAGTGTCTAAATAATAATTATCTAAAATCAGATAAAAATTACAAATAAATAACATATAGTAGAAACAAGTACAAGATGAATTTCGTAAAACATTAATAACAAAGAACTACCGACTGCGCCAGTTATATTGGACGTCCACGGGATTGAGAAAAAATAAAACTCGACTGATTCTTTTCGTGGGTTGACAATCTGATTCTTTATTTTCACTTTTAATTAATCATAACTTAACTTAACAAAAGAAAGAATACTAAAACTAAAGTAAATAAGAAAAGTGCATTTTAGAATCCTTAAGAATTTGTCTACAGACAAATTGGTTGATCTAAATATTATTATTAATGTTGCAATCAAACATATTGCTGTGTTGTGCGAATTTGTATAAACAGAAATTGGTTGATCTAAATATTGTTGTTAATGTTGCAATCGAACATATTGCTGTGCTGTGTTCTCGGTGTGGGTATTGCAGTGGTGGTTGTTGTTGGTATGGTGGGTGTCGTAACTGTTATGCTCTGGGTGGTTTTGGTGGGGGTATTGAAGTGATGGTTGTTGGTATTGTAGGTGTCGTAACTCGCGCAGTAAAGACAAAGAAAACGTCACAGAGTTATGTAATATGATCGAATATCCACATACATAAGCATATAGCCATAACCACGAAAGGATCGTGTTACACATATTCTACTTGTGTATTGAGTGCAGTCGTTAATGGACACCAAATGACTCGTTGCGCTGGAATGTGTGAATGGCTATAGGGCACTTAGTCATTAGTTCGTTCTACTTGAAATTTGACATTTACTGTATTTACAACAATTATGTACCATTATGTACAAAAGTGTACATACACTAAACTCTTTTAAAGGGCAAAAATTTGCAAAGTATGATATACATTTCGAAAATATGTTCTATTTACGGACTCTGTAAATACATCGTCGACATTTTAAAGAACCTGACAAAGAATTCTCCTTATAACGTAAAATATGCAATAGACTTCAAATCAAAAATCAACAACACCTATATTGATGACGACGAAATCCTTATATCCTTTGACGTGGTGTCCTTATTCCCAAGCATTCCAGTTAACCTAGCTATAAAGATAATTGAAAAAAATGGGAACAAATAGAGAATTTTACAAAAATACCAAAGGACTTATTTCTAAAAATATTAACTTTCTGCATCAAGGACATCAGATATTTCAAATATAATGACTACATCTATGAGCAAAGAAAAGGAATGCCAATGGGCTCTCCTGTGATTTCTGATATAATCATGGAAGAACTATTAGACGCTTCAATAGGAAAATTAACAATAAAACCTAGAATTATCACAAAATATGTAAACGATTTGTTTAGGATTATAAAATGAGAAGAAGTTGACAATACCCTAAAAACATTAAACGCATTTGATGGACAAGTACAATTTACCATGGAAAAAGAACAGGGCAATAAACTCCCCTATCTGGACTCGATTGTTCATAGACAAGGCAACCTGCTGAAATTGGATTGGTATCAGAAGCCAACGTCATCTGGAAGACTGATCAACTTCTATTCCAATCACCATAGACGAATAATTATCAATACAGCGACGAACTTTATAAATATGGTATTTAATATAAGTGACCAGTCATTTCACACAGACAACGAGATCAAAATTAAGAAAATTCTAAGATCTAATGACTTCCCAAAACAAACAATCAACGACCTTATAAAATACACTAAAAGGAAACCAATTGAACATAACAATGAAAAAGAGGAGAAGATATATAAATCACTGACATATATACAAGGATTTTTCAGAAAGGTTCAAAAATGCTGACGTTTATAACAAGGACAAATTTCAATTAGCACTTAAGACAAATAGTTCAGTAAATAAGTTATTCAGTAGAACTAAGTCTAAGATAAAGAATGAGGACAAGTCTAATGTTGTTTATAAGATATCATGTAATGGAGACAAGTCTAACATATGCCAAAAGGTATATGGTATTACCCCTGATGATGGATTACGGACTCTGTAAATACATCGTCGACATTTTAAAGAACCTGACAAAGAATTCTCCTTATAACGTAAAATATGCAATAGACTTCAAATCAAAAATCAACAACACCTATATTGATGACGACGAAATCCTTATATCCTTTGACGTGGTGTCCTTATTCCCAAGCATTCCAGTTAACCTAGCTATAAAGATAATTGAAAAAAATGGGAACAAATAGAGAATTTTACAAAAATACCAAAGGACTTATTTCTAAAAATATTAACTTTCTGCATCAAGGACATCAGATATTTCAAATATAATGACTACATCTATGAGCAAAGAAAAGGAATGCCAATGGGCTCTCCTGTGATTTCTGATATAATCATGGAAGAACTATTAGACGCTTCAATAGGAAAATTAACAATAAAACCTAGAATTATCACAAAATATGTAAACGATTTGTTTAGGATTATAAAATGAGAAGAAGTTGACAATACCCTAAAAACATTAAACGCATTTGATGGACAAGTACAATTTACCATGGAAAAAGAACAGGGCAATAAACTCCCCTATCTGGACTCGATTGTTCATAGACAAGGCAACCTGCTGAAATTGGATTGGTATCAGAAGCCAACGTCATCTGGAAGACTGATCAACTTCTATTCCAATCACCATAGACGAATAATTATCAATACAGCGACGAACTTTATAAATATGGTATTTAATATAAGTGACCAGTCATTTCACACAGACAACGAGATCAAAATTAAGAAAATTCTAAGATCTAATGACTTCCCAAAACAAACAATCAACGACCTTATAAAATACACTAAAAGGAAACCAATTGAACATAACAATGAAAAAGAGGAGAAGATATATAAATCACTGACATATATACAAGGATTTTTCAGAAAGGTTCAAAAATGCTGACGTTTATAACAAGGACAAATTTCAATTAGCACTTAAGACAAATAGTTCAGTAAATAAGTTATTCAGTAGAACTAAGTCTAAGATAAAGAATGAGGACAAGTCTAATGTTGTTTATAAGATATCATGTAATGGAGACAAGTCTAACATATGCCAAAAGGTATATGGTATTACCCCTGATGATGGTTATAAATATATTAATTTATAGATTTAAATTCACACAAGAATAGCACTCGAATATCGAGTGCTGTACCGCAATTCTGTAATTTTTTAACGATACTGTCGTTATCGTTAATTAACGATAACTGTCGGTTGTTTTAGCGAAATTGATATTTTCTAATTTTTAGTTAACGACTTTTTTCGATAACATATGTTTTTGCAAGTTAACGACGAATATCGGTCCAAATGGGAGAATGTAAAAAATGGATTAGTAAACAATACAAAAGTAAACACTTTTCAAACAATTTTATGGAGTATTAAATATGAAAAAAAATTTTAAGTATATAAAGGGTGTTTTTTATTGGGGTATAGAACTTTAAGTTGGCATCACTTTTTTAACTGGCGGCCATTTTGTCAGCTGTCAAGTGATTAATATTTAGTTTGGTTTGCCATTTCATCATGAACAGGTTGACAAAAGAACAACGCTTGCAAATCGTGCAAATTTATTTCGAAAGTAATGGTTCAGTTCGCGAAGTTCACCGCAAGCTCCGTACATTTTATGGTCGACATAATCGTCCATCAGAGCAATTAATTCGGTTAACCATGGATCGTTTTCGCACTACGTTTACTTTATGTGATAATACGCATCCGCAGAGACGTCGAACAGTGCGCACCGAAGAAACAATTGCCGCTGTAGAGCAAAGTGTTGAAGAGGACCCGAATGAATCGATTCGCCACCGTGCACAGCAATTGGAGCTTTGTCCATCAACTTTATGGAAGATTTTGCGCAAAGATCTTGGCTTGCGACCTTACAAGATCCAGCTTGTGCAAGAATTAAAGCTGCGAGGCCATGCAATGCGTCGTGATTTTGGTGTATGGGCCGAAAATGAGATTCATCTCGATGCTGATTTTCATCACAATATTTTGTTCAGTGATGAGGCTCATTTTTGGTTGAATGGCTACGTCAACAAGCAAAATTGCCGCATTTGCAGTGAAGAGAATCCACATGAGACCCTTGAGACGCCATTACATCCACAAAAACTGACTGTTTGGTGTGCTCTATGGGCTGGTGGAGTCATTGGGCCATACTTCTTCCGAAATAATGCTGGAGAGTCAGTTACCGTTAATGGAGACCGGTATAGAGCCATGATAACCGACTATTTTGTTCCCGAATTGGATGGCATGAATGTGGATGAGTTGTGGTTCCAACAAGACGGCGCTACATGCCACACAGCGCACGTCACAATCGAATTATTGAAGGAAACATTCGATGAGCGCATAATTTCGCGGAATGGACCTGTCAATTGGCCACCAAGATCGTGTGATTTGACACCATTGGATAATTTTCTTTGGGGATATGTGAAGTCGCTCGTCTACGCCAATAAACCAGAAACGTTAGGGGACTTGGAAGCCAACATTCGTGGCGTTATTGCCAACATACGGCCCCATATGCTCGAAAAAGTGGTTGAAAATTGGACCTGTAGAATTGGCTATATTCGAGCCAGCCGCGGCGGCCACATGCCCGAAATCATATTTAAACATTAATGGCATAAAATTATCCTTCCAATAAAGCCAAATTGATGGACATTAAAACGATTTTCTTGTGTTTTATTTCAATTCGAAGTTCTATACCTCAATAAAAAACACCCTTTATTAATAAACATTTCTACAAACATATGTATGTATTTACATGTGTAGGAAAAAAATACGCGGTCCGCGATCCACACCGGCACAACATTAAATTTACAGGCCAATTTCAGTGTCGTAAACTTTACTTTATGAAGATAATTCTTTAAAAATACACTTTTCCTCCAAAAAAAATCACCTTTTAGGCATGTTTTATATAGGAATTGACAACACTGACATAAAATATGTAAACACAAAACAACTGTTTGTATACTTAACGATATTCGGTACGATTTTACTACAGCAATTTTATTGTAGTTAGCCTACCGAAAATTTTGGTAAGTTAGCGATTCTTTTTAACGATAAAAATCTGTTAGAAAATGTTACGTAATCACTTTTAACGACAATTGTAGTAAACTAACGAATTTTGACAACTTAACTACCGAAAGATGGTGTTAAAAAGTTACAGAATTGCGGAACTGGTTTCTGCTAGTTTCAATAAAAGTATCAGATGCTGGTTTTCCAATGCCTACTTTCGGCAACAACAAAAAACATTTAGAAGTATCGCAAAACGATATATATTGTCTCCGAACATGCAGACACGCAACTGAACGAAAGTGCGCACAAAGAGAAAGAAAAAAAAACTACATAATGGCTAGTGTAGTGAAGGACAGCACAAAAAATTTTAAGGCAGTACAGACAGGCATGGACCGCTACCTGAAGCGTAAATCTAGCCCTAACAAGCCCTAAATAAAATTATAATAAATACATCAAGTGCTCAGAATCCAATGGCAAACAATCGTTTTGCTTTACTAGGCGAAGAGGAACAGGCGCAAACCTCTAGTTCAAACACTCACAAAACCATCACCAACATATTTACGCGAGCGTTCATATAACGCACTTGTTTGTTTGTCCGTAGTCCGTTGCACATGCGTTTATCTGTCGTCCGTGTTGTGTGCCGTCAAAGATTTTGTCAAAATAAATAATTCGAAATAAAACAGTGTCTAAATAATAATTATCTAAAATCAGATAAAAATTACAAATAAATAACATATAGTAGAAACAAGTACAAGATGAATTTCGTAAAACATTAATAACAAAGAAAAACCAATAACAAATCACAAACGTCGAAAAACCGCGCGTGCTCCAAATAATGCAATAGATAACCAATCAATAACAACAACAAAAACATACCTACATACAAAAATAACCAATACAACAAAAAAAAACGAACAAACAAAAACTGCGACGCGTACCAAAACAACAACAAAAGCATCAGCGGAAGCAGCAAATGATGATTACAACAACAACAGTTGCATACTTCACTGACTGCACAAATGGGTTCTATGTTCCGTTCTTGGTGTGTTCGTTGCTCCCCTCCCCATCCTCACCCATTACCTTTCGTGTGATTGAATTGTCGATCTTTCCTAGTGTTATACCTAAGGCATTGGGCGAGTACAGCAACGGTAAGGAGGGAGGTGTGACAATTTTGGTTACATATTTTGACTTAGTTTTTTATTTCTCTAAATCCTAATGGTTGGCAAGTTTAAACTAGAATTTTCCAACATACGAGGACTTAGATCGATTTTTTTGTCGTGTACGCTCACGTACGGCCATCGGCCTGATGTTCTTGCTCTTTTTGAGACCCTGGTGTGTGAGGATTCTAATCCACTGGATTTTCACATTCCTGGGTATCACACCCTATCTCATTTTATCCCCCACAGAGGTCTTGTGGTACACGTACGTAAAGATATAGTGTTTCAGAGCCAGCATAACTTAAGCTCAGAAAATCCAGAATTTAACTCCCTTTGTGTTAAATTCAAGATTGTAACACACGTACTTCATTTCGGATTTGTGTATAGAAGTCCAAACGCGGAAAGGGAGGTATCCCTAAATGGCTTTGACGCCCTTTCCGGTTCAATTACAAACATTTTAGAGGATTGTCCTGACAATGAAATTGTGGTTGCTGGCGATTTCAATGTCCATAATTCCTCTTGGCTTGCAAATTCGAGTCACTCAACACCGGATGGTCAATACGCCGATCTTTTTGTCGCGCATAATGATTTGGCGCAACTAGTGAATGAACCGACTCACATTCCGTGTGTCCAAGGGTAACACTCAAATATTCTTCATTTTTTTAACATCACGCCCTGAAAAGTATGAAGTTAACGGTTTAGCACCTCTTGGTAATTCGGATCATTGTATTGTTTCAGCATCCTTTTCGTATTCCGCTCTTCGTGTCGCTTCGACCCCAGCCCCAAAGCGGACAATATATATATACGAAAAGGCACGTTGGGACGAGCTCAACAACTTTTTCCAGCATTTCAATTGGAAACTTTGCTTTCTAAATGGCGATATAGATGCTGCGGCTGAAATGATTGAACATATTATGTTGATTGGAATGAAGTCATTTATTCCAATTAAAGTTATTTCGGATTAACCATCTAATAAAAGTTGGTTTAACCAGAAATGTAAGACTGCTGTCAGATCCAAAGAGGAAGGGTTCAGGAAATGACGTTTAAATAAAAAAGCTACTCAAACAGACAAGAACCACGTGAGTCAGGGTACTTAGAAGTCAAAAGTTTCTGTACGATCAACGTCTTCTTGCCAAAGTTCTTTCTTCTCCCAGGGGAAGTAAGAGCTTTTGGTCATTTGTTAGAAGAGTAAAGCAGGGCCGTGCGTAGGGGAGGGGTTTGGGGGTTCAAGCCCCCCCCCAGAGAGGTTTCGAACATATACTTTTTAAAACCTTCTAGACTTTCTGAAGCAATAAAATATAGAATTTTTAATGTCTTTTTAAAACAACTTGTCTGAAATGGTAATTTTGTAGTAAAATCATGAAAACACGAAAATTACTTTAAAAAATCGTGGATACTTTCTTGAATTTCGGACAAAGGTTATGAAAAATACAAACAAACTAAACGAATTGCGCCAATTTCAAGATTGTGTAGTTCTAATTTCGCTAATGGACACCAAATTGTTCGGAAAATTTTCATTTTTATTAACAGATACCACTTCTTGACATTCGACTAGAGCTATATCATATGAACTTTTAATTGTGTACTGATAAGAATCACTATGATTCATAATGAAATCTAAAATATTCTTAATAAAAGCAAATAATTTACTTGATGCTTGTAGAGCGCTAAGATGTAACATTTGCGATGGGACATTTTTATGGAGCTGTATCTAAATCTGAACCGATGTGTCCTATTTTCATCACAAATGCAACAACAACGGTTTCTGTTACTTCCAATGTTTTGGGAGTTTGCAATTATAATACAAATCCATTTCGACAAATGAAGAATACTGTTTGATATACATAAACGTATTTCTCTTTGTTCATTTACAAGAACTGATGACATGTTTACCGCAAACAAGCTAATTTTTCCCACAAAAGAAACTCAAAAACGATGTTCACGTGTCTAAAATTTCGTTTGTACGAAATGCATCTTTTCTCTGCGTGTAGGTCTCTATTTTAGAATCTACTAAAAGTTGCGAAACAATAAGAAATGAGTGTTAACTTACTAAAATTTGTGTTATATTTATCATTTATGTCAAATATTTTTCAGAGTTAGTATTTTTTTGTACATATGTAACAAGTATTATTCAAAAGAGAAACAACAAATTCAGTAACATGGATCTACGTAGGAAAACCAAACTCTAAAATATCAATTATTTGGTTTTTTACATATTTAAGATTATAAAAATGAAGAAACATTTCCAAATATTTTTTATTTAATCGGAATATGCGTATAAAGATTTTGAGTAAACATCCTCATTACTCATGTCCTATATAAATTAAAAACTCCAAAACACTTTAGACATCCTATTTAGACACATACTTCGTCAAGAAGCATATCCAATTTATCCAAAAAAATGCGGCACTGAAGGGTTTATCGCCGAGGAATTTGATCGTTTTTTGTGTAATATTTCTTCAAAATATATATCGAGGGCTTATATCTAAAAGTGGCAATGAACCATTTTCTCGAAAATGAGTTGTTGATGCCAAACTATTCTCAGATTTGAATGTCATCTGTCATATAAATTTGGAAAAGATTTTTTTCTAAACCGTTTTTTTTTAATTTTTGATTTGGATATCCCCTCGCACGTTAGTTTGTGACTGCATACGTGGCTATGAACATAAAAATAATAGAATAAATAAAATAATAGAAATAAATAAAATAAAGGTTATAATTCGCTACAACGATTTTGTTTAAAACATTTTTCTAGATTTAGGGCATATCGTACTATCAAATTCCATCACTTCGCGTTAATAGCATTTTGATTCCCCAGTTATGAAGCTAAAAGAGGAAAAATGGTGGCTGTAAAGTCAAAAATTGTGAAAAGTATATTTAGAAACACCGGCGTAACTTTTTATTATATTGAGAATACCAAAATAATTCTATGGCATGTGATTGCTGACTTCATGGGGAATATTTGTGTATGAAAAGTTTCAGAATTATGAATGAAGAAAGTTAAAATATAAGGAATTGCAACGGCGAATTTTGGATTTTTCATCAATTGCAGCTATTTTCGTGACTGGCTACATATATGTTACATGCGACCAATCTGATGGATGAAGCTTTAAGCATTAAGGAGAAAATCAGTTTTTTCGCTCTCCTGAAAAGTTCTGTTTTTGTGAATATAAGCCCTCGATATGTATGTATGTAATTTCAAGCAACTATTTAAAAAAAGTTCTACACATAGAGAACAAGTCTGTTAATAAAAGCAGCGATTGTCTGCTGCCTATCAGCAGACACTTTTCTGCTATTACAGCTGTTTTTTGGTATAACAGCAGTTTTCTGCAATCTTACATCACCATTCATATAGATGATAGATGGATTACTGAAATGCAATTTTGCCGACAATGTCTGTCGGATGAATGTATCAAAATATTTCTCGAAGATCCTGGCAATACAATATGAGTGGTTTCCAAACGCTCCAGTAAAAATTTCCTAAAAAGTTGGAAAATGAACTATTTATGAGTAAAGTTTCCATCTTTCAAAGCCTTAGTAAATAGTTCATTTACTAAAAAAGGGTAGTAGATTTGCTTAAAATCATTTCTTTGGATCTAATAAAAAATTCTTACAGTTGAGTAAATTCAAACTTATTTGAAAGAATATTTCCAATTTTTTGTATGGAAAAAATTCCATTTAGGAAATTTTAACTTAAAAATTCATTGTATAAAATATCAACATTTAATAACTGATGTGTTTTTTCAATACTGTCATATTACAAATTAAAAGCGAATGTTATTGTCAAAATATTTTTCATTTTACAAATATTTTACTCTACAATATTTTACTCAAGATTATATTCGGAACATACAAATTTATATTGAGAAATGTAAATTCATATTAGGGACATATAAATTCATAATGGGTAATGTAAATTCATAATAGGAACATGTTAATTCATAATGAGATATATAAATCATAATTCATTCAGAACAATTAATTCATAATAGGAACATACTAATTTATAATGAAATATACAAGTTTGTAATCAGAAAATACGTTTTCATATTCAGAAAATATGAATTCATAATGAGAAAATATAAAATCATATTGAGAAAATGTAAATTTATAATGATAACATCGATAAAATATGTGTTTCTACGAAAATATCCATAGAAAACGTACATACATAGCTTCGATTATAAATTTTAGAGTTCCTGATTATGAATTTATATTTTATGAATATATATTCCTCAATAAGAATTTATATTTTCTCATTATCAATTTGGATTTTCTCATTTTGTATTTATATATCTCATACAAATTGATAGTATGTTCTTATTATGAATTTATATTTCTCAATATGAATTTACATTTCACATTACGAATTTACAGTGCTGATTATGAATTATCATGCTCCTATTATGAATTTACATCTCTCATCGTGAACTTACATATTCCGTTTATAAATTACATTTTCTCATTATAAACTTGAAAAGTTGTAGACTAATCGTCAGAATTGGACATTTATATCGCAGGTAGAAGTGACTGACACCTACACTAGATTTAAAATTGAAAACGATTAAGGAAACAAATAACTAAGTTACGGAGAATTTAATTTAGAATTATCATTCGTCTGGAGACAAAAATATTTTATAGAAACAGGGGGGAATATTCAAATAGAAACATAAAAAAATTAATATTAATTTAATACATTCATAAAAAATAAATTTATTGTAATAGTCCAGTCATTAATTCTTACAAAGGGCCATTTAAATACACCGCAGCATATATTTATATTCCTATTAGATTTCTCTTGAAAGTTTCCAGGCGAACAATTTATATTGTACTCCTATTATTAGACCATTTCTTCCTGGCTACATATGTAAAGTAAATTGTTCTTGAAGAAGATATTCACCTCGATTCTTCTAGAAAAACAAGAAAATTTACATTATGTAAGCCATAGTATTGTCGGCATGATATTTTTATTTCACAATAAAGATCCTGCAAATAGCCTCAAAAAAAGTTTTTATTCCCCTAGCTGGGTTTCGCTTAAAATGACTATTTAGCGAATGTAAAAAGTTTTGTTTGTAGTAATATAATATAAACAAATACTCAATAAATACTCATTATATCAGTATATGTATGTAAATACATATATGAATTTGAAATGCATCTAAAAATTCCAATTTATATAATAACATTAAATTATTGATCAACATAATAAATAAATTATTTTTTAATATTTCCCGTATTCCCGGGAAATTGAAAATGGTTTCCCGGGAATTCCCGGAAAAATTTGGACAATTCAGGAATTCCCGGACCCCAAACCCTACTTATTTCTCAATACCTATCTTGCCTTCGCAACAATCATGGAGTAATAGCTCAACTCCTTATTGCAGAGGTAACATGAATCTCTTGAGAAATATCTCATGTTGTCATTTTTTGTATCAGTTTTGCATACTCTGAAGCAAAACTATTTGTTTGATTTTTTAGTTAAATTGAACTTATTTTAATTTCACCCTTTTTTCCTTGTATAAAATAAAATTTTCCTCAGTTTAAGTAAAAATTTACTCGTTTTGAGAAAAAAAATCAGCAAAATTGTCCTCAGTTTGAGTAAATATTAACTTGATTTGAGTAAACATTTACTTAGTTTTAGGAAATTTTCAGCAAAATTTTTCAAATATTTAGTAAAAATTTACTTAGTTTTAGGGAAATTGTCAGCAAAATTTTACTTATATTTAGTAAAAATTTACTTGGTTTCTTAAATGTTAGTTAATTTTAATTCATTATAGGGTTAATTTTTTATGAGTGTAGATGAAAACCCCCCAGGCGAAAATCCTGCGCACGGACCTGTTAAAGTGACTTCATTATTTACACGGTGAAACCAGAGTCGTGAAACAACTGTGGCCTTGAAACAAAATTATCATCTCTGTAAGCCAACCTATACAACGAGGACACGCACATCAGGATACTCCAAGTCAACACCGCCGTCTCTACATTTACCAGGATGAAGATAACTCTACTCATACTATCGTAAGCTACTAAGAAATTATATTTTGACAATATATTCTAAATAATTTTAAGTCTAAATTATACCGTGTAGCAACCTTTAAACTTCATTTTGTAGAAAATATACTACTAAGAAATTATATTTTGACAATATATTCTAAATAATTTTAAGTCTAATTATACAGTGTAGCAACCTTTAAACTTCATTCTATAGAAAATATACTCCTTTGAAAATTAGAGCACAGATAAAGAAATCAATCAAAATCAGAATAAATTGTTTCGGTCTCTGTGTAAAAATTTAAAACTAAAAAATTTAAATTTAAAAAAAGGAAAAAATGGAAAATCAAAACGATTTAATACGCCCTATATGTCCCTATTCCAAATTCTCCTAACCAACCCGGTAGAAACGAACAAGGACAGATGAACCTAGCCGATCTTCGCACTGTTATCCTAGAAATAATTAATAGCCAGTTACATGTAATGCTACAGGCTTCGTTAAATCCGAACGCCATTCAGGGAAACGCAGTGGATCAGTCTATCGATATAGAACATTTAGGCAATTTAGGGGATTTAGATAAAATCCCGGACGTCATTAAATGTCTGAGGGAATTTTCAGGCAAAGCAGGAGAATTTAATTCCTGGAGGAAAAGCGTAGAGAGAATTTTAAAAATTTATGAAAATCTTAAAGGCACACCAAAATATTACGGTATTTTGAATATCATTAGAAATAAAATAGTAGGTAATGCGGACATTGCATTAGAGTCCTATAACACGCCTTTGGATTGGGCTGCAATTTCCAAATGCCTTACGTTACATTACGCCGACAAAAGGGATGTGTCGACGTTAGAATAGCCAATGACAGGATTAATTCAGGGCAATTCAACTGTGCAAGAGTTCTATCAGGCTGTGTATTCGCACTTATCACTGATATTGAACAAATTAGGCGGCTTAGATGCTGGAAATGAAGCTCTTAATTTACTGACTCAAACCTATAGAAGTAAAGCTACTCCGTCACAATTTCGGATAAATATCCAATCCTTGAAATATCGGACGTCCTAGGGAAATTAGGAAATAGTAAATTCTTTTCAATCCTTGATCTTAAAAGTGTATTCCACCAAATCCCACTAAAAAGCTCCGATATAAAAAAAACGGCATTCTCTATTAATAACGGGAAATACGAGGTCACCCGCTTACCATTTGGATTGATAAATGCGCCTTCGATATTCCAACGTGCACTGGACGACATTCTCCGCGACCACATAGGCAGGATATGCTACGTATATATCGACGACATAGTCATATATAGCAAGTCTGAAGATGATCACATTCGGGATATCCATAACGTATTCAAGACGCTAGAAGAAGCTAATATGAAAGTCCAATCGGACAAATGTTTTTTTAAGCAGGAAGTGGAATTCCTTCGATTTAAAATTTCCGAATCTGGAATAAAAACTAATCCGAAAAAAGTCGAAGCCATTGCAAATTTCCCACAACCCAGAACTATAAAGGAACTCCGATCGTTTTTGGGCCTCTCAGGCTACTATCGCTGATTCAAAATGGATTATGCTAAGCTAACAAAACCCTTAACATCACTCTTGAGAGGAGAAGAAGTTCGCATATCAAAAAGCCAGTCGTCAAAAGTTTGCGTTGAATTTAATGAGGAGACTGTAAAGGCATTTACGAAACTAAAAATTTCTTTAATATCAAAGGACGTACTGCTATCCTACCCGAGCTACGAAGAATACTTCGAGCTGACAACTGATGCGTCAGATTATGCTCTTGGAGAAGTTCTCTCGCAATGAGGCAAGCCTATTACCTTCATCTCAAGGACTCTGAATAAGGCCGAGGAGCACTACGCGGCAAATGAGAAGGAGATGCTCGCTATCATATGGGCCCTCAACTGACTACGAAATTATCTATAAAGGTAAAAATATACACAGACCACCAGTCCCTCTCCTATGCTCTTAGTAATAACAAGTAAAAACGGAGTTAAGTTCGGCCGGGCCGAACTTTATATACCCTCCACCATGGATTGCATTCCACAGAGGTTGTCGGTTTTCGTAGAAGTGCAGTAATATTACAGGAAAATATAAATTTTGTAATATAGCCAAACCAAAACAAATACAAATATTGAAAAAATATTTATATAAATAAATATAATATTTTAATTATATCAAACCATTATCTATTTCAAAACAAAAAATAAATATTCTTATATTTATATTTTTAAAAAGCTTAAATACCATAAATATTGGAAGATAGTGGGTGCTGCATTTGGTTGTACTTCCATTCTATTTTAATTCCAAAAGTACAAATTTTGAAAATCCATTATCAGACGTACATGTGCAAAGTGCAAAATAACATAAGTTCATGATTCAACCAATTTTTGCCGTAAAAGAAAAAGTACGAATTTGAAAAAAAAAACTTTTTATTTTGCGTGTCTATGCAGTCAGAGGAATGTATACACCGAATTCCATGATTCCAGCTGCGCCCATTTGGTTGGTACCATTTTTACCCCCTTGACATTTCTACGCAATTAGAATTTCATCATTCTAGCTATAGTCGTTTAGTTGGTACTATTTTTATCCCCCTGTACCATTGTATCCCTTGAAAGTACGAATTTCGAAAAATCCGTTTATTTTCCGTGTCTACGCAGTCAGAGGAATGTATACTCCGCATTTCCTGACTCTAGCTGCGGTCATTTGATTGGTACTATTTTTATCCCCTTTTTTCTTTTTAACCCCAAAAAGTACGAATTTCGAAAAATCTGTTTATTTAAAGTGTCTACGCAATCCGAGGAATGTATACACCGAATTTCATTACTCCAGGTGTAGCCGTTTGGTTGGTACCATTTAATTCCTCCGTACCCATTGTATCCCTTGAAAGTACGAATTTGGAAAAAAAACCTTTTATTTTTCATGTCTGCGTAGTCAAAGGAATGTATACTCCGAATTTCACGACTCTAGCTGCGGTTATTTGGTTGGTACTATTTTTATCCCCTTTTTCTATCTTGACCCCAAAAAGTACGAATTGCGAAAAATCAGTTTATTTTCCGTGTCTACACAGCCAGAGGAATGTATACTCCGAATTTCATGATTCTAGCTACAGTCATTTGATTGGTACTATTTTTATCCCCTTTTTCAGTTTAACCCCAAAAAGTACGAATTTTTAAAAATCCGTTTATTTTACTTGTCTATGTAATCAGAGGGATGTATACACCGAATTTCATTATTCTAGGTACAGCCATTTGGTTGGTACCATATTTATCCCTCTATTCCCATTTTACCCCTAAAAAGTACGAATTTGGAAAAAATGCTTTTATATTATGTCTCTACTCAGTTAGAGGAATGTGCACACTGAATTTCGTGTTTCTAGCTGTTGTCGTTTAATATGTACCATTTTTACCCCTTTTTGCCCCATTTCACCCCCTACAAATAAGAATTTCTTTATGGTGCACGTTTTTGCTGTAGGGGGAATGTGCATACCAAATATCAAGTAAGTACAAGCAGACATATTGAAAAAACATGCTTAAATACGCAAAAATATTAGGGATTATTACGGGTATTTTTAGTCCTTGTGAGGGTCCCTTTGGACCGATTTCGCCCCATTTCAATCCCAACCGATCTACGACTATAAGACGCATTTATGGAAAATTTGAACGTTCTAGCTCCTTTCGTTTAGATGCTAGCGTGCTTTCAACAGACGGACGGACGGACATGGCTAGATCGTCTTAGAATTTTATGACGATCAAGAATATATATACTTTATATGGACTCAGGTCGATATTTCAAGGTGTTACAAACGGAATGACAAAGTTAGTATACCCCCATCCTGGAGGTGGAGGGTATAAAAACAATAACAGCAAGATGAAGCGATGGAAGGCTATATTAGAAGAAGGGTGCCTGGGGCAGAAGGGTGCCCGAAGTATCACAAATCAATTCAATGACTGAAATGACGCATAGTGATGATAGCGTCTTATTTATAGCGTCGAAACACCCATAAACGCATTCAAGATCCAAATCATTTTAATCCAAATTCAACTAATCCCTATAAATTCGAAATATTAATCCCAACCATCCACAGGCACACACTTTCAAAAATAGATTACACAACCGAACAGCTTGTTTCAACCTTAAAGAAATACCTTAATCCGTCCGTAATAAATGGTATTAAAGCACCCGAATCATTAATTGGAAAACTTCAGGAAATTTTTCCAAACCATTTTGCAAACTTTCGCATTAGATTTACAAACCTCCAAGTGGAGGATGTCAAAGATAATCACCAACAGGAGAATAAAATACAAATTCTTGAAAGATTCTATTTCCCCAGTATGAATAACAGGATTAACAGAATCGTTAAACAATGTGCGGTTTGTAAGGAAAATAAATACGATAGGCATCCATCGAAACCCGAACTGAAGAAAACGCCAATACCCTCACACCCTGGCGAAATTCATCATATTGACGTTTACAAAACTGAAAACCAACTTGTCCTCACGGCATTAGATACATTTTCGAAATATGCACAAGGCAAGATTATTAAGTCAAGAGCCGTCGAGGACGTGTTTTTGTTTGGCGTTCCAAAAATTATTGTTTTTGACAATGAAAAATCCTTTAATTCGGCTTCAATAACTTTTATGTTACAAGATCAATTGGGAATAGAAATCTATAAAGCTCCACCATATACGAGTACGGTAAACGGACAAGTCGAACGGTTTCTTTCCACCCTAACGGAAATCATGCGCTGTCTTAAAACCGAACGTATACCCTACCTTTCTAGAATTGTTAGACAGAGCAGTTTACAAATATAACTATACCATACACAGCACAACGGGACAGAGACCACTTGAGGTATTTTTCGGACGAAGAGTCAGTACAAACCCCCCAAGATGTACGAAAAAGCAAGACAAGACAACATTAAAAGATTGAAAGACAACCAGGCGACTGACCTTAAAATCCATAATGAGAACAACGAGAACCAATCAAACAATTCAACCCAGGCGACGTCATTTATGTAAGAATTCATAAGCGTTTAGGAACCAAACTATCACCCAAATTTAGAAAATAAATAGTCAAAGAAAATGGGTGCACCACAATTATCACGGAATCAGGAAGAGTAGTCCATAAAAGCAACATAAAAAACTGAAACCATTTTTATATTTCCCTTTGTTACAGAACTCTCTTAACTCTCTTCACCTCTTCGGCAATCGAGTTACAAATTTTAAAGTACACACTGCCACACCTCGTAACTATATTTAATAAACCTGCAAAAATACAAGACGGCACATTTAACATTGTCCACATTATAGAAATTGACAGATACAGGAAGTTCGTTGACGATGTACAGAATCAAATCATACAAATCATCCCTAAATCCAATCCCTTTTTCCCAGTTCTAACACACGAAATATCCCAAATCCATGACATCCTCGAGGTCATAGAACCAATGGAACCACCCAGGATAAAGAGAGACATCAATATATTGGGCACCGCCTGGAAGTACGTCGCCGGATCTCCAGACCACGACGATTTTGAAACAGTGAACAAATATTAAAAATTCATTTTTGTTAAATAAAAATAGCACTGGAAAAATTAACAGATGACAATATTTTATTCACATCAATTGAAGAAGCCCTCGAGTTTGCAAACATTAAGGTTCTTTATAATCAGAAAAAACTTTTGTATATCATTGTAATCCCGCCCACTAGCAGGGAAGAATTCAATAATGTTATAATTAAACCCATAAAGAAAAATAATAAAGTCATAAGTACCAAGTTTAGCGATAATAAAAAATAACGATAAATTATTTGGCATTAAAAACGAATGTGCGACAATAAGAAATGTAAACATTTGTAAAAGTGACCAATTGGTAATCATATCCAACGATACTTGCATCCCACCGCTACTAAACGGAATGAACTCATCTTATCCAATTTCACACGGGTACAATATACCCCAAATAGAAAATATCTCACCCGATGTCATTCTTCTTAATGATTTTACTGGAACAATAAACAATGAAACGGTTAATGGGACATTCTTAATCCAATTCCACAACGCTACATTGCGAATAAACGATAAATTTTACAGAAATTTAGATGCTCCACTTTTAAAAGTTTCTCCACCAACAATTCAACAAACGCCAGTCGAAGATGAATTCATAAGCCTACTATCCTTGGAAATGTTGAACCACTTGCACATTAATAATACTAAGTCCATCCACGAACTTAAGTCAGTCTCTGTTGTTACTAAATACACCACTTTCTCCTAATTCACCTTTTTTGTTATATGCCTTCTTCTAATAAAGCTCTTTACAAAAACAAGAGAAAAAGTAATTATTCATAGCTCCTACCCATGAATTAATACACGCCCCTGTTGCTCGGACAAAATTGCACGAGCCAAGGCCACAAAAAATAGATGATCTACCTTACTTCTAACTATTGGGGACAATCGATTTTAAAGGGGGAGGAGTTAACACACAATAAGTTATAAATTTAAAAGATATTGGGCACGTGTAAATGCAGTTCACACGAAAACATTTCATCAATTCAAAATTGCACATCCGGTCGTTAACCTGTTAAACCCAGGGGATACTTGGCGCGTGCAGATGTAATTAACGAGAATTTCTTTCATTTCGTCTGGCTTGAATTGCAAAAGCGTTAACTGCAACGCTTTCGCAATGTTCAATGGAAATTCAGCAAATCAATTTATTAAAATAAATTTAGCTTTGTAAGCAATTTAATGGAACAAATTAAATAAATAAAATAAATGTAGCTTTGTAAGCAAACTGCTATAAGAATGTATTGGTAATGGATACGTTTCTTCTGAATAATAAACATATGTCAAAATCACTCTGTTACTGAACATCGGTCAATAAACTACAAGTTGCAGTTTTCGACAAACTGAAAAACCTTTTGTTTTAATTCCAACATCGTCCGCGATACTTTGGATAAGTATCGCGTGGGATCAGTGGAACCTTATTTTTTTAAGACCTAAACTAAGGAAGGTCTAACTTGTACATACAAGTGATTGCAAAGTGTTTAGCGCAATGCTAAACACCCGTGACACTGTGAACCTTTGCCTTTACAAACTAAGACTTACAATTAATTAAATAAATTCCTGACTGGTCCCGAGAATACTAATCCCAGGACAGTGCGTATGGACATCGCCGACACCTTGCGTATGGCTTTGTAGACGTCAGCGCCGAGCTCGACATCGATGGAGGTATTACCTCTAGGGTCTACATCTGCCATGGTGTTAGCTGCGAATTCGCGTGTCGGGTCCTCTATGATAGGGTTGTCGGGGTAGATCATCCGTGATCAAGGAGTTTACTTTCAACACCCATGTGCTTCATGTTGAAGGTGATAAACCGCCTGCCTGAAAGTGGACCGTGCGATTTGGTACATGGTGAACGATTGGCAAATTGTATTTCCCAGAAATGGCGGCATGTGTTCTGCGCCGCCGTTCTTGCTGATGGGGCCCGCACATGGGAGCGTCTACGGCGTTCAGGCTGTGGGCTTTGCCTCTCTTCTGGTCGATTGCGCCGCTCTCGACTGGGGCCAGGTCTTTCAGCGGAACGGAAGCTCCGTTCGTTCTTTCAGTCCTCACGGGGTAGGCGGGCATCCATGACTAAAAATCAGTTCGATTTGTATTTGAAGTATTGACAACTAGTCAGTTGGAAAATAATTTGACAACTTTGGTAATGGGTCTACTTACTAATTGAGCAGTTGGACGTTTTGATATCTACAAGACGTATTCTGGTCGAGCCCAGGATAAGTTTGTTCAATTCGTCCCAGCGTCAATTCGTTTGGGGCATTTTTCGACTTCGACTATAACGAGATCATTGTGTTTGACACTGTCTAGGTGATACTTCCATTTTGTTAGTTTTGTTTTTTGTTGACCTTTATATTATTTTTATTCTTTGTTATTGTTCTACTATATGTCATGCAATTAAATGATTAAGGTTTTAAAAAATCCAATATTTCGACCAACTTCGTTGGTCATCCTCAAGGATCTATGCAAATAAACACGAATAATACGTAAACAAAATAGAATTGACATATTTATAAATATAACAAAAATAATTACATTAATAGAAAAAACGCCACCTGGATGAAGTTTTACGACACGGCCCAAGCGCCATTCGTTGGGACAAAGAGCTTCATTACGCAAAACCACAAGGTCGTTAATTTGCAGATCCTCTTGAGTTTTCTTCCATTTATTTCTCTTATGGAGCTCCTTAAGGTACTCTGTTTTCCAACGCCTACTGGCTCGGCCGGAGATAACAAAGATGAGCCAATCAAAAAATGCCCAGGAGTCAAAATGGTAAAATCGTCAGCACTATCAGAAAGTGGAGTTAAAGGGCGAGAATTTAAACACGATTCGATATTAGCCAGAATCGTAGCGAATTCCTCGTACGTGTGTCTAATCTGACCTGACACCTTTTGCAACTTTTTACGTCTTGCAACTTTTTACGCCCGCTTCCCAAAGCCATATAAAGTGCCATTCCAATTTTTGATGACCATACCTTATCACAGCTTCCTCTTTCAGGCCGGAAATAGATTTCACAAAATTTGCCTTTATTTCCTTGGCTGCGCCAATAAAGATCCGTCCGTTGTCAGATTATATCCGATGGGGACAACCGCGTCTCGAAATAAAGCGCGAAAGTGCTGCTAGAAATGCAGGGGTTGGCTAAACGTTGTCCGTTCCTGAGGGAGACAAGCCATAAGCTGACCTTGACACTTTTTGCGGTCAATTGACGCACTCTTTACAGTGACGAAAGTACGTTTTTATCAAAGTTTTCGCTTTTATGATCCAACATTCAAGACGGGTCAATTTATGGATGAAAGCAACGTAAAGTCTTGCGAATCTACTTTGATAGGCTATAATGACGGGGTGCTTCTCGCTGTAAGAAAGATACGAGGTAGATCCAAGTCGTCCACTGGTCTTTATCCAGAAATGGAGTCAGAGTTAGAAGCGGGATTTTAGAATCAAATTTTCGTTTCCCTGAGAGACAAGAATATTCATCTGGAAAGTGAATCCTCTGAGACAAAGACATTAAGCGATATCGCGCAAATGTCAAATCTGCTGTCGAAGTTCTAAAGGAGTCAGTCCCCGGGTTGCTAGATCCGCCGGGTTATCGTAGGTAGGAACACGACCCCAGTCCTTACCAATTTTTTCCTGTATTATGGTAACCCTGTTTGCAACAAACGTCGTCCAAGTATACGACGGTTTTTTGAGCCAAGCCAGAAACGATATCTTTTTTAAGAATTGGGCCAGTGTACAGAGCGTCGTTCAGACTTTTCTCATTTGATGACTGTCATGAGGCATTAAAAACCACTCTCAACTTTGTCGTGGTGCTATCAGGTTTAAAAACAACATGATGAGGCAAATAAAAGCATTTCTCTGAGCTATTTAAAGGGGGATCAACTTTCTCCTTGTGTCCTAAAGACAAATATTCCGCAATGACATCGTCATATGTCGATTTAAACTCTGGCTTTCGAGCCAAAGATTTCTCGTTTCTGAGAAATTGACAAAGAGCTATATATCGATTTGAGTTAAAAACGGTTCCCACGGGAAAATTATGTTTGAAAGGCAGATCCACCATATATCTTCCGTCAGACTTTCGAAGAGTTGTCGACTGATAGATTTCCTCACAAATCTTATCATCTTCTGAAATTATTGGCTTTCTGGAAATTTCCTCTATCTCCCAGAATGTAGCCAATTGCTCATCTATCGACACCGTTGTACAATAATCAACTCGTACTTCCCGTCGTGGAGTCAAAATATTAGTGGGGCCAGTCACAATCCACAATCTACCTCCAAGTAGATTATCTACTGGACCAGTCTTATAAAATGTCGGATCCGCATATTCTAATTTTGGGAGTTGTTCCACTAACGCATTTTCAAACGAATGCGTAGGAATATTACCAGTAACGTCTGGCACTACTAATGCATCGGTATCAATGGAAAAGGACGGATTTTTTATAGAGCCAATAGTATAAACTGCTACTTTAGAGCATTTTGCCAACTGTTCTCCTCCTAATCCGACACTGGTTTTGTAGGTAATTTTTGAATCCTCGTGGATACAAAAGTATCATCCGAACATGGGTCAATTAGGGCACTTATTTTGTAGGAAAGTCATTTTTTAATAATGTTTACCCAGGCTGTATCTAACATAGTCCTATTGAAGACTGAAGTGTGATAAGCCTGCACATTCCCCGAAGTAGATGGTATATCAGCGGACTGTAAATTCTGATTTTGGGAATTTTGAGCCAAACTATTATTCTGATGAGCCAATTTCTGCTTATGCAGAAGTGTATGATGTTTGTATTTGCATTTCGAACAATTTTTACTTCGACATTCTGAAAACAAACAATTCATGCAGCGTTTTTCGCGCTTAACTAAGGACAAACAATTTCAAAGTCCATACTCAAAAATTTCCGACACGACTTCAACGGATGAGTCCCTTTACATAAATTACATTTAGAATCATTCACCTTAGTATGATGTACTTTATACTGCTTCGATTTATCGAATTGATTGTATTTGGGGCGATGAGTCTGCGACGAATTTGTTCCATTAGAGCCAATCATATCCGAAACACTTTCCAGCGATTGTTACGCAACTTGTCTCGTAACTTCCACCACCGTTCTGCCAATTTTTTGTCTATCTTCTCACGTTTTTGGGTATATAATTAAAAAAATTACATACCTTGCTTCTTCTTACTCCCTTAAAGCGACGATCTTTTTCACGGCTTCCAAGGGCCACAGGACGGCTTCCAAAAGTTCGAAGGACAAAATGTTGGGGTAACTAACCAACTAACCAATGCTCTGATTCTTGGCACCCTATTAGTGTCGATCTCGCTCTGCTGCTCCGGCAATTACAACTTCGCGTCTCTGGACTGACGTTACTGCTTACCACCACTGTTGTTGTTGTAAGCGAGCCAAAGGCACAGGCGAGCCTACAAGGAACAGCCGATCGAATCTTAATGTTTCGTTAAGTTATGTCGAATCTTAATGTTTCGTTAAGTTTAATGCCAAGTTGGCACCTATTTTTATAAAGTCGGTTGTAAAATCAAAGGTTGGCACAAATTACTATATTCTCGAGGGCGTAGAAGGAAAGCCAGTTGGGACATATCACGCAAAAGATATGTGCCCATAGAAATAAGTTTCCGGTTAATATCGTTATCTATCAGATCAATATTAACCGGTTTGTGATGAACGCCGTAAGTAATTTTGCACCACCAGTGGAAATACCTATTATAATAAATTAACTATCATTGACTCTGGAAATGTTTGCTAGGATGTTCCTAATCTCCTTTTTTATATCACAGTTTACACCACAGAAAAAACGAGACTAATTGTTATCACTCTTTCGTTGTGTTCTCCTAACCACTAGTTATCCAGACTTAGCTACCGTTCAAGTCAGGATTAGCGTAGCACAATCAGAGCATGCCGACTCTGCGTCGAGTAAGCCCTAGTTCGAATCACAGACGGGGTAGAAATAATTTCATTTCATTTTTTCTTTGTATATGCATATAATTATTTTTTAAACATCTTTAATACTTAATTTCTTAAATAACTATTTAGATGAGAAAAATGACAATGACAAAAGTAATATCATGCAAAAATTGTCATAATTGACCAACCAAATCAATTTTGTTAAATCACTTCGGACATATATCGGTGTAAATTCTCCGTGTGATCGATATATCAGTACCAAAAGACTATGTTCTTGCTTTGACTCGATCATTTTTTTCTTATTGCTTTCGTCAAGTTTTTGTGTCCCTTTTGAACTAGTTAGTGTTGAATAACGCGCCTTTGTCTTCTTCGACTAAGCTGCTACTGTTTCCCGACTACATCATTCTTTTACCTTAACTTTGCGAAGAACACATCACGAAAACCTAAGGTTTCTTTCTTTAAAGTGAAACATAAGTGTTAAACGGGAAGTAAAATAAAACTCCAAATTTATTTTATCAATGTGCAAATATTTCGGCAGTTAATTGTGTAATTTAACATAAAATTGGTACAAAAAGCAGTGTTTCGAGGTATTTTTTATTGATTAAAATAAGAAGACCTTAAAAATTAATTTGGTTTTGCATAGGACAATAGCCTGCAGTTCAAGTCCAAATTCGCTAGAAGAGTGATAAATCCACAACCATCATCATATCGATTAGGAAAGAACAGTGCAAATTAAACTAGAAGAGCGGAAGATAAGAAGTTTAATCGTGTCCAAACGTCCGATTTCATGAATTCCATGTTCCCAGCTATTGCACGGTTGACGATAATAAAGTGTCATCATCATCCTCATTTACGTGGGGTTGCTCCCAAACACGTGAATGAGGAATGCCAATTTTGAAATCACCTTAAATTGGGCAATTGGAATCTATCAAAAACGATATTGAAATTTACAAGCTTGTTCTTTTATATGCCCAGTAAACGTTTCAATCCGGACAGTGATACGAAACCACCTACTTATGTCCATATCTACATATAACGTCAGTGCTCCTAAATAATCGTCGGTGACTGTTCAAGTGCGTTTTCCATAATTGTCGCTGTGGTGATCCACATTTCGTTTATACCAAACATCATCATTATCATCAACAGTAAAGTGCATATTAATCGATCCAAGTGACCACCCCACCCCGATTGGGCTTCCTTTCAATCATCCAATCCGGAGAATGAGGGAAGAGACAAAACGACATATATCGTAAGCATATGATTTGCACGTCTATGGATACTTTGAATACGAACAACAAAAATACAGCAAAGCACTAAAAAAGTACAACAACAGTCTCAATTCTAAAATGGCTCTTGCGGAAACATGCGGCGGCGTCGGCTCAAAATCGGTCGGCTTGTATCTCTGACAACGACGAGAAGAGAAGAGTGACAATTGTATTACACAAAAGGGAATGGGAATGGAAGGGGAGGGGTGCAACGCACACACCACAAGAAGAACATTTGTCTGGTTAGTGAAATGCGGCTGCTGTTGTTGGTCTGCTTTGCTGCAGTTGCTGTTCCCGCCGATGCTACTGTTGTTGTTTTGTTTTAGTTTGGCACGCGGCGCGGTTGTCGTTAGATTTGGTTTTGTTGTTTTTCAATTTTAAAGCTTTGTTTTGTTATTGTGTTGTTTTGAACTATTAGTTTTTATTTGCTTTAACGGAGTAAAGACGAGACACAACACGGACGACAGATAAACACTTGTACATCGCACTGACCAACAACAACAATACAGCAAAGCACTAAAAAAGTACAGCAACATTGTCCATCCAAGTCTCAATTCTAAAATGGTTGTACTCTGGACAGGAATTATAATCAACCGAAATTAAAACACGACCACTGGATAATATGGCTAACCAACCTAGTTTAATTTGAATTATCGACAGATAAGTGTCCGTAGTCTTTCATATGCAACATTTTTTATGTTTTAACTTAATTTTTTCTTGAATTGCTTAAAATTACGAAAATACAATGTAATATGCATTATATGATACTTAAAAAACCTATGTTGTAGGAGTATAGTTTAGCATTTATTCTTTTATTAATTCAATTTATTAAGAACCTACTACGCGATTCTCCATAAAGCTAGGCATTGGATTTCTGCCGTAAAATTATTTTCAGACAAAGGGATTTTCTACAAGATAGAGTTCATTCTTGAGTTGGTTTTAACAACCGACCCCGCTACCGGTGTCATCTCCAGGACTTCGCGGTATACACTTAAATGTGTAAACTGCAACGCTGATGAACATGCTGCAAGTTCAAAGGACTGTCCAAAGCGTAAATCTTTCCTCGCCAGGAGGAAGGAGAACATTTCAGACGCTAAGGCTATAAATAAAGCACCGACTGCCGGTGTAGTGACTGGAGTACGACCAGCACAGAGTCCCAGCACTATTCGAAGTGGGGTTTCCTACGCTACTGCAGCGGGGCGGACTTCGGTTGCTGCTGGGCCTCGACAGGGCAATTTAAGCACCCTTGACGTCTTTAGCAACGACAGCAAGGAGTACATCGGCGTGGACTTCTTGTCCATTATAGGAAAAATGCAGAAACATGCTGGTGAATACCATGCTCTGCAATCTAGAGACGATCTAATATTTTTTAATGTAAATTCTCTTATATCTTTACATAGGAGACATTACTTAGATTTATTTCTAAAAAGGCATAGACCAGACATTGTTCTGCTTGCAGAACACAAACTTTCCCCATATCACCGACTGGATTTTAAGGGCTATACAATGTATAGACAGAATAGGACAAATAGTCAGAATAGTCAAAATCGTGGTGGAGGTACCGCGATTACATTTAAAGAGGGCATATGTTCTGAGAGGGTTATTTTAAACATCGGTAACATAGAAAACACTTGCGTTAGAATTAAGAAACTGACGGCACATGGCTGACCACTGTCGCTTTGTACCGAAGACCCCAGTCTGTACCGGACTGGAAGGACTTGGGCCCTTTGAAACATATGCTAGGTCATGGTGATGTTTTGGTTGGGAGCGACCTGAACGCCAGACATCCCAATTGGGGCGGTGACACCTACAATCAGGCGGGCAATACATTGTACAATTATCTAGTGCAGTGTCATGCCCTCCGCATTCTGAATACCGATGGACCCTCAAGATACGGAAATGGAACAAATTCCTACATCGATATCTTCATGGTATCCTCGGGACTCACATTTGAAGGCGAGGCTGAAGGCATTAGCCTCAGAACTCTTGACTATGTGTTTAGTTACTAGATATATTTATTGTAACCACACTTATGCCTGCGACTGTAAAATGCATAATATACCCAGCGATCAAATTAACAGACGGTCATTGGCCACTGTTATATGATATCTTGTTATTTTATGTATCAACTGTTGTTGTTGTTGCGAACAAAGGTAAATAGAACTTGCATATTTTCCATGCAGGCATATTCCGCTTAGTAAGCATTTTTATTTATTTGCAAATATTGCTGTGGAAAATATTCAAGTTCATGGTCAACGGTCCCATGCAGACCAAAATTGCTGATCTGCATGGAAACGGCAATACAAATTACCAATTAAGTTTAAAATAACTGTATAAATAGTCAATAAAAATATTCACTGTTCGCCAGTCAGTCAGTGAGAGGAAAGCACACACTTTCTATTTTCTTTGTCAAAATTATTTAGAACCTTTCAGTTACAAGTGCTGAAAGGTATAACATATAAATTAGTGTCAGTTCTGATGTTACATTTGAATTGGTAAACACTAATAATTTAGGTGATCTACTCTTCATTTGAATTGGTAAACACTAATAATTTAGGTAATCTATTCTTCATTTGGTGACCCCTACAATTTGAACGCGCATCCTTTAACTACTGGACGGGGAACAAACATTTTGAACGCGCATCCTTTAAATACTGGACAAATAGGATAAGCATCCTTCAAATACTTAGGGAATTTTGGGGAACAAACCGAACATTGGTGACCCCAATCCTATAAAATGTTGAAAGATTTGATAGCGAAATAGGAGGAGAGTGCGATCGAGATCGCAAAGCTGATTACCATCGTAAAAAAAGCTCCTTTGGATCGGAGAACATTAGACTTCTACCAAAAGAAGTAGGTAGAGCTAACAGAGCTCTGGAAGGTTTTCGAGCAGCAGGATAATGGTATCCGAAGACATCCTTCAATGGTTGCAGAACATCCTTATCTTGTCCAAGGCACATATGACTCCACCAGGATCAAATTTTGTGAGGCCACGGAGGAGATTGAACAAGCAATCAATTCACTTACTGGAAGGTCAGCAGACCAGGGTGAAAAGACAATCCCCGTACCTATCTCCCAGAAACCGCTTCCCGCAGTTAGAGAACCGAGACAAGAGACAGAACCCGCATCGAGTGCGCAATTCAAAGGTACGGGCCTTAATAATATCACTGGAGCGGTTGCTTCAAGGACAATCCAAGGTCGAAGCTCCCGTGCAATCCGTTTTGGCCATAGATAAGTTATGGGCTAATATCGTAGAAATGCACTTGACTGTGCATGAGTTATGTGATTATCCATCCACAGGCGGATATGATATCGCAAAATACTTGGAGCTCGAGGGGCAGGTCTTAAAGCATAAGGAACAACTCTTGTCTGGGCAGAAATGTGCCCAAACTCACGCAACCACATCGAAGTCACCGTCAATTGAACTACCAAAGATGACAATTCCCAAGTTCGATGGAGACTATTTGAAATTGCAGACGTTCGCAGACATATTTAGCAAAATGATCCACGAGCACCCATTGCCATCGATCCGGAAGATGTGGTACTTGAATATAACAGGAGACGCTGATAGACTCATTCGCCACTTCGAACTTACTGAAGCAAATTACTTGGCGGCGTGGAACACCTTAACGGACAGATTCAACAATAAGCGCGCTCTGGCATCTGCGTTAATGCAAAAAATAATGAATTTGCCATGCCTGACGGCTGAAAGCAAGGCTATAAGAGACTTTAATGACGTACTCAATGAAAGCTTAGCAGCCCTAAGGAATCTTGGTATTGAGACGAATAAGTGGGACCCACTCCTGATACTTATCTTAATAAAGAAGTTGGACAAACAAACTCACATTATATACGAACAATCTCTGGAAGATCCTAAGGAACTGCAGTCAATGGATGATTTTCTTCGCTGCCTGCAAAATCGCTTTCAATCATTGGAGGCAGTCGGTGGCAAGGAAAAGAGCAAGGTCGTAACAACAATAGCATCATCCAACCGTACAGACTGTCCACTGTGCAAAACCAATCACCCATTGTACTACTGCAAATAGTTTCTTACCATGACGCCCGCGGAGAGATTGAAATGGGTTCAGAAGAAGAGCCTTTGTACCAACTATTTTAAGGCCGATCACCAAGCCAAGGTATGCACGAAAGGCTCGTGTACAAAATGTTCATCGAAACACAACTCCTTGCTACATTTAAATAACAAGCACAATTTCGCAAAACAATCGCAAGGAGCACATCAGGCTGATACACAGCCAGCAGCACAGTTCTCCTCATCATCGGCAGCAGTTCCGTCTTCATCATCACCGTCAACAGTTGCTGCAGCACAGCAAATCAACGTAACGAACGGCAGGGTTCCGTTCTATTGGCCACGGCCAGAATCAAAATAACGGCACCCAACGGCAGGTCAGGAGAATTCAGAGCAATTCTGGATCACAAATAAATATAGTGACAGAGAGGCTACTGAAACGTTTATCAATTGAACCAAAGAAAACTTCGCTGGCTATCGAGGGCATTGGTGGAAGATCAAAGAACACCAGTCAACGTGTCAACATAAATTTCGAGTCTATGACAACCCGATTTTCAGCCAGACTAGAGGCGTTTGTACTTCCAAGCATAGTACCCGCCTAACCCAGAAGATCATTTGATATATCGTCATGGCCGATTCCGAAAAACATCCAATTGGCCGATCCATACTTCAACAATACAGGCAAAATTGATGTTTTACTGGGCGCAGAATTCTACTTCGATTTAATGCTATCCAAGGAAATTCGATTAACCAACGAGATACCAATACTACGCAACACAAAGCTTGGCTGGATCGCAAGTGGATGGGTCAATGACGACGCAACCAACTCAGCAATATGTGCAGTCTACAGCAAAGATGAATTAGCCACAAGCGAGAATGAAATGTTGAGCGATGTAATTGAGCGATTATGGAGAATGGAGTACGATGGACCTATTGAAAAGAGATTATCGCTGGAGGAACAGCAATATGAAGCCCATTTCGTACAAAACGTTCAAACAAACAGTGAAGGGCGGTTTATTGTGCGACTACCATTTCGCGAGAGTACAACCGCGTTAGGAAAATCAAAAGAAATGGCCTACAACATGTTCCTCAGCCTTGAACGTGGCCTACTGAAAGATCCGTCCATAAGAACACAATATATCAATTTCATGGAAGAATATAAAAAATTAGGGCACATGACAGAAGTAGACACTAATTCTTTGTTGGATCCTAACTATTTCATCCCTCATCATTGTGTGCTGAAACCAGATAGCACAACAACCAAACTTCGAGCAGTTTTCGATGCTTCAGCTAAAACTTCATCAAATTATTCACTTAATGATTTAATGTATACTGGTCCAATAGTTCAGAGTGAACTATTCTCAATACTCGTTCGTTTTCGATTACCACGATTTGCTTTCACAACAGATATCAAAAAAATGTATCGTCAAATTTTGATACATCCAGATGATCGGAGATACCAGATAATTTTATGGAGAACGGATCCCTCATCTTCCATTAAATATTACCAACTCTACACAGTCACCTACGGAACGCGAGCAGCTCCATATCTGGCCACTAAATGCCTTCAAAAAATTGCAAATGAAAATGAATTCAGTTATCAGTTAGGTGCCCAGGTACTCAATGACTGTTTTTACGTAGATGATGGGCTCGGAGGATCGAACAGTTTAGTTACAGCTATTGAATCTCAACGACAGCTAATCCACATTTTGAAAAAACATGGATTTAATTGTCGTAAGTGGAGTGCAAATCATCCTCAACTTCTTCAAAACATTCCGACAAGACGACCGTGAAGTGAATCTCGACTTCAACAGCAGCGATAGAAACTCTATCAAAACTCTCGGTCTGATTTGGTTACCAAAGACTGACCACCTTTGCGTTAAGGTAAAGGTGGAACCAGTAAAGGTCACTTCAAAAAGGACAGTATGTTCGGATTTGGCAAAACTGTTTGATCCGCTTGGACTTTTGGCACCAGTCGTAGTTAAGGCGAAAATGTTCATTCAACATTTGTGGCAGCTTAAATTAACGTGGGACGAATGCCTCCCATCAGATCTAAACTCAGTATGGACGAATTTCCGCGAAAATTTAGTAATTTTGAATAATCTTCAAATATCTCGTCACATATTCAAAGGTGGCATCCCACTGACCACACAGTTACACATTTTTGCGGATGCATCCGAGAAGGCATTTGGGGCTGCAGCATATTTACGAGCAACATTTAAGGATAATAGAGTGATGACGCGTCTATTATGCGCAAAATCTCGAGTAGCACCCCTCAAAAAACAAACATTGCCAAGGTTAGAGCTGTGCGCAGCATTGTTAGCAGCAGAATTGTCACACAGGCTACGAAAAGATATGAAGATAAATGATCTACCAATATTCTTATGGACTGATTCTGAGATTGTACTAGCTTGGATAAACTCCAATCATCATCATTCCAAACATTTGTTGGAAATAAAATTTCACAAATTCAGACACTGACGTTACCAGAACAATGGAGACACGTCAGTTCTAAGGACAATACAGTGGACGTTCTATCGAGAGGTTTATCTGCAAGGGCTCTTGCAGAGTGTCACCCATGGTTTCAAGGACCTCTTTTTCTACATGGAAGACAAGAATCCTGGCAAACAAAATTATTGTCTCAACTGCAAATTTCCACTGATCTTGAAAGGAAAAAGAATACACCAATTGTCTTAGCAGCAACCAGAAACTTTGAGTTTATATACAAAATTCAACACAGAGGCTCGTTCCCGAGACTACAGAGAATATTATCTTATGTTCTTCGTTTCATTCGAAATTCCACTCCACAAAAACCACTAAGACCAGACCTAAGGGCACTGAACCCGAGAGAACTCGATGCGGCACTTATAGTTATTATACGGACCATCCAAGGCATTGATTTTGAAGCCGAATTAAAAAAATTGGAACAACGTCAAGACATTGGCAAACAAAGTGCCATCACCAGTTTGTCCCCCTTTATTGACAACAAAGGAATCATTCGTGTTGGAGGGCGATTAGAAGAATCAACTCTACCCTATGATGCCAAGCATCCAATATTGTTGCCATACAACGAGATATTGGTCAAACTAATATTCAAGATGATGCACGAAGAAAACAAGCATTGTAGTCCACAGGCCTTATTAGGAATCATGAGGCAGAGATTCTGGCCAATAAAAGGAAAAATAACGGCAAGGGCCATTGTACAAAAATGCATACGTTGTAACAAGGCTCGTCCTCAATTGTGCCAACAGATTATGGGCAATCTTCCACAAGCAAGAGTGACTCCATCAAGACCATTTATCAACGCGGGAGTTGATTACTGCGGCCCGCTATGGCTTCACTACAAAGTCAGAGGAAAGCGACCAACAAAAGCCTACATCGCTGTATTTTGTTGTTTTGCCACCAAGGCAGTTCACCTCGAGCTTGTAAGTGAATTGAACTTATTTAGTCAATTTATTCAAAAGATGGACAGGAATCAATATTTTCAACATGCAGCTCAAAAGGAATAACATTTCATTTTATTCCACCCAGAGCTCCTCATTTCGGTGGGCTGTGGGAAGCAGCTGTGAAATCTGCAAAGCACGTTTTAATCCGGAGTATAGCCACAAGTTCGAATAACTCACGTTTATCCAGGAAATGATGGATATACACGGGTGGCCGATGTACAAACTGCAACAGGAATTTTCAAACGCGCAATTCATCGTCTTACCTTACTTCCTGTTGAAAATGGCCAACAACTTGGTCCAGACGAACTTCAATCAGTCACAAACTCTGATAAAAATTCAAATGAACCAGAAGTAAAAAAACAATGTTTACCAGGCGGACATATTTCAAACGTCGACGTCATTCCCACCGATACCAAACCTCTAGCGAAGCCAATACGACGACGTCTTTCGACACCAGCTTATTAATAACAATATTATTGATCCTTCCATTTGTCATATGTAGTCCAATGAAGGTAGAAAACTTTCCGGAGACAACAGGTATCCACTTTGAACAAATCAGCAAATGGAACATAATATCCAGCATATGGACACTTGTAATAATTTAATGAGTTAGGGCCATTAAAAAAGGAGATACAGGCACTACAACAACAAAAACGGGAGTGCGAAGATCTTGTTAGACACTTCCAACATATTAACACGGAAGTATCAATGGATAACACTTTACTCGTTCCACATCGACAAAAAAGAGGGGCTCTTAATATAATTGGAAATGTTGCTAACACATTGTTCGGAGTCTTGGATTCGGACTACGCCGAAATGATGTCGGATACGATTACAGTAATTCAGGAAATTGAAGGACAGATGTCTTCGTTTATGAAGAACCAAACGTCCATAATTGACTCTACTATCAACATCGTTAAAAGTAGTCAGAGTACCACTATGAAAAGATTGTCAAGTTTTGAACACCAACTTACAGAAATCATGAACCGCCTTCACGCAATATCATATTAGATGAGAAACTATCACAATTGTACCTCTCTTTATCCGTGCAATTAACATTAATGACAATTAACATACAACAAATCAAATCATCACTCATCAACGTGATGACGAGCATTCACCATGGTCAAATCAGTCCACTCTTACTCTCGCCAAAGCAGCTCAGCAATGAAATCACCAAAACGCTGGCACAATTACCCCCAACTATGAGAATTCCTGGTTATCATGGAGACCTCTTGTCAATCTACAAACTGATGACAGTAAAAAGTGGAATCACATCAAGACATGCCATTTTTAAAATAACAATTCCCTTAAGTACTCCTGACGATTTCAATGTTTACCGGTTGATTCCAATACCAACAATGGTGAACCAAACAATGATGTCCATCAAATTGTCCACACAACTTCTAGCGGTTACAATTCATCGAGATCGATACTTCCCAACCAGCACCGAAATTCTTCAACACTGCATTATGTTAGAGGACAAAACATATATATGTACCAATACACAACCAATTTATAGCAGAGGATCATCAATAAATGCATGTGAAATAAGTCTATTTAACAACGAATCACAGCCTATCTGTCAATACATCAAGGTCCAAGGGCAAACTTGGGTCCAGGCCACTGAGAAAAACCAATGGATGTTCGCACTACCAAAACCAATACAAGTTACTGCAGTCTGTGGGGAAGAAGTGTCGCATATCACATTGACCGGCTCTGGATTTCTGTATTTGCAACCAGAATGTGTGATAAAACATGAGCTACTGACAATCATGAGCAACAACGTCTGGTCATCAACTAAAGGCAACTCATATACCGGTTTCAGTGGCATATCATTGTCAGAAACACTTGGCCAAGGGAGCAACACCGTCTCAGATCCACCATATCTTCCAATAACAAATAGCAACTAGATAGAGGAACTATCAGCAATTCAAAGGCAGCTAAATTCAATAGACATCAAGAATCTGCCGCAATCACCACAAACAAATCAGCATCATCACAGCTTGATCAATGCTTATGTAGCACTGGTGTTGATAGCAGTCCTATTAATTATTCACGTAACCCTCAAGTGTTTGAAATCGCAACGATTTGCACCGAAACCAAGGCCCAGAACATCAAGGACAACACCAGAGGACGATCAGCAGTTGAACACTACATTTACACGTTGTTGACCTTCAGTCAACGCGGGGGAGAATATTTAGTTACTAGATATATTTATTGTTACCACACTTTTGCCTGCGACTGTAAAATGCATAATATACCCAGCGATCAAATTAACAGATGGTCATTGGCCACTGTTATATGATATCTTGTTATTTTATGTATCAACTGTTGTTGTTGTTGCGAACAAAGGTAAATAGAACTTGCATATTTTCCATGCAGGCATATTCTGCTTAGTAAGCATTTTTATTTATTTGCAAATATTGCTGTGGAAAATATTCAAGTTCATGGTCAACGGTCCCATGCAGACCAAAATTGCTGATCTGCATGGAAACGGCAATACAAATTACCAATTAAGTTTAAAATAACTGTATAAATAGTCAATAAAAATATTCACTGTTCGCCAGTCAGTCAGTGAGAGGAAAGCAAACACTTTCTATTTTCTTTGTCAAAATTATTTAGAACCTTTCAGTTACAAGTGCTGAAAGGTATAACATATAAATTAGTGTCAGTTCTGATGTTACATTTGAATTGGTAAACACTAATAATTTAGGTAATCTACTCTTCATTTGAATTGGTAAACACTAATAATTTAGGTAATCTACTCTTCAACTATGAATCTGACCACAGGGCTGTGGAGATCATAGTGTCAAAATGGACATTAATAGGTTTAACAATAGAACGGAGACGGGGAGACTGCGGACTACCAGTTGACTGAAATGTTACTACTGGTGATATAGACCAGTGCGTGGGCATCATGACCACGGCATTTCGTGATTCTATGGAAGAGACTATTCCCAGGTTTTCCACTGGGCATAAAGGACTCCGACGACTTCCACCGGATATATTAAATTTCATACGGGAAAAGAAACGTCTACGACGGACTTTGAATAGAACAGAAGACCAAAACGGGACGGCATTCTCAAGGCTGAGATACGCAACTTGAATAGAATTATCCAGGGTTTTATCTCTGAGTTTGAGAAAGTTCATTGGACTCGTTATCTTGAGGATATACGAGTTGACAATCGAACATTCAGACGAGTGAAAGCAGCCGCTGGTATAAACACCAGAGAGCCTATTTCGGATCTATTATACACGGACGGTGTGTTAGTTCCGGACGACTACGGTAAGGCAAATCTCTTGTCAGACAGTGTTCAGGGAGGACGACCTAATCAAGACCGGAACAGAATTCCTTTCGTCAATATTGTTGAAGGGGAAACTTCGGTTTTGGATGACGTTAGTTCCATCGTACAGTTTGGGATCGTAGTGACTGCTGACGGTTCTACTCGCAGCAACGCGAGGACCTGGCAGGATCTTGGATTTGTGACGCCACAGGACGTAGGTGAGGCCTTGAGGGGAAAACCGAACCGTAGGTCTGCTGGTGTGGACGGTGTCCCGGACATAGTCTTGAAGAAGACGGGCTTAGTGGTTTGGACATTCTTGTCAGTGATCTTTAACCACTGCCTAAACTTGGGTTATTTCCCGGGGGCTTGGTAAACTTTTCGAGCACTTTGTGCTCTCGAGGATTAGGGAGACAATCGAGGACCGGAGGATACTCTCGGACAGCCAGTTCGGGTTTCGGAAGGGACACTCGACGTCTCATGCACTTTCGGTGATGTCGAACTACGTTACCAGGTTATTGTCAGCCTTCACTTTACCAAGGCTTTTGACACTGCATGGCACGGCGGTATCTTGTACAAGATGCTGACACTAGGTTTCGGTGGCAACACCTGTAGGATTGTTGCGAGCTTCCTCAGAGGCCGCACCTTTAAGATTAAAGTAGGGGACCAACTTTCGGACAGTAGAGACATTGTGGCAGGCGTGCCACAGGGCTCACTTCTGGGACCAGTCGTCTACAATATACTTTTATGTGACATTCCGCAACCATTCCTGGGTGACTTGCTGTTAGTTTATGCCGACGACATACTTATTGCCTCATCGGGGCCTGTAGCTTCTACCGCTAACGCAAGATTGAATGACTATCGACTTATTTCGACAGATGGAAACTGACGTTGAACATAGCAAAATGTGATAGCATTATTTTTAAGGGGAAACGGCGATTTCTTTACCCAAATGTCAGGAGTTATGTTCCTGACATCCGGATAGGGAATAGCCCGATTAGGACCTCGGACACAATTAAATACCTTGGGGTCATTTTCCAAACCAATTTTGATTTCTATAGGCATATGGATCACATATTGGCCAAGGTTAGGCGAATTGTTTACCTCTACCATGCGACTTTACGACGTAGGAGGGGTCTTAGTACCGAAGTTAGGCTGCTGATCTATAAACAGATCATAAGGCCTATCTTGCCCTATGCTTTCCCCGTCTGGTTTGGAATCTCATCCGCCCAGATGGAGAGACTTAGGAGGTGGGAACGGCGTATACTGGTATCTTGCCCGTGTTTGCCACCCACGATTGCTGAGGACGGAACTATAAGAAGACCTTCTTGTAGAACCATTTACAACGCGGCCGGTTTCGAATGGATTGACGTCTTTTTAATGAATGGGGCACTTCGGTTCCTAGAAAGGTCTGCCTCCTAGGATAACGGACTGGTTAGGGATAGTCTTCAGCTAGATACCAATCTGCTAAGAATACTAGAGGATAACTACAGACCTCATGTCGGTCTTTTGACTCTGGAGATGGAGGGTATTTTGTATAGAGATGGTAAGCTCCTATTCTACCATCGAAGGTTAGGTAGTTTTGACTTGGACGATCTCGTATACAATAATTGGAACAGACAATGGTTCACCCTATATTGTAAATAGTAGTTATAAGTGATAGTGTTAATTTAAGTTTTATATAAAAAATGATGAGTAATTCCCTTTTTAGTAATTCGTATTTTGGGGGCCATTTTTTGATATATTATAGATTTAGTATAAGTTTATGTGTTGTAGTTATACATACATGTGTATAACTACAACATATAAACGTTAGAATATATAGTACTAGAAAAATAATTTTCAGAAAAAGAGAAGGAGTTCGTGTTTATCGCTCGCCGGAGACAGACGTGTTTTTTAACCGCGGAAAGTGTAGTTACCTGCTAGCAGTGTGTTTATAAAGTGTAGTGTAATAAAAGTGTAAGGGTTTTTTCCCAAACGTGAATTCTGAAGAAAGGGTAATAAAGTGTAACCAATAAAAAAGTGGAAAAATATATATACGAACACGTGCAGATATTAGCTGTACCTGTGATGGCTGACCTTCCTAGCTCTGCGAAGAAGCGGATGCTGGAACAGGACGTCAGTACCTGCCAGGTATCGAAGTTGGAATTCGAGACTCTCAATAAATTGATCGAGGAGAATGCGTTGTTAAAAAACGCATTGAAGAATTCGAGGAACGCCTGACTTCTGATAAAGAAGACAGTTAAATGAAAGAAGATGTCCCAGAAGAGGTAACCCTACAGACATCTGGGACAGCCGCGCGCACACCGCCGATGTCACGGATTATGGTTTTGGACGCAGGGTTAGGTGGTGTTGGGGAACTGACAAGGAATATGAACAGAGTTTTAGGGCACAGTAACTATATGTGCAAAGTCATTAATAGGACATTGACGCATCTCAACACAGAGAGACTGGCAGATTTTTCGAAAATGAAAGAAACCCTAAAGGAGCAAAAGTACGCTTATACGCTAAAGGCACAGGACCGTACAGTCTAGTTATTGACAGACTGTCAGACGACTACGAGGTAGAAGACGTAAAGGCTGGATTGGCTGGGGTCAATTTCAACCTTAATGTCTTAAAGGTAGCGAAGCTGGGTGGAGCTAAATGGCTCATCCATGTATCCAGAGACTCGGTCCTGAAGAGCCTTCACGGCTTAAGACGTTTCCTACATTGCGTAGTGAACGTTAAGAAGGACGTCAAGAAAGTCCTAACGTAGTGCTACAACTGCCAGCGTTTCGGACACGACTCTTCGAACTGTGGCATGTCAAGCAGGTGCGTCAAGTGTGGCGGACCTCATGCTGGTGCCCAGTGCATCATTCCTTCCAAGAAGGATGCACAGCAGGCTATGGACACTTCCGGTGAGGTCACTCATGTGGTTAAGTGTATCAACTGCAATACAACCGCACATACTGCTGGCTCAAAGGATTGTCCTAAAAGACTTTTCTTGCTGGCAAAGAAGGCTGACAGGAATACTGGGAACTCTGACAATCCCAGACAATTGCCACCACGGACCAATGATATGCGCCGTGGTGTTTCATACGCCGCGGCTGCTGCTGGGCCTTACCGTGGCAATTCGTCAACGGGCGGAGCACTGAGAACTATTTCTCATGCTCCTTCCGTTCCTTCGGGTGGGAATGGAAACACACTGAAGGGGTCCTCGACACGTACGGACTTACTGATGCAGGGGACCAAAGTCGTCATTCCTAGAAATGTGAGAAAAACAAACTGGAGCACATACGAAAGTAAATTTACCACTGCTCTCAATGGCGCTATCTTGGTTCAAACGATAGACACAAATTAACTAGACTCAATAGTCGAACACGTCAGCAACGCTTTCACTGAGACTCCATGATTGGGGAAGTTTTCGAGACAGTTTGGCTCAGGAATGTTCTGTTATCTACTCCTTGTAAGTTGACTATCTCCAGGAATCGAGCGAGGAATCACTGTACTTAATGTACAATGCACACTTCCCTGGTAGTAGGATAGTATTTCAAGAGATTTTAGAATCACCTCACACGGATTCTCATATCGTAGAGGATCTTATAAACATAAGAGATCACCGACGAACATAAACCGTACGTTCTTTTGCTCGCAGAGAACAGACTTTCTGCTAAACATGTGTTAGTTTTACATGGTTATACTGCTTTTAGAAAGAATAGGCAGAACAGCCGAGGTGGGGGTACGGCTGCCCTGGTTAGGAATGACTTACGGGCGGATAGAGTGTTATTGAACCTCGGGGCCGTTGAGAATATTGCAGTGAGATTTAAGAGAAGCCGGAACAACACTCACGGTAATAGCCATGTACCTCCGCCCGAGAGACTTGCTAACATATTCGGATCTTGATCCACAGGGGGAGGTACTGGCTGGTGGTGACTTGAATGCCAAGCATCCTTACTGGTGTGACAACGAATTCAATCCGAATGGTACATGTCTTCACGACTTCCTCTTAGGTTGTCCTTATATGGATATCTTACCCACTGCTGGACCGACGAGACTCAATAGGGTACTTGATTCTTTTATCGATATCTTTATTGCCTCGTCTAGTATCTCCATAATGGGAAATTACGGTGGGCTACGGACGTTGGATAGTTTCTCTGACCATAGGGCTGTAGAGGTTGTTTTCTGCCGCGACGAACTGACATGTTAGGCAGTTTAATAGGATTCTTGAGGGTAGATTAGAGGACTGTGTACTGCCGACAGGACACAATGTGACCACCGCTGAGGTCGATGGATGGTACAGAATATGAGCGCGGTTTTCAGGGATGCCATGGAGGCTTCTATTCCCAGGATTACTTCCGGATGAGGGGACTCAGGCGTCTTCCTCCGCATATTATTGGCTTCATCCGCGAGAAAAAAGGATTTGCCAAAGGACCGATTACGGACGGCAGAACATACTGAGGGCTGACATTCGGAACCTTGACCGAATAATACAGGGAGCTATTGCTCAGTTAGAACGTGAGCACTGGGCAAACTACCTCAGGGGGATAGAAGTGAACAACAAGTTTCAAAACAGGTTAAGGGTGCTTCTGGCATAAGTTCTAGAAAGCCGATATCTAATATGCTAGACCCAAATGGTGTCCTGATAATAGATGGGTAAGGCTAATCTTCTAGCCGATGGCCTACAGTGTGTTCTGCCCGATCAACTCTCTACCACAGCTCCTTTTGAGGTAGCTGTTAGGGCTAGAGTGATGGACTTGGTGGACAGAACTCCGCTGGTGGAATTTTCATCTGACATTTGCGCAGATGGTTCATCCAGAGGGGACGACGACAGGTGGCATGATCTCGGGCTGATTAGCCCTGCGGAGGTAGGCGCAGCTCTTAGGAATAGACCGAACCGCAAGTCGAATGGACCAGACGGTGTACTGGACATAGTTCTGAGAAAGACTGGTTTGACAACATGGACGTTCCTAGCGGTGCTAATTAATCACTGCCTCAACTTGGGCTATTATCCGAGTGCGTGGAAGGAATCAGTAAGGATTCCAATTCACAAACCCGGAACTGACCCCACTTTGTGTGGAAGCTACCGACCGATATCGCTGTTATCGGCCATCGGGAAACTCCTGGAACACTTTATCCTAGCACGGGTAAATCGGACGATAGAAGATCTGGATATACTTACAGATAATCAGTTCGGCTTCATGAGAGGACATTCCACATCTCATGCACTGGTTGTGTTCGGTGACTACGTATCGAGGGCATTGAACAAAAGAAGGCTACCATTGCAGTACGCATGGACTTTGCTAAGGCTTTTGATACTGTGTGGCAGGACGGCATTATGCACAAGATGTTGATGTACTGTTTTGCGGGCAACACTTGATCGGACATTTGGAATGAAAGTAGGGGACAGTAGGTCAGACAGTAGGAATGTTGTAGCAGGTGTACCACAGGGCTCATTACTTGGACATATTTGTAAGTGATATCCCGCAGCCACCGGATGGAGATCTACTCCTAGTGTATGCGGATGATATACTTGTCGCTGTTTCGGGGCCTAAGTCCCGTACCATTAACTTCAGATTGAACACATATCTCTCAGAATTGTCGCAATAATTTCGTAAGTGGAAATTGAAACTGAACGTTGGTAAATACGACAGTATCATATTCAAGGGGAAAAGGTCCCTCCTTTATCCAAATTGCAGACGGTTTAAGACCTTGGACATTGACGACACGGTATACAATACCAATCAATAATTTGTATATAATAGTTTTTAAGTAGTTTGTAACTGTAAGTGTTAGTATAGAAACAAAATGTAAAAGATCTTCCTTTTTTATATAATAATTTTTTAAGGAAAAATATGTTAATGTAAAAAAAATGAAAGAATGTCATGTTAGCAGCAAAGATGCGACATAACTCTAGTTAATGACATTGTCCTTGAAATATACTATAGTATGCTAGGATGTAAATTACCACTGTTAGATTTAAGATATTTTATATTGTGTAAGGCTAAAAAATTATTTTTTTACGTTATTTTCTCCATTTTCGTTAATTCAACCTAAACTTCATGTAAACCAGAATTACCTGAATTATCTATTTAACCCTTAATAACCCCTAAGTCGAATTCTATATAGTCATAAAAAATGAACTTTTTTAAATATACTCATTCAACAATGAATATGAAAAGCTAAAGCGGTGTAACTTTCTTACGGTGGTGATGTAGAGTAGCTGCTCAGTAGGGGTGTTAGTAATTGATGACGCCACTAAGACCATGGTGGATTTCCAGAACACCAAGGAATCCACTCAATAATTAACGGCTAATACATTTATATTCTTTTATATCAAACATACTAACCATAGGGGCAAGTTTTGTTAATGGTTTGATCTGGCTCAACTATTCAAGTTCAAATTCATTCATTCTTTACTGTTGTGCAGTATTGGGGAGTCTAGACCCGAACCCCCACCCGACTGCTAGCTAGCGTTTAATGACTCCCTGTCTTCTTTGTTTCTTTCAAATTCGCTTCTGCAAAAACCCACCATCTTTCTCCTACAATCTGAGTTCAAGCCGTGGTTCAGTAGTATCCTTAATGAAAAAGAAATGGAATCACGTTTGACCATTACATATTTTAATACCTTAAGAGTGCAAATTTTTATCTCGCAATTTTTAACCCACTTAATCCCTTAAAAGTGCAAATTTCGGAAAATTCCTTGTTAGCACTCACCTACACTGTAAGACGAATACACACCCTTTTAAATTGCGAACTTCGAAAAATGTCTTCATTTTGCATTTGTAAGCATTTTGAGGTATATACACACCGAATTTCATGTTTCCAGCTCCATTTGTTTGATTGGTATTTGAATTTCAAGAATCTAGGCCCAACCGTTTGATGTGCACTGTGGTACAATTTTTATCCCATTTAATACCTTAAAGTACAATTTTCGAAAAATTCACTCTTATCAGTGATCTGCGCCGGAAAACGAATATAAATACAGAATTTCATTATTGTAGCGTCATCCGTGTTGTTCGTTCATTTTGCGTTTCTAAGCATTTTGAGAGATATACACACCGAATATTATGATTCCAGTTCCATCCATTTGGTACCATTTTTATCCCTTTTTACCCGATTTCACCCCCAAAAAGTACGAATTTTAGAAAATGTTTTACTGGGCACATTGAAGCTATAAGATGAATTTGCGTACCAAATTTCAAGATTCTAGGCCCAAGCGATTGGTCATTGCTGTACCATTTTTATCCCTTTCAAATCCATTTTACCCCTTAAACTAACGTAAGTAATTTTGTACCACCAGTGGAAATGCCTATTATAATAAATTACCTATCATTGACTCTGGAAATGTTTGCTGGGATGTTCCTAATCTCCTTTTTTATACCACAGAAAAAACGAGACTAATTGTTATCACTCTTTCGTTGTGTTCTCCTAACCACTAGTGATCCAGACTTAGCTACCGTTCAGGTCAGGATTAGCGTAGCACAATCAGATCATGCCTACTCTGAGTCGAGTAAGCTCTGGTTCGGATCACAGACGGGGTAGAAATAATTTTTGTCATTTTTTCTTTGTCTATGCATATAATTCTTTTTTAAACATCTTTAATACTTAATTTCTTAAATAACTATTTAGATGAGAAAAATGGCAATGACAAAAGTAATATCATGCAAAAATTGTCATAATTGACCAACCAAATAAATTTTGTTATATCACTCCGGACATATATCGGTGTAAATCCTCCGTGTGATTTTCCTGTATATTTTACTTCCCGGGAATCGGGAATTATTTTTTCAATTTCCCGGGATCCCGGGACAGCACGGGAAATCATCAATATATCGTTTACCATGAGTTAAGTTTATTTTTTAAAATTAAACATTTACATTTTATTAAGGTGGGATGTGTGCGATTTTTTAACGGATATTCGGCAAATGAGCCGTGCTTCTCATTCGTTTGTGAAAATCATTTACTTAAGTTGCTGCGAAGCCATCTACCTTTCACAGGGTGGAAATCATGATAGTGGTAGCCTGCCGCCAAATAATAAATGTTACCATGCCATTTGTAAATAAATTTTAAATATAATTAGTCTTGAGCCAGGAGAGCTTCCCACTTCAGTAAAATAAAAATGTTTTTCACAACGAACCTGTTACAGAATTCAACTCAAACATTACTTCTGTACAAGTTTCAAAATTAGTTAAATGTTTGCAGTCCAAATTTGAAAGTGTATATATGAATTAAAAGCAGACAATGCATTTATGACGTCAGCAGATATTTCTTATTTTCACATGCAACAGATGTAGTTAATAGAGCATTAAATATAATGTTTAAGTTGTCTGTTCTTTGTCCTGTCGCTTTGAAAACTATAAATTCTTTTTTAGACAACTATCTTGACTTTTTTAATACAATATTTTTACTTGCCTTTTCTATAGCATTGTTTAAAATATTTTCAAACGACTGACATCATTTATTTTGGTCATTCCATTTTCTGGGTTTTTAAATTTTTTCATATGGAGTTTGGATGTATATCCGAACGTATTTGTCATCGAACTGCAATATTTGACATACCAAATTAAAATCGATATGAACTAAATTATTGTACAAAATTTTTATTGTGGAAATGATGGAAAAAATATGCGAAGTATGTAAAAATTTCTACCGAATTCCCGCGGGATTCCCGTACGAATTTCCCGGGACACGGGAAATGAAAAATATGTGAATTCCCGGGAATTTTCCCGCGGGAAATCTCGGGTTGCAAACCATAGTACCAACAGACTATGTTCTTGCTTTGACTCGATCATTTTTTCTTCTTGCTTTCGCCAAGTTTTTGTGTCCCTTTTGAACTAGTTAGTGGTGAATAACGCGCATTTGTCTTTTTCGACTAAGCTGCTACTGTTTCCCGACTACATCGTTCGTTTGGATTGTTAACTTTGCGAAGACCTAAGGTTTATTTCTTTAAAGTGAAACATAAGTGTTAAACGGGAAGTAAAATAAAACTCCAAATTTATTTTATCAATGTGCAAATATTTCGGCAGTTAATTGTGTAAATTAACATAAAATTGGTACAAAAATCAGTGTTTCGAGGTATTTTTTATTGATTAAAATTAGAAGACCTTAAAATTAATTTGGTTTGCATAGGACAATAGCCTGCAGTTCAAGTCCAGTAGAAGAGAGGAAGATAAGAAGTTTAATCGTGTCCAAACGTCCGATTTCATGAATTCCATGTTCCCAGCTATTGCACGGTTGACGATAATAAAGTGTCATCATCATCCTCATTTACGTGGGGTTGCGCCCAAACGCGTGAATGAGGAATACCAATTTTGAAATCACCTTAAATTGGGCAATTGGAATCTATCAAAAACGATATTGATATTTACAAGCTTGTTCATTTATATGCCCAGTAAACGTTTTAATCCGGACAGTGTTACGAAACTACCTACTTATGTCCATATCTACATATAACGTCAGTGCTCCTAAATAATCGTCGGTGACTGTTCAAGTGCGTTTTCCATAATTGTCGCTGTGGTGATCCACATTTCGTTTATACCAAACATAATCATTATCATCAACAGTAAAGTGCATATTAATCGATCCAAGTGACCACCCCACCCGATTGGGCTTCCTTTCAATCATCCAATCCGGAGAATGAGGGAAGAGACAAAACGACATAGATCGTAAGCATATGATTTGCACGTCTATGGATACTTTGAATACGAACAACAAAAATACAGCAAAGCACTAAAAAAGTACAACAACATTGTCCATCCAAGTCTCAATTCTAAAATGGCTCTTGCGGAAACATGCGGCGGCGTCGGCTCAAAATCGGTCGGCTTGTATCTCTGACAACGACAAGAAGAGAAGAGTGACAATTGTATTACACAAAAGGGAATGGGAATGGAAGGGGAGGGGGGCAACGCACACACCACAAGAAGAACATTTGTGTGGTTAGTGAAATGCGGCTGCTGTTGTTGGTCTGCTTTGCTGCAGTTGCTGTTCCCGCCGATGGTACTGTTGTTGTTTTGTTTTAGTTTGGCACGCGGCGCGGTTGTCGTTAGGTTTGGTTTTGTTGTTTTTCAATTTTAAAGCTTTGTTTTGTTATTGTGTTGTTTTGAACTATTAGTTTTTATTTGCTTTAACAGAGTAAAGACGAGACACAACACGGACGACAGATAAACACTTGTACATCGGACTGACCAACAACAACAATACAGCAAAGCACTAAAAAGTACAGCAACATTGTCCATCCAAGTCTCAATTCTAAAATGGTTGGACTCTGGACAGGAATTATAATCAACCGAAAGTAAAACACCACAACTGGATAATATGGCTAAACAACCTAGTTTAGTTTGAATTATCGACAGAAAAGTGTCCGTAGTCTTTCATATGCAACATTTTTTATGTTTTAACTTAATTTTTTCTTGAATTGCTTAAAATTACGAAAATACAATGTAATATGCGTTATATGATACTTAAAAAACCTATGTTGTAGGAGTGTAGTTTAGCATTTATTTTTTTATTAATTCAATTTATTAAGAACCTACTACACGATTCTCCATAAAGCTAGGCATTGGAGATCTGCCGTAAAATTATTTTCAGACAAAGGGGCTTTCTACAAGATAGAGTTCATTCTATCTTGTAAAGTCAGGATTGATAGGGATAAGAAGAAGGGCGTTGCGCAGTGCTTCAACTGCCAACGTTTCGGGCACGTAGCTGCCAATTGTGGCATGCCTTACCGGAGCGTAAGGCATGCCTATGTGCACTGCACATGGCACCGGGAAATATGCCATTCCTGCGAAGACCGCGCCTGGTGAGTTGGTTTTAACAACCGACCCCGCTACCGCTGCCATCTCCTGGACTTCGCGGTATACACTTAAATGTGTAAACTGCAACGCTGATGAACATGCTGCAAGTTCAAAGGACTGTCCAAAGCGTAAATCTTTCCTCGCCAGGAGGAAGGAGAACATTTCAGCCGCTAAGGCTATAAATAAAGCACCGACTGCCGGTGTAGTGACTGGAGTACGACAAGCACAGAGTCCCAGCACTATTCGAAGTGGGGTTTCCTACGCTGCTGCAGCGGGGCGGACTTCGGTTGCTGCTGGGCCTCGACAGGGCAATTTAAGCACTTTTGACGTCTTTATCAACGACAGCAAGGAGTACATCGGCGTGGTCTTCTTGTCCATTATAGGAAAAATGCAGAAACATGCTGGTGAATACCATGCTCTGCAATCTAGAGAGGATCTAATATTTTTAATGTAAATTCTCTTATATCTTTACATAGGAGACATTACTTAGATTTATTTTTAAAAAGGCATAGACCAGACATTGTTCTGCTTGCAGAACACAAACTTTCCCCATATCACCGACGGGATTTTAAGGGCTATACAATGTATAGACAGAATAGGACAAATAGTCAGAATAGTCAAAATCGTGGTGGAGGTACCGCGATTACATTTAAAGATGGCATATGTTCTGAGAGGGTTATTTTAAACATCGGGAACATAGAAACACTTGCGTTAGAATTAAGAAACTTGACGGCTCATGGCTGACCACTGTCGCTTTGTACCGAAGACCCCAGTCTGTACCGGACTGGAAGGACTTGGGCCCTTTGAAACATATGCTATGTCATGGTGATGTTTTGGTTGGGGGCGACCTGAACGCCAGACATCACAATTGGGGCGGTGACGCCTACAATCAGGCGGGCAATACATTGTACAATTTTCTAGTGCAGTATCCTGCCCTCCGCATTCTGAATACCGATGGACCCACAAGATACGGAAATGAAACAAATTCCTACATCGATATCTTCATGGTATCCTCGGGGCTCACATTTGAAGGCGAGGCTGAAGGCATTGGCCTCAGAACTCTTGACTATGAATCTGACCACAGGGCTGTGGAGATCATAGTGTCAAAATGGACATTAATAGGTTTAACAATAGAACGGAGACGGGGAGACTGCGGACTACCAGTTGACCGAAATGTTACTACTGGTGATATAGACCAGTGCGTGGGCGTCATGACCACGGCATTTCGTGATTCTATGGAAGAGACTATTCGCAGGTTTTCCACTGGGCATAAAGGACTCCGACGACTTCCACCGGATATATTAAATTTTATACGGGAAAAGAAGGGTCTACGACGGACTTTGAATAGATCAGAAGACCAAAACGGCACGGCATTCTCAAGGCTGAGATACGCAACTTGAATATAATTATCCAGGGTTTTATCTCTGAGTTTGAGAAAGTTCATTGGACTCGTTATCTTGAGGATATACGAGTTGACAATCGAACATTCCGACGAGTGAAAGCTGCCGCTGGTATAAACACCAGAGAGCCTATTTCGGATCTATTATACACGGACGGTGTGTTAGTTCCGGACGACTACGGTAAGGCAAATCTCTTGTCAGACAGTGTTCAGGGAGGACGACCTAATCAAGACCGGAACAGAATTCCTTTCGACAATATTGTTGAAGGGGAAACTTCGGTTTTGGATGACGTTAGTTCCATCGTACAGTTTGGGATCGTAGTGACTGCTGACGGTTCTACTCGCGGCAACGCGAGGACCTGGCAGGATCTTGGATTTGTGACGCCACAGGACGTAGGTGAGGCCTTGAGGGGAAAACCGAACCGTAGGTCTGCTGGTGTGGACGGTGTCCCGGACATAGTCTTGAAGAAGACGGGCTTAGTGGTTTGGACATTCTTGTCAGTGATCTTTAACGACTGCCTAAACTTGGGTTATTTCCCGGGGGCTTGGTAAACTTTTCGAGCACTTTGTGCTCTCGAGGATTAGGGAGACAATCGAGGACCGGAGGATACTCTCGGACAGCCAGTTCGGGTTTCGGAAGGGACACTCGACGTCTCATGCACTTTCGGTGATGTCGAACTACGTTACCAGGTTATTGTCAGCCTTCACTTTACCAAGGCTTTTGACACTGCATGGCACGGCGGTATCTTGTACAAGATGCTGACACTAGGTTTCGGTGGCAACACCTGTAGGATTGTTGCGAGCTTCCTCAGAGGCCGCACCTTTAAGATTAAAGTAGGGGACCAACTTTCGGACAGTAGAGACATTGTGGCAGGCGTGCCACAGGGCTCACTTCTGGGACCAGTCGTCTACAATATACTTTTATGTGACATTCCGCAACCATCCCTGGGTGACTTGCTGTTAGTTTATGCCGACGACATACTTATTGCCTCATCGGGGCCTGTAGCTTCTACCGCTAACGCAAGATTGAATGACTATCGACTTATTTCGACAGATGGAAACTGACGTTGAACATAGCAAAATGTGATAGCATTATTTTTAAGGGGAAACGGCGATTTCTTTACCCAAATGTCAGGAGTTATGTTCCTGACATCCGGATAGGGAATAGCCCGATTAGGACCTCGGACACAATTAAATACCTTGGGGTCATTTTCCAAACCAATTTTGATTTCTATAGGCATATGGATCACATATTGGCCAAGGTTAGGCGAATTGTTTACCTCTACCATGCGACTTTACGACGTAGGAGGGGTCTTAGTACCGAAGTTAGGCTGCTGATCTATAAACAGATCATAAGGCCTATCTTGCCCTATGCTTTCCCCGTCTGGTTTGGAATCTCATCCGCCCAGATGGAGAGACTTAGGAGGTGGGAACGGCGTATACTGGTATCTTGCCCGTGTTTGCCACCAACGATTGCTGAGGACGGAACTAAAGGGTGTTTTTTATTGAGGTATAGAACTTCAAATTGAAATAAAACACAAGGAAATCGTTTTAATGTCCATCAATTTGGCTTTATTGGAAGGATAATTTTATGCCATTAATGTTTAATATGATTTCGGGCATGTGGCCGCCGCGGCTGGCTCGAATATAGCCAATTCTGCAGGTCCAATTTTCAACCACGCCACGAATGTTGGCTTCCAAGTCCCCTAACGTTTCTGGTTTGTTGGCGTAGACGAGCGACTTCACATATCCCCAAAGAAAATAATCCAATGGTGTCAAATCACACGATCTTGGTGGCCAATTGACAGGTCCATTCCGCGAAATTATGCGCTCATCGAATTAATTGCTCTGATGGACGATTATGTCGACCATAAAACGGACGGAGCTTGCGGTGAACTTCGCGAACTGAACAATTACTTTCGAAATAAATTTGCACGATTTGCAAGCGTTGTTCTTTTGTCAACCTGTTCATGATGAAATGGCAAAACAAACTAAATATTAATCACTTGACAGCTGACAAAATGGCCGCCAGTTAAAAAAGTGATGCCAACTTAAAGTTCTATACCCCAATAAAAAACACCCTTTATAAGAAGACCTTCTTGTAGAACCATTTACAACGCGGCCGGTTTCGAATGGATTGACGTCTTTTTAATGAATGGGGCACTTCGGTTCCTAGAAAGGTCTGCCTCCTAGGATAACGGACTGGTTAGGGATAGTCTTCAGCTAGATACCAATCTGCTAAGAATACTAGAGGATAACTACAGACCTCCTGTCGGTCTTTTGACTCTGGAGATGGAGGGTATTTTGTATAGAGATGGTAAGCTCCTATTCTACCATCGAAGGTTAGGTAGTTTTGACTTGGACGATCTCGTATACAATAATTGGAACAGACAATGGTTCACCCTATATTGTAAATAGTAGTTATAAGTGATAGTGTTAATTTAAGTTTTATATAAAAAATGATGAGTAATTCCCTTTTTAGTAATTCGTATTTTGGGGGCCATTTTTTGATATATTATAGATTTAGTATAAGTTTATGTGTTGTAGTTATACATACATGTGTATAACTACAACATTAGAATATATAGTACTAGAAAAATAATTTTCAGAAAAGAGAAGGAGTTCGTGTTTATCGCTCGCCGGAGACAGACGTGTTTTTTAACCGCGGAAAGTGTAGTTACCTGCTAGCAGTGTGTTTATAAAGTGTAGTGTAATAAAAGTGTAAGGGTTTTTTTCCCAAACGTGAATTCTGAAGAAAGGGTAATAAAGTGTAACCAATAAAAAAGTGGAAAAATATATATACGAACACGTGCAGATATTAGCTGTACCTGTGATGGCTGACCTTCCTAGCTCTGCGAAGAAGAGGATGCTGGAACAGGACGTCAGTACCTGCCAGGTATCGAAGTTGGAATTCGAGACTCTCAATAAATTGATCGAGGAGAATGCGTTGTTAAAAAACGCATTGAAGAATTCGAGGAACGCCTGACTTCTGATAAAGAAGACAGTTAAATGAAAGAAGATGTCCCAGAAGAGGCAACCCTACAGACATCTGGGACAGCCGCGCGCACACCGCCGATGTCACGGATTATGGTTTTGGACGCAGGGTTAGGTGGTGTTGGGGAACTGACAAGGAATATGAACAGAGTTTTAGGGCACAGTAACTATATGTGCAAAGTCATTAATAGGACATTGACGCATCTCAACACAGAGAGACTGGCAGATTTTTCGAAAATGAAAGAAACCCTAAAGGAGCAAAAGTACGCTTATACGCTAAAGGCACAGGACCGTACAGTCTAGTTATTGACAGACTGTCAGACGACTACGAGGTAGAAGACGTAAAGGCTGGATTGGCTGGGGTCAATTTCAACCTTAATGTCTTAAAGGTAGCGAAGCTGGGTGGAGCTAAATGGCTCATCCATGTATCCAGAGACTCGGTCCTGAAGAGCCTTCACGGCTTAAAACGTTTCCTACATTGCGTAGTGAACGTTAAGAAGGACGTCAAGAAAGTCCTAACGTAGTGCTACAACTGCCAGCGTTTCGGACACGACTCTTCGAACTGTGGCACGTCAAGCAGGTGCGTCAAGTGTAGCGGACCACATGCCGGTGCCCAGTGCATCATTCCTTCCAAGAAGGATGCACAGCAGGCTATGGACACTTCCGGTGAGGTCACTCATGTGGTTAAGTGTATCAACTGCAATACAACCGCACATACTGCTGGCTCAAAGGATTGTCCTAAAAGACTTTTCTTGCTGGCAAAGAAGGCTGACAGGAATACTGGGAACTCTGACAATCCCAGACAATTGCCACCACGGACCAATGATATGCGCCGTGGTGTTTCATACGCCGCGGCTGCTGCTGGGCCTTACCGTGGCAATTCGTCAACGGGCGGAGCACTGAGAACTATTTCTCATGCTCCTTCCGTTCCTTCGGGTGGGAATGGAAACACACTGAAGGGGTCCTCGACACGTACGGACTTACTGATGCAGGGGACCAAAGTCGTCATTCCTAGAAATGTGAGAAAAACAAACTGGAGCACATACGAAAGTAAATTTACCACTGCTCTCAATGGCGCTATCTTGGTTCAAACGATAGACACAAATTAACTAGACTCAATAGTCGAACACGTCAGCAACGCTTTCACTGAGACTCCATGATTGGGGAAGTTTTCGAGACAGTTTGGCTCAGGAATGTTCTGTTATCTACTCCTTGTAAGTTGACTATCTCCAGGAATCGAGCGAGGAATCACTGTACTTAATGTACAATGCACACTTCCCTGGTAGTAGGATAGTATTTCAAGAGATTTTAGAATCACCTCACACGGATTCTCATATCGTAGAGGATCTTATAAACATAAGAGATCACCGACGAACATAAACCGTACGTTCTTTTGCTCGCAGAGAACAGACTTTCTGCTAAACATGTGTTAGTTTTACATGGTTATACTGCTTTTAGAAAGAATAGGCAGAACAGCCGAGGTGGGGGTACGGCTGCCCTGGTTAGGAATGACATACGGGCGGATAGGGTGTTATTGAACCTCGGGGCCGTTGAGAATATTGCAGTGAGATTTAAGAGAAGCCGGAACAACACTCACGGTAATAGCCATGTACCTCCGCCCGAGAGACTTGCTAACATATTCGGATCTTGATCCACAGGGTGAGGTACTGGCTGGTGGTGACTTGAATGCCAAGCATCCTTACTGGTGTGACAACGAATTCAATCCGAATGGTACATGTCTTCACGACTTCCTCTTAGGTTGTCCTTATATGGATATCTTACCCACTGCTGGACCGACGAGACTCAATAGGGTACTTGATTCTTTTATCGATATCTTTATTGCCTCGTCTAGTATCTCCATAATGGGAAATTACGGTGGGCTACGGACGTTGGATAGTTTCTCTGACCATAGGGCTGTAGAGGTTGTTTTCTGCCGCGACGAACTGACATGTTAGGCAGTTTAATAGGATTCTTGAGGGTAGATTAGAGGACTGTGTACTGCCGACAGGACACAATGTGACCACCGCTGAGGTCGATGGATGGTACAGAATATGAGCGCGGTTTTCAGGGATGCCATGGAGGCTTCTATTCCCAGGATTACTTCCGGATGAGGGGACTCAGGCGTCTTCCTCCGCATATTATTGGCTTCATCCGCGAGAAAAAAGGATTTGCCAAAGGACCGATTACGGACGGCAGAACATACTGAGGGCTGACATTCGGAACCTTGACCGAATAATACAGGGAGCTATTGCTCAGTTAGAACGTGAGCACTGGGCAAACTACCTCAGGGGGATAGAAGTGAACAACAAGTTTCAAAACAGGTTAAGGGTGCTTCTGGCATAAGTTCTAGAAAGCCGATATCTAATATGCTAGACCCAAATGGTGTCCTGATAATAGATGGGTAAGGCTAATCTTCTAGCCGATGGCCTACAGTGTGTTCTGCCCGATCAACTCTCTACCACAGCTCCTTTTGAGGTAGCTGTTAGGGCTAGAGTGATGGACTTGGTGGACAGAACTCCGCTGGTGGAATTTTCATCTGACATTTGCGCAGATGGTTCATCCAGAGGGGACGACGACAGGTGGCATGATCTCGGGCTGATTAGCCCTGCGGAGGTAGGCGCAGCTCTTAGGAATAGACCGAACAGCAAGTCGAATGGACCAGACGGTGTACTGGACATAGTTCTGAGAAAGACTGGTTTGACAACATGGACGTTCCTAGCGGTGCTAATTAATCACTGCCTCAACTTGGGCTATTATCCGAGTGCGTGGAAGGAATCAGTAAGGATTCCAATTCACAAACCCGGAACTGACCCCACTTTGTGTGGAAGCTACCGACCGATATCGCTGTTATCGGCCATCGGGAAACTCCTGGAACACTTTATCCTAGCACGGGTAAATCGGACGATAGAAGATCTGGATATACTTACAGATAATCAGTTCGGCTTCATGAGAGGACATTCCACATCTCATGCACTGGTTGTGTTCGGTGACTACGTATCGAGGGCATTGAACAAAAGAAGGCTACCATTGCAGTACGCATGGACTTTGCTAAGGCTTTTGATACTGTGTGGCAGGACGGCATTATGCACAAGATGTTGATGTACTGTTTTGCGGGCAACACTTGATCGGACATTTGGAATGAAAGTAGGGGACAGTAGGTCAGACAGTAGGAATGTTGTAGCAGGTGTACCACAGGGCTCATTACTTGGACATTTTTGTAAGTGATATCCCGCAGCCACCGGATGGAGATCTACTCCTAGTGTATGCGGATGATATACTTGTCGCTGTTTCGGGGCCTAAGTCCCGTACCATTAACTTCAGATTGAACACATATCTCTCAGAATTGTCGCAATAATTTCGTAAGTGGAAATTGAAACTGAACGTTGGTAAATACGACAGTATCATATTCAAGGGGAAAAGGTCCCTCCTTTATCCAAATTGCAGACGGTTTAAGACCTTGGACATTGACGACACGGTATACAATACCAATCAATAATTTGTATATAATAGTTTTTAAGTAGTTTGTAACTGTAAGTGTTAGTATAGAAACAAAATGTAAAAGATCTTCCTTTTTTATATAATAATTTTTTAAGGAAAAATATGTTAATGTAAAAAAAATGAAAGAATGTCATGTTAGCAGCAAAGATGCGACATAACTCTAGTTAATGACATTGTCCTTGAAATATACTATAGTATGCTAGGATGTAAATTACCACTGTTAGATTTAAGATATTTTATATTGTGTAAGGCTAAAAAATTATTTTTTTACGTTATTTTCTCCATTTTCGTTAATTCAACCTAAACTTCATGTAAACCAGAATTACCTGAATTATCTATTTAACCCTTAATAACCCCTAAGTCGAATTCTATATAGTCATAAAAAATGAACTTTTTTAAATATACTCATTCAACAATGAATATGAAAAGCTAAAGCGGTGTAACTTTCTTACGGTGGTGATGTAGAGTAGCTGCTCAGTAGGGGTGTTAGTAATTGATGACGCCACTAAGACCATGGTGGATTTCCAGAACACCAAGGAATCCACTCAATAATTAACGGCTAATACATTTATATTCTTTTATATCAAACATACTAACCATAGGGGCAAGTTTTGTTAATGGTTTGATCTGGCTCAACTATTCAAGTTCAAATTCATTCATTCTTTACTGTTGTGCAGTATTGGGGAGTCTAGACCCGAACCCCCACCCGACTGCTAGCTAGCGTTTAATGACTCCCTGTCTTCTTTGTTTCTTTCAAATTCGCTTCTGCAAAAACCCACCATCTTTCTCCTACAATCTGAGTTCAAGCCGTGGTTCAGTAGTATCCTTAATGAAAAAGAAATGGAATCACGTTTGACCATTACATATTTTAATACCTTAAGAGTGCAAATTTTTATCTCGCAATTTTTAACCCACTTAATCCCTTAAAAGTGCAAATTTCGGAAAATTCCTTGTTAGCACTCACCTACACTGTAAGACGAATACACACCCTTTTAAATTGCGAACTTCGAAAAATGTCTTCATTTTGCATTTGTAAGCATTTTGAGGTATATACACACCGAATTTCATGTTTCCAGCTCCATTTGTTTGATTGGTATTTGAATTTCAAGAATCTAGGCCCAACCGTTTGATGTGCACTGTGGTACAATTTTTATCCCATTTAATACCTTAAAGTACAATTTTCGAAAAATTCACTCTTATCAGTGATCTGCGCCGGAAAACGAATATAAATACAGAATTTCATTATTGTAGCGTCATCCGTGTTGTTCGTTCATTTTGCGTTTCTAAGCATTTTGAGAGATATACACACCGAATATTATGATTCCAGTTCCATCCATTTGGTACCATTTTTATCCCTTTTTACCCGATTTCACCCCCAAAAAGTACGAATTTTAGAAAATGTTTTACTGGGCACATTGAAGCTATAAGATGAATTTGCGTACCAAATTTCAAGATTCTAGGCCCAAGCGATTGGTCATTGCTGTACCATTTTTATCCCTTTCAAATCCATTTTACCCCTTAAACTAACGTAAGTAATTTTGTACCACCAGTGGAAATGCCTATTATAATAAATTACCTATCATTGACTCTGGAAATGTTTGCTGGGATGTTCCTAATCTCCTTTTTTATACCACAGAAAAAACGAGACTAATTGTTATCACTCTTTCGTTGTGTTCTCCTAACCACTAGTGATCCAGACTTAGCTACCGTTCAGGTCAGGATTAGCGTAGCACAATCAGATCATGCCGACTCTGAGTCGAGTAAGCTCTGGTTCGGATCACAGACGGGGTAGAAATAATTTTTGTCATTTTTTCTTTGTCTATGCATATAATTCTTTTTTAAACATCTTTAATACTTAATTTCTTAAATAACTATTTAGATGAGAAAAATGGCAATGACAAAAGTAATATCATGCAAAAATTGTCATAATTGACCAACCAAATAAATTTTGTTATATCACTCCGGACATATATCGGTGTAAATCCTCCGTGTGATTTTCCTGTATATTTTACTTCCCGGGAATCGGGAATTATTTTTTCAATTTCCCGGGATCCCGGGACAGCACGGGAAATCATCAATATATCGTTTACCATGAGTTAAGTTTATTTTTTAAAATTAAACATTTACATTTTATTAAGGTGGGATGTGTGCGATTTTTTAACGGATATTCGGCAAATGAGCCGTGCTTCTCATTCGTTTGTGAAAATTATTTACTTAAGTTGCTGTGAAGCCATCTACCTTTCACAGGGTGGAAATCATGATAGTGGTAGCCTGCCGCCAAATAATAAATGTTACCATGCCATTTGTAAATAAATTTTAAATATAATTAGTCTTGAGCCAGGAGAGTTTCCCACTTCAGTAAAATAAAAATGTTTTTCACAACGAACCTGTTACAGAATTCAACTCAAACATCACTTCTGTTCAAGTTTCAAAATTAGTTAAATGTTTGCAGTCCAAATTTGAAAGTGTATATATGAATTAAAAGCAGACAATGCATTAATGGCGTCAGCAGATATTTCTTATTTTCACATGCAACAGATGTAGTTAATAGAGCATTAAATATAATGTTTAAGTTGTCTGTTCTTTGTCCTGTCGCTTTGAAAACTATAAATTCTCTTTTAGACAACTATCTTGACTTTTTTAATACAATATTTTTACTTGCCTTTTCTATAGCATTGTTTAAAATATTTTCAAACGACTGACATCATTTATTTTGGACATTCCATTTTCTGGGTTTTTAAATTTTTTCATATGGAGTTTGGATGTATATCCGAACGTATTTGTCATCGAACTGCAATATTTGACATACCAAATTAAAATCGATATGAACTAAATTATTGTACAACATTTTTATTGTGGAAATGATGGAAAAAATATGCGAAGAAGTATGTAAAAATTTCTACCGAATTCCCGCGGGATTCCCGTACGAATTTCCCGGGACACGGGAAATGAAAAATATGTGAATTCCCGGGAATTTTCCCGCGGGAAATCTCGGGTTGCAAACCCTAGTACCAACAGACTATGTTCTTGCTTTGACTCGATCATTTTTTTATACCCTCCACCTCCAGGATGGGGGTATATTCATTTTGTCATTCCGTTTGTAACACCTTAAAATATTCATCGGAGACCCCATAAAGTATATATATTCTGTGTCGTGGTAAAATTCTAAGACGATATAGCCATGTCCGTCTGTCTGTCTGTTGAAAGCACGACAGCGGCCGAACGAAATGAGCTAGGAGGTTCAAATTTTTCCTAAATGTGTCTTATGGTTGCAGATCGGTTGGGATTGAAAGTGGGCCTAATATTTACAGTATTTCAGCATGTTTTTTGAACATAATAGCTTGTATTTACTTGATATTTGCAATTCGCATTCCCTTTATAGCATAAAAGGGCACCATAGAATGATTTTTATTTGTAGGGGCCGAAATGGGACGAAAAGGGATAGAAATAGTACCTATCAAAGGACAACAGATAGAAACACGAAATTTGGCGTGTACATTAGAGCGTACCAGGTTACAAGTAAAAAAAAAAAAGTTCGCCGTACACCTTCGAATATGAAGTATTATTGAAAGGTAGTTTCAAAAAAATTTTTTTTATTTTTTTATGCCGAACGTAGGGGTCGCGCTTTTACATTTTTCTATATAACTTCTGCATTTATAAACGGATTTTAAAGTGTGATACATCGATGTTTTTGTCCGATTTTTTTGTCTTTGAAGTCATTGAGCTCAAACATGATTCATGATTTTATGCGAGCTTTAATTTTCGATTATTAGAGTGGTACATTAGGGTAGTAGCAACTGAGAAATGATGGGTAAGTACCAGAAGGGGGTGCTTGAGCTCAATGACTTCAAAGACAAAAAAATCGGCCTCGTCGAGACAAAAACATCGATGTATCACACTTTAAAATCCGTTTATAAATACAAGTTATATAGAAAAATGTAAAAGCGCGACCCCTACGTTCGGCATAAAAAAATAAAATTTTTTTTTTTAAACTACCTTTCAATAATACTTCATATTCGAAGGTGTACGGCGAACTTTTTTTTTGAGGTACGCCCTAGTGTACATACCTCTAATAGAGTAGATACATAATATACAAGTATTTTTTCTAAATTTGTACTTTTAAGGGGTTAAATGGTGATAGAGGGATAAAAATAGTACCAACCAAACGGCTGCACCTAGAATAATGACATTCGGTGTATATATTCCTCTGATTGCGTACACACATAAAATTCGAAATTCGTACTTTTAGGGTGTAAAATGGAAAAAGGGGATGAAAATTGTACCAAACAAATGGATGCAGCTAGAACCATGAAATTCGCGGTATACATTCCTCTGAGTGAGTGACAAGAAAAAAAAGTTTTTCCAAATTCGTACTTTCAAGGAATTCAATGGGAGCAGAGGGATAAAAATGGTACCAACTAAAAGGCTAAAGCTAGAATGATGAAATTTTCCAAAGTCGTACTTTTAAGGTGTAAAATGCGAAAAAAGGGGATAAAAATTGTACCAACAAAATGGCCGCAGATAGTATCATGGAATTGGGTATATACATTCCTCTGAGTGTATAGCCACGTAAAATATTTTTTTTCCAAATTCGTACTTTATTTTGTTGCTTTTACGACAAAAAATGGTAGAATCATGAAGTTGTCTTATACTGCGTACGTGAGAGATAAGATATTTTTAAAATTATACTTTTGACATTAAAATAGGATGGAAATACAACCACCCAAAAGACTGTAGCTGAAAATACACTCTCTGTCCCCCTATATTTAGGGTATTTATGATTGCTGCCTTATATTTACTTTATGAATTGAAGTATTATATCCATTATATATATACATAGTATAAAAATATTGGTAGCCTTGGTTAATTAAATAAATTTCTGATTATCATACATTTGAAATTTGTTGCGGACATTCCTCTTGTAGCTTAGAAGCGCCACAAAGAAAATAAATGTTTTAGCGGGTGAAATGGGACAAAAATTGATAAAGTATGGTACCAATAACAAAACACGTAAAATAGAGGGATTTTTCGAAATTCGTACTTTTAAGGGATATAATTGAAAAAGAGGGATGAAATGGGACCTTCCAAACCTCTGAAGTTGATAGCATAAAATTCGGTGTATATATTCGGTGTGTGTTCAGTGGTCTGACTTGCCAAATTTGTACATTTGTCGGAGAATGGGGCGAATGGGGATATCTTTAAAATTTGTACTTTTCTTATCAAAATAATGCAGTCACTTTGTCTGTATCTGAAAATGCTTCTCCCTAATGGCGACTGACAATCGCCTAATATTTTCGGCTTGTTCACTTTCACAATTACAGCATTGTATTTATTTATAATAGTAGATTTTAAACAGTGCGCATAAGTATACACTATAGTTTGAAATAGTAATCAAATATAGTAATGTGCATAAAAATATCACAATTTTCGCAATATGGTTCTGTACTTCTATGTCTATGTCGACATCCTTTAATCTGCTGGTAATACTGTGGAATGCACTTCGTGGTGGAGGGTATATAAGATTCGGCCCGGCCGAACTTAACGCCTTCTTACTTGTTCTTCTTACTTTCGTCAAGTTTTTGTGTCCCTTTTGAACTAGTTAGTGGTGAATAACGCGCCTTTGTCTTCTTCGACTATGCTGCTACTGTTTCCCGACTACATCGTTCGTTTGGATTGTTAACTTTGCGAAGAACACATCATTTATTTCTTTAAAGTGAAACATAAGTGTTAAACGGTTGCACGTCTATGGATACTTTGAATACGAACAACAAAAATACAGCAAAGCACTAATAAAGTACAACAACATTGTCCGTCCAAGTCTCAATTCTAAAATGGCTCTTCCGGAAACATGCGGCGGCGTCGGCTCAAAATCGGTCGGCTTGTATCTCTGACAACGACAAGAAGAGAAGAGTGACAATTGTATTACACAAAAGGGAATAGGAATGGAAGGTGAGGGGGGCAACGCACACACCACAAGAAGAACATTTGTGTGGTTAGTGAAATGCGGCTGCTGTTGTTGGTCTGCTTTGCTGCAGTTGCTGTTCCCGCCGATGCTACTGTTGTTGTTGTTTTATTTTAGTATGGCACACGGCGCGGTTTTCGTTAGATTTGGTTTTGTTGTTTTTCAATTTTAAAGCTGTGTTTTGTTAATGTGTTGTATTGAACTATTAGTTTTTATTTGCTTTAACAGAGTAAAGACGAGACACAACACGGACGACAGATAAACACTTGTACATCGGACTGACCAACAACAACAATACAACAAAGCACTAAAAAAGTACAGCAACATTGTCCATCCAAGTCTCAATTCTAAAATGGTTGGACTCTGGACAGGAATTATAATCAACCGGCGTCCCAAGCTGTTAGCACACCGCCGGTGCAACAGCAAAAGAAGGATGTTTGCTCACCGCTGGAGCAAAAGAAGACAGAAGCAAAAGGAGCCGTACCCAAAAGAACGACAGCTACCAACAGGAATCAACCAAAAAAAGAAAAAAAGACGACGGAATCAACTTCCGGTAAGAAATCGAAATTAAGCATTCCGACAATTATTTTATAGTAGGTGTTAGGGAACTAACAAGGAAGATGACTAGAGTGTTAGGGCAAGTAACTACATGTGTAAAGTGGTTAACAGGACAGTGACGCATCTCAACACAGAGAAATTAGAAGACTTTTCTAAAATGAAGGAAACCCTAAAGGAGGCACAGGACCGTACAGCGTAGTAATTGACAGACTGTCAGACGACTACGAGGTAGAAGACGTAAAGGCTGGATTGGCTGGGGTCATTTTCAACCTTAATGTATTAAAGGTAGCGAAGCTGGGTGGAGCTAAATGGCTCATCCACGTATCCAGGGACTCGGACCTGAAGAGCCTTCACGGCTTAAAACGTTTCCTACATTGCGTAGTGAACGTTAGGAAGGACGTTAAGAAAGGCCTAACGCAGTGCTACAACTGCCAGCGTTTCGGACACGTCTCTTCGAACTGTGGCATGCCAAGCAGGTGCGTCAAGTGTGGCGGACCTCATGCCGGTGCCCAGTGCACCATTCCTTCCAAGAAGGACGCACAGCAGGCTATGGACACTTCCGGTGAGGTCACTCATGTGGTTAAGTGTATCAACTGCAATGCAACCGGACATACTGCTGGCTCAAAGGATTGTCCTAAAAGACTGTCCTTGCTGGCAAAGAAGGCTGACAAGAAGACGTGGAATACTGACAATCCCAGACAGTTGCCACCACGGACCAATGCTATGCGCCGTGGTGTTTCATACGCCGCGGCTGCTGCTGGGCCTTCCAATGGCAATTCGTCAACGGGCGGAGCACGGAGAACTATTTCTCATGCTCCTTCCGTTCCTTCGGGTGGGAATGGAAACACGCTGAAGGGGTCCTCGACACGTATGGACTTTATTGACAAAGAATGTATGGAATTCTTTGGTAAGAGCTTCCAGACCTTGTCGGACAAGATAGGTGACTTAGCAGAGATGTACGACTCTCTGGACCGCGCGGACAGGCCAAGGGCTATATTTGAGCTCCTTATATCTATTCGATTGGATGTCTAATTCAATCAAATGCATTTTTCTTAATGTCAACTCCATCGTTTCCAAACATAAGAGACACTATCTCCGACTGTATGTAGACGAACACAAACCGGACGTTCTTTTGCTCGCTGAGCACAGACTTTCTGCTAGACATGTGTTAGTTTTACATGGTTATACTGTTTTTAGACATGATAGACAGAACGGCCGAGGTGGGGGTACGGCTATCCTAGTTAGGAATGACATACGGGCGGAGAGAGTGTTATTGAACCTCGGGGCCGTTGAGAATACTGCAGTGAGATTTAGGAGAGAAGACGGAACAACTCTCACGGTAATAGCCATGTACCTCCGCCCGCAAGACTTGCTAACAGATTCGGATCTTGATCCACTTCTGTTGCTTGCGAGGCAGGGGGAGGTACTGGCTGGTGGTGACTTGAATGCCAAGCATCCTTACTGGGGTGGCAACGAATTCAATCCGAATGGTACATGTCTTCACGACTTCCTCTTAGGTTGTCCTGATATGGATATCTTCCCCACTGCGGGGCCGACGAGACTCAATAGGGTACTTGATTCTTTTATCGATATCTTTATTGCCTCGTCTAGTATCTCCATAGTGGGAAATTACGGTGGGCTACGGACGTTGGACAGTTTCTCTGACCATAGGGCTGTAGAGGTTGCTTTGTGCCGCGACGAACTGACACGGACGGAACGACGTACATTATTTAACTACGACAGGATGAATGTTAGGCAGTTTAATAGGATTCTTGAGGGTAGATTAGATGACTGTGTATTGCCGACTGGACGGCAGAACATACTGAGGGCTGACATTCGGAACCTGGACCGAAAAATACAGGGAGCTATTGCTCAGTTTGAACGTGAGCACTGGGCAAACTACCTCAGGGGGACAAAAGTCAACAACAAGACTTTTAAACAGGTTAAAGGTTCTGCTGGCATAAGTTCTAGAAAGCCGATATCTAATCTGCTAGACCCAAATGGTGTCTTGGTAACAGATGACGATGGTAAGGCTAATCTTCTAGCCGATGGCCTACAGTGTGTTCTGTCCGATCAACTCTCTACCACAGCTCCTTTTCAGGTAGCTGTTAGGGCTAGAGTGATGGACTTGGTGGACAGAACTCCGCTGGTGGAATTTTCATCTGACATTTGCGCAGATGGTTCATCCAGAGGGGACGACGACATATGGCATGATCTCGGGCTGATTAGCCCTGCGGAGGTAGGCGCAGCTCTTAGGAGTAGACCGAACCGCAAGTCGAATGGACCAGACGGTGTACCGGACATAGTTCTGAGAAAGACTGGTTTGACAACATGGACGTTCCTAGCGGTGCTAATTAATCACTGCCTCAACTTGGGCTATTTTCCGAGGGCGTGGAAGGAATCAGTAACGATTCCAATCCACAAACCCGGAACTGACCCCACTTTGTGTGGAAGCTACCGACCGATATCGCTGTTATCGGCCTTCGGGAAGCTTCTGGAACACTTTATCCTAGCACGGGTAAATCGGACGATAGAAGATCTGGATATACTTACAGATAATCAGTTCGGCTTCAAGAGAGGACATTCCACATCTCATGCACTGGTTGCGTTCGGCGACTACGTATCGAGGGCATTGAACAAAAGAAAGGCTACCATTGCGGTAAGCCTGGACTTTGCTAAGGCTTTTGATACTGTGTGGCAGGACGGCATTGTGCACAAGATGTTGATGTACGGTTTTGGAGGCAACACTTGTAGGATAGTCGAAGATTTTTTAAGGGATCGGACGTTTAGAATGAAAGTAGGGGACAGTAGGTCAGACAGTAGGAATGTTGTAGCAGGTGTACCACAGGGCTCATTACTTGGACCTGCACTCTACAACATATTTGTAAGTGATATCCCGCAGCCAACGGTTGGAGATCTACTCCTAGTGTATGCGGATGATATCCTTGTCGCTGCTTCGGGGCCTAAGTCCCGTACCGTTAACTTGAGATTGAACTCATATCTCTCAGAGTTGTCGGAATACTTCCGTAAGTGGAAATTGAAACTGAACGTTGGTAAATGCGACAGTATCATATTCAAGGGGAAAAGGTCCCTCCTTTATCCAAATTGCAGGTCATATGAACCTGAAATACGGATTGGAGGGGAACGGGTGCGCAACTCGGTGAAAATTAAATATCTAGGCGTGACTTTTAATGAAAATTTTAGGTTCTATCGACACATTGACCTCATGTTAAGTAAGGTGAAGAAGACATACATGTTGTACCACAGAATTCTCAGATGTAGGGGAGGACTGGGTGATGAAGTTAGGTTATTATTATATCGACAGATAATTAGGCCGCTACTCTCCTATGCCTTTCCAGTCTGGTATTGGCTCTCTTCCAGCCAAATGGAAAGACTCAGGAGATGGGAAAGGACGATTTTGGTTTCCTGTCTGGGACTTAAGCGAGTCATGGGCTCCGATGGTATCCCTAGGAGACCATCCTGCCGGAAGATTTACGGTTCTATCGATTTCGATAGAATCGATGTCTTTCTCGTCCGGAATGCTCTGAACTTCTATGGAAGGGCTGAGTTTCTGGACAACAGACTGATTAGGGGTTGTCTTGAGATGACCGACAATGTGGAAATGCAACTCAGTAATGAGTTCCTTCCACCTGCTGGGCTACTGACTCTCGATTCCGAGGGACTTCTTTACCGGGCGGACAAACTCTTGTTCTACCACAGACGGTTTGAGACCTTGGAAATTGACGACACGGTATACAATACCAATCAATAATTTGTATATAATAGTTTTTAATTAGTTTGTAAGCATTTAGTGTAATGTTAGTATAAGCAAGCTGCGACATAACTTTAGTATAAATGACATTGTCCTTGAAAGATACTATAGTATGCTAGGATGTAAATTACCACTGTTAGATTTAAGATATTTTATATTGTGTAAGGCTGAAATGAATTTAATAAAACCCAAATCGTTTGCAAAAAATCATAAAATTATTTTCGGACATAGGGACTTTCAACAAGATAGAGTTCATTCTATCTTGTGAAGTCAGGATTGAAAGGGATAAGAAGAAGGGCGTTACGCAGTGCTTCAACTGCCAACGTTTCGGGCACGTAGCTGCCAATTGTGGCATGCCTTACCGGTGCGTCAAGTGCGGAGGTGCACATGGCCCCGGGAAATATGCCATTCCTGCGAAGACCGCGCCTGGTGAGTTGGATTTAACAACCGACCCCGCTACCGGTTCCATCTCCAGGACTTCGCGGTATACACTTAAATGTGTAAACTGCAACGCTGATGGACATGCTGCCAGATCAAAGGACTGTCCAAAGCGTAAATCTTTCCTCGCCAGGAGGAAGGAGAACATTTCAGCCGCTAAGGCTATAAATAAAGCACCGACTGCCGGTGTAGTGACTGGAGTACGACCAACACAGAGTCCCAGCACTATTCGAAGTGGGGTTTCCTACGCTACTGCAGCGGGACGGACTTCGGTTGCTGCTGGGCCTCGACAGGGCAATATAAGCACCCTTGACGTCTTTAGCAACAACAGCAAGGAGTACTTCTTGTCCATTATAGGAAAAATGCAGAAACATGCTGGTGAATACCATGCTCTGCAATCTAGAGAGGATCTAATATTTGTTAATGTAAATGCTCTTATATCTTTACATAGGAGACATTACTTAGATTTATTTCTAAAAAGGCATATACCAGACATTGTTCTGCTTGCAGAACACAAACTTTCCCCATATCACCGACTGGATTTTAAGGGCTATACAATGTATAGACAGAATAGGACAAATAGTCAGAATAGTCAAAATCGTGGTGGAGGTACCGCGATTATATTTAAAGAGGGCATATGTTCTGAGAGGGTTATTTTAAACATCGGGAACATAGAAAACACTTGCGTTAGAATTAAGAAACTTGACGGCACATGGCTGACCACTGCTGTTTTGTACCGAAGACCCCAGTCTGTACCGGACTGGAAGGACTTGGGCCCTTTGAAACATATGCTAGGTCATGGTGATGTTTTGGTTGGGGGCGACCTGAACGCCACACATCCCAATTGGGGCGGTGACGCCTACAATCAGGCGGGCGATACATTCTACAATTATCTAGTGCATTGTCCTGCCCTCCGCATTCCTTTTTTTTGCACTGAACCAACACTCAGGGGATGTCCCCTATAAATGCAGTGCATTGCGTTGGTAGAAGGAAGATAAGGTATTGGAAGGAGGAAAGAGGGAGTAGTGTCTGTTGACATCTGTTTTGAATCTCTGAATGTCGTAATTGGAGGGAAAGATATTTGCCGGAAGTCGATTCCACATACGGATAGTACGGGCGAAGAACGAATTTATTCTGTAATGTGTAGTGCGGCCGGTTGTCCAATCGACAACAAATGGGTGAGCGTTCCTGGAGAGTCGCGTATCTCTAAAATTCGAAGACCTTAAAAATTAATTTGGTTTTGCATAGGACAATAGCCTGCAGTTCAAGTCCAAATTCGCTAGAAGAGTGATAAATCCATAACCATCATCATTTCGATTAGGAAAGAAAAGTGAAAATTAAACTAGAAGAGCGGAAGATAAGAAGTTTAATCGTGTCCAAACGTCCGATTTCATGAATTCCATGTTCCCAGCTTTTGCACGGTTGACGATAATAAAGTGTCATCATCATCCTCATTTACGTGGGGTTGCTAGCAAACACGTGAATGAGGAATGCCAATTTTGAAATCACCTTAAATTGGGCAATTGGAATCTATCAAAAACGATATTGATATTTACAAGCTTGTTCATTTATATGTCCAGTAAACGTTTCAATCCGGACAGTGATACGAAACCACCTACTTATGTCCATATCTACATATAACGTCAGTGCTCCTAAATAATCGTCGGTGACTGTTCAAGTGCGTTTTCCATAATTGTCGCTGTGGTGATCCACATTTCGTTTATACCAAACATCATCATTATCATCAACAGTATAGTGCATATTAATCGATCCAAGTGACCACCCCACCCCGATTGGGCTTCCTTCAATCATCCAATCCGGAGAATGAGGGAAGAGACAAAACGACATAGATCGTAAGCATATGATTTGCACGTCTATGGATACTTTGAATACGAACAACAAAAATACAGCAAAGCACTAAAAAAGTACAACAACATTGTCCATCCAAGTATCAATTCTAAAATGGCTCTTGCGGGAACATGCGGCGGCGTCGGCTCAAAATCGGTCGGCTTGTATCTCTGACAACGACAAGAAGAGAAGAGTGACAATTGTATTACACAAAAGGGAATGGGAATGGAAGGGGAGGGGAACAACGCACACACCACAAGAAGAACATTTGTGTGGTTAGTGAAATGCGGCTGCTGTTGTTGGTCTGCTTTGCTGCAGTTGCTGTTCCCGCCGATGCTACTGTTGTTGTTTTGTTTTAGGTTGGCACGCGGCGCGGTTGTCGTTTGGCTTTGTTGTTTTTCAATTTTAAAGCTTTGTTTTGTTATTGTGTTGTTTTGAACTATTAGTTTTTATTTGCTTTAGCAGAGTAAAGAAGAGACACAACACGGACGACAGATAAACACTTGTACATCGGACTGACCAACAACAACAATACAAGAAAGCACTAAAAAAGTACAGCAACATTGTCCATCCAAGTCTCAATTCTAAAATGGTTGGACTCTGGACAGGAATTATAATCAACCGAAATTAAAACACGACAACTGGATAATATGGCTAAACAACAAAGTTTAATTTGAATTATCGACAGATAAGTGTCCGTAGTCTTTCATATGCAACATTTTTTATGTTTTAACTTAATTTTTTCTTGAATTGCTTAAAATTACGAAAATACAATATAATATGCATTATACGATACTTAAAAAACCTATGTTGTAGGAGTGTAGTTTAGCATTTATTTTTTTATTAATTCAATTTATTAAGAACCTACTACGCGATTCTCCATACAAACCTCCTGTCGGTCTTTTGACTCTGGAGAGGGAGGGTATTTTGTATAGAGATGGTAAGCTCCGATTCTACCATCGAAGGTTAGGTAGTTTTGACTTGGACGATCTCGTATACAATAATTGGAACAGACAATGGTTCACCCTATATTGTAAATAGTAGTTATATATGATAGTGTTAAGTGTTAATTTAAGTTTTATATAAAATTGATGAGTAATTCCCTTTTTAGTAATTCGTATTTTGGGGGCAATTTTTGACCTGTCCTGCCCTCCGCATTCTGAATACCGATGGACCCACAAGATACGGAAATGGAACAAATTCCTACATCGATATCTTCATGGGGACTCACATTTGAAGGCGAGGCTGAAGGCATTGGCCTCAGAACTCTTGACTATGAATCTGACCACAGGGCTGTGGAGATCATAGTGTCAAAATGGACATTAATAGGTTTAACAGAGCGGAGACGGGGAGACTGCGGACTACCAGTTGACCGAAATGTTACTACTGGTGATATAGACCAGTGCGTGGGCGTCATGACCGCGGCATTTCGTGATTCTATGGAAGAGACTATTCCCAGGTATTCCACTGGGCATAAAAGAATGCGACGACTTCCACCAGATATATTAAATTTTATACGGGAAAAGAAGCGTCTACGACGGACTTTGAATAGATCAGAAGACCAAAACGGCACGGCATTCTCAAGGCTGAGATACGCAACTTGAATAGAATTATCCAGGTTTTATCTCTGAGTTTGAGAAAGTTCATTGGACTCGTTATCTTGAGGATATACGAGTTGACAATCGAACATTCCGACGAGTGAAAGCGGCCGCTGGTATAAACACCAGAGAGCCTATTTCGGATCTATTATACACGGACGGTGTGTTAGTTCCGGACGACTACGGTAAGGTAAATCTCTTGTCAGACAGTGTTCAGGGAGGACGACCTAATTAAGACCGGAACAGAATTCCTTTCGACAATATTGTTGAAGGGAAACTTCGGTTTTGGATGACGTTAGTTCCATCGTACAGTTTGGGATCGTAGTGACTGCTGACGGTTCTACTCGCGGCAACGCGAGGACCTGGCAGGATCTTGGATTTGTGACGCCACAGGACGTAGGTGAGGCCTTGAGGGGAAAACCGAACCGTAGGTCTGCTGGTGTGGACGGTGTCCCGGACATAGTCTTGAAAAGACGGGCTTAGTGGTTTGGACATTCTTGTCAGTGATCTTTAACCACTGCCTAAACTTGGGTTATTTCCCGGGGGCTTGGTAAACTTTTCGAGCACTTTGTGCTCTCGAGGATTAGGGAGACAATCGAGGACCGGAGGATACTCTCGGACAGCCAGTTCGGGTTTCGGAAGGGGCACTCGACGTCTCATGCACTTTCGGTGCTGTCGAACTACGTTACCAGGTTATTGTCAGCCTTCACTTTACCAAGGCTTTTGACACTGCATGGCACGGCGGTATCTTGTACAAGATGCTGACTCTAGGTTTCGGTGGCAACACCTGTAGGATTGTTGTGAGCTTCCTCAGAGGCCGCACCTTTAAGATTAAAGTAGAGGAGCAACTTTCGGACAGTAGAGACGTTGTGGCAGGGGTGCCACAGGGCTCACTTCTGGGATCAGTCGTCTACAATATACTTTTATGTGACATTCCGCAACCATCCCAGGGTGACTTGCTGTTAGTTTATGCCGACGACATACTTATTGCCTCATCGGGGCCTGTAGCTTCTACCGCTTATTTTTAAGGGGAAACGGCGATTTCTTTACCCAAATGTCAGGAGTTATGTTCCTGACATCCGAATAGGGAATAGCCCGATTAGGACCTCGGACACAATTAAATACCTTGGGGTCATTTTCCAAACCAATTTTGAGTTCTATAGGCATATGGATCACATAGTGGCCAAGGTTAGGCGAATTTTTTACCTCTACCATGCGACTTTATGACGTAGGAGGGGTCTTAGTACCGAAGTTAGGCTGCTGATATATAAACAGATTATAAGGCCTATCTTGTCCTATGCTTTCCCCGTCTGGTTTGGAATCTCATCCGCCCAGATAGAGAGACTTAGGAGGTGGAAACGGCGTATACTGGTATCTTGCCCGTGTTTGCCACCCACGATTGCTGAGGACGGAACTATAAGAAGACCTTCTACTAGAACCATTTACAACGCGGCCGGTTTCGATCGGATTGACGTCTTTTTAATGAATGGGGCACTTCGGTTCCTAGAAAGGTCTGCCTCCTTGGATAACGGACTGGTTAGGGATAGTCTTCAGCTAGATACCAACCTGCTAAGAATACTAGAGGATAACTACAGACCTCCTGTCGGTCTTTTGACTCTGGAGAGGGAGGGTATTTTGTATAGAGATGGTAAGCTCCTATTCTACCATCGAAGGTTAGGTAGTTTTGACTTGGACGATCTCGTATACAATAATTGGAACAGACAATGGTTCACCCTATATTGTAAATAGTAGTTATAAGTGCACTACGGAGTACGGACTTACTGATGCTGGGGACCAAAGTCGTCATTCCTAGAAATGTGAGAAAAACAAACTGGAGCACATACGAAAGTAAATTTACCGCTGCTCTCAATGGCGCTATCTTGGTTCAAACGATAGACACAAATTAACTAGACTCAATAGTCGAACACGTCAGCAACGCTTTCACTGAGACTCCATGATTGGGGAAATTTTCGAGACAGTTTGGCTCAGGAATGTTCTGTTATCTACTCCTTGTAAGTTGACTATCTCCAGGAATCTAGCGAGGAATCACTGGACTTACTGTACAATGCACACTTCCCTGGTAGTAGGATATTATTTGAAGAGATTTTAGAATCACCTCACACGGATTCTCATATCGTAGAGGATCTTATAACGGATGCAATACTGTCATGAACAATAAATAGTTTAAGTTTTAAATCACCCGGTCCAGACGGCATGGCTCCAATTGAGAAACAAAAAATGACACATCACGTTATCCCCTGAACTGTCATACATACCTAAGATCTGAAGAGATATAAAGGTTGTCTTTATCCCAAAGGCGGTTAAAAACTCGCACACAAAACCGAAGGATTTTGAAAACATTGAAGAGGTTAGTGGGTGACTTCCTTAGAGATCACACGCTTATTATAAAGTCAAATCGACTGAACCTGCGCTAAATGAATTGATAAGTACCATTGAATCATATCTTTATTATAAGGAATTAACAATGGTAGCATTTCTAGATATAGAAGCTACATTCAATAACATACACTCTGGTGCGAAATAACTGCGACGTCCAATCTCAGAGTGAAACAAGGGACTTTAAATCTGATCCACTGCTGTCCAGTCACCGCATCACTGCTTACTTGGCTGCTCAACACAATTGATACACCTCGCATGGAGGTGTATTGTCGCCTCTTATCTGGAATCTAGCACCCAACAATGTATTGCTGGGCTTTGAGAGTTGTTTGCGTATGCGGATGGCGTTACAGTATCCGTACGCGGAAGTTGCCTTCCACCTTTAATGATATTCTACAGAACGCTCAAGCTGGTAATATGGGTTAGGCATACTTGATAGGAAGCTCTACTTAAAATATATATATAATGAAGGAAGCTACCGTCGTCCAATATGGTGGAGTTGTTGCGTCACAGCCAACACTGGCGTCAATATCTACTCTGATAGTCAGGCTGCCCTCCGATCCTTGGACCTGTAAAGTAAGATATAAAAAGGAACTTCATTCACTTGAAAGATTTAAGCGGTCTACGTTAATTTCAGTTTTGACTGCTGGGTTTTAAGTCAAACTAATTTTGTAGGATGTTTGGTGACAAGAGTATAGAAGTCGGTAAGATAAGGTGTTCTCGTGTGACCTTTGGAATGTATGGAATTCTTTGGTAAGAGCTTCCAGACCTTGTCGGACAAGATAGGTCACTTTGCAGATACGTACGACTCTCTGGACCGCGCGGAAAGGCCAAGGGCTATATTTGAGCTCCTTATCTCTATTCGATTGGATGTCTAATTCAATCAAATGTAGTTTTCTTAATGTCAACTCCATCGTTTCCAAACATAAGAGATCTCCGACGAACATAAACCGGACGTTTTTTTACTCGCAGATCACAGACTTTCTGCTAAACATGTGTTAGTTTTACATGGTTATACTGCTTTTAGACAGAATAGGCAGAACAGTCGAGGTGGGGGTACGGCTGTCCTGGTTAGGAATAACATACGGGCGGAGAGGGTGTTATTGAACCTCGGGGCCGTTGATAATACTGCAGTGAGATTTAATAAAGAAGACGGAACAACACTCACGGTAATAGCCATGTACCTCCGCCCGAGAGACTTGCTAACAGATTCGGATCTTGATCCACATGGGGAGGTACTGGGTGGTGGTGACTTGAATGCCAAGCATCCTTACTGGTGTGACATCGAATTCAATCCGAATGGTACATGTCTTCACGACTTCCTTTTAGGTTGTCCTTATATGGATATCTTCCCCACTGCTGGGCCAACGAGACTCAATAGGGTACTTGATTCTTTTATCGATATCTTTATTGCCTCGTCTATCTCCATAATGGGAAATTACTGTGGGCTACGGACGTTGGATAGTTTCTCTGGCCATAGGGCTGTAGAGGTTGTTTTCTGCCGCGACGAACTGACACGGACGGAACAGCGTACATTATATAACTACGACAGGATGAATGTTAGGCAGTTTAATAGGATTCTTGAGGGTAGATTAGAGGACTGTGTACTGCCGACAGGATACAATGTGACCACCGCTGAGGTCGATGGATGTGTACAGAATATGAGCGCGGTTTTCAGGGAGGCCATGGAGGCTTCTATTCCCAGGATTACTCCCGGATGAGGGGACTCAGGCGTCTTCCTCCGCATATTCTTGGTTCATCCGCGAGAAAAAAAGACTTAGGAGGATTTGCCAAAGGACCGATTACGGACGGCAGAACATACTGAGGGCTGACATTCGGAACCTTGACCGAATAATACAGGGAGCTATTGCTCAGTTAGAACGTGAGCACTGGGCAAACTACCTCAGGGGGATAGAAGTGAACAACAAGTTTAAAAACAGGTTAAGGGTGCTTCTGGCATAAGTTCTAGAAAGCCGATATCTAATATGCTAGACCCAAATGGTGTCCTGATAATAGATGACGATGGTAAGGCTAATCTTCTAGCCGATGGCCTACAGTGTGTTCTGCCCGATCAACTCTCTACCACAGCTCCTTTTGAGGTAGCTATTAGGGCTAGAGTGATGGACTTGGTGGACAGAACTCCGCTGGTGGAATTTTCATCTGACATTTGCGCAGATGGTTCATCCAGAGGGGACGACGACAGGTGGCATGATCTCGGGCTGATTAGCCCTGCGGAGGTAGGCGCAGCTCTTAGGAATAGACCGAACCGCAAGTCGAATGGACCAGACGGTGTACTGGACATAGTTCTGAGAAAGACTGGTTTGACAACATGGACGTTCCTAGCGGTGCTAATTAATCACTGCCTCAACTTGGGCTATTTTCCGAGTGCGTGGAAGGAATCAGTAACGATTCCAATTCACAAACCCGGAACTGACACCACTTTGTGTGGAAGCTACCGACCGATATCGCTGTTATCGGCCTTCGGGAAACTCCTGGAACACTTTAACCTAGCACGGGTAAATCGGACGATAGAAGATCTGGATATACTTACAGATAATCAGTTCGGCTTCAAGAGAGGACATTCCACATCTCATGCACTGGTTGTGTTCGGTGACTACGTATCGAGGGCATTGAACAAAAGAAGGTTACCATTGCGGTAAGCCTGGACTTTGCTAATGCTTTTGATACTGTGTGGCAGGACGGCATTGTGCACAAGATGTTGATGTACTGTTTTGGGGGCAACACTTGTAGGATAGTCGCAGATTTTTTAAGGGATCGGACATTTATAATGAAAGTAGGGGACAGTAGGTCAGACAGTAGGAATGTTGTAGCAGGTGTACCACAGGGCTCATTACTTGGGCCTGTACTCTACAACATATTTGTAAGTGATATCCTGCAGCCACCGGATGGAGATCTACTCCTAGTTTATGCGGATGATATACTTGTCGCTGTTTCGGGGCCTAAGTCCCGTACCGTTAACTTGAGATTGAACACATATCAATCAGAGTTGTCGCAATAATTTCGTAAGTGGAAATTGAAACTGAACGTTGGTAAATTCGACAGTATCATATTCAAGGGGAAAAGGTCCCTCCTTTATCCAAATTGCAGGTCATATGAACCTGAAATACGGATTGGAGGGGAACGGGTGCGCACCTCGGTGAAAATTAAATATCTAGGGGTGACTTTTAATGAAAACTTTAGGTTCTATCGACACATTGACCTCATGTTAAGTAAGGTGGAGAAGACATACATGTTGTACCACAGAATTCTCAGATGTAGGGGACGACTGGGTGACGAAGTTAGGCTCTTATTATATCGACAGATAATTAGGCCGCTACTCTCCTATGCCTTACCAGTCTGGTATTGGATCTCTTCCATCCAAATAGAAAGACTCATGAGGTGGGAAAGAACGATTTTGGTTTCCTGTCTGGGACTTAAGCCAGTCATGGGCTCCGATGGTGTCCCTAGGAGACCATCCTGCCGGAAGATTTACGGTTCTATCGATTTCGATAGAATCGATGTCTTTCTTGTCCGGAATGCTCTGAACTTCTATGGAAGGGCTGAGTTTCTGGACAACAGACTGATTAGTGGTTGTCTTGAGATGACCGACAGTGTGGAAACGCAACTCAGTAATGAGTTCCTTCCATCTGCTGGGCTACTGACTCTCGATTCCGAGGGACTTCTTTACCGGGCGGACAAACTCTTGTTCTACCACAGACGGTTTAAGACCTTGGATATTGACGACACGGTATACAATACCAATCAATAATTTGTATATAATAGTTATAATAATAATAATAATTTTTTAAGGAAAAACATGTTAATGTAAAAAAATGAAAGAATGCCATGTTAGCAGCAAAGATGCGACATAACTCTAGTTAATGACATTGTCCTTGAAATATACTATAGTATGCTAGGATGTAAATTACCACTGTTAGATTTAAGATATTTTATGTTGTGTAAGGCTGAAATGAATTTAATAAAACCCATCGGTTGCAAAAAAATCGTAAAATTATTTGTTTACGTTATTTTCTCCATTTTCGTTAATTCAACCTAAACTTCAAGTAAACCAGAATTATCTATTTAACCCTTAATAACCTCTAAGTCGAATTCTATATAGTCATTAAAATGAACTTTTTTAAATATACTCATTCAACAATGAATATGAAAAGCTAAAGCGGTGTAACTTTCTTACGGTGGTGATGTAGAGTAGCTGCTCAGTAGGGGTGTTAGTAATTGATGACGCCACTAAGACCATGGTTGGGTATACGGCTAAGAGGCACAGGATTTCCAGAACACCAAGGAATCCACTCAATAATTAACGGCTAATACATTTATATTCTTTTATATCATACATACTAAACATAGGGGCAAGTTTTGTTAATGGTTTGATCTGCCCCAACTATTCAAGTTCAAGTTCAATTCCATTCATTCTTTACTGTTGTGCAGTATTGGGGAGTCTAGAATAACTTTGTTTACTCCTAGTGTATGCGGATGATATACTTGTCGCTGTTTCGGGGCCTAAGTCCCGTACCGTTAACTTGAGATTGAACACATATCAATCAGAGTTGTCGCAATAATTTCGTAAGTGGAAATTGAAACTGAACGTTGGTAAATTCGACAGTATCATATTCAAGGGGAAAAGGTCCCTCCTTTATCCAAATTGCAGGTCATATGAACCTGAAATACGGATTGGAGGGGAACGGGTGCGCAACTCGGTGAAAATTAAATATCTAGGGGTGACTTTTAATGAAAACTTTAGGTTCTATCGACACATTGACCTCATGTTAAGTAAGGTGGAGAAGACATACATGTTGTACCACAGAATTCTCAGATGTAGGGGACGACTGGGTGACGAAGTTAGGCTCTTATTATATCGACAGATAATTAGGCCGCTACTCTCCTATGCCTTACCAGTCTGGTATTGGATCTCTTCCATCCAAATAGAAAGACTCAGGAGGTGGGAAAGAACGATTTTGGTTTCCTGTCTGGGACTTAAGCCAGTCATGGGCTCCGATGGTGTCCCTAGGAGACCATCCTGCCGGAAGATTTACGGTTCTATCGATTTCGATAGAATCGATGTCTTTCTTGTCCGGAATGCTCTGAACTTCTATGGAAGGGCTGAGTTTCTGGACAACAGACTGATTAGTGGTTGTCTTGAGATGACCGACAGTGTGGAAACGCAACTCAGTAATGAGTTCCTTCCATCTGCTGGGCTACTGACACTCGATTCCGAGGGACTTCTTTACCGGGCGGACAAACTCTTGTTCTACCACAGACGGTTTAAGACCTTGGATATTGACGACACGGTATACAATACCAATCAATAATTTGTATATAATAGTTATAATAATAATAATAATTTTTTAAGGAAAAACATGTTAATGTAAAAAAATGAAAGAATGCCATGTTAGCAGCAAAGATGCGACATAACTCTAGTTAATGACATTGTCCTTGAAATATACTATAGTATGCTAGGATGTAAATTACCACTGTTAGATTTAATATATTTTATGTTGTGTAATAAGTGAAATGAATTTAATAAAACCCATCGTTTGCAAAAAAATCGTAAAATTATTTTTTTACGTTATTTTCTCCATTTTCGTTAATTCAACCTAAACTTCAAGTAAACCAGAATTATCTATTTAACCCTTAATAACCTCTAAGTCGAATTCTATATAGTCATTAAAAATGAACTTTTTTAAATATACTCATTCAACAATGAATATGAAAAGCTAAAGCGGTGTAACTTTCTTACGGTGGTGATGTAGAGTAGCTGCTCAGTAGGGGTGTTAGTAATTGATGACGCCACTAAGACCATGGTTGGGTATACGGCTAAGAGGCACAGGATTTCCAGAACACCAAGGAATCCACTCAATAATTAACGGCTAATACATTTATATTCTTTTATATCATACATACTAACCATAGGGGCAAGTTTTGTTAATGGTTTGATCTGCCCCAACTATTCAAGTTCAAGTTCAATTCCATTCATTCTTTACTGTTGTGCAGTATTGGGGAGTCTAGAATAACTTTGTTTATGTCCATGATTGTGGGAATTAAGAGATCAAGGTAGACCCGAACCCCCACCCGACTGCTAGCTAGCGTTTAATGGCTCCCTGTCTACTTTGTTCCTTTCAAATTCGCTTCTGCAACTCACCTACACTGTAAGAGAATATACACACCGAATATCATGATTTTCTCGTCTAACCTTTAAAAGAAAAATATCTTCATTTTGCATTTGTAAGCATTTTGAGGTATATACACACCGAATTTCATGATTCCAGCTTCATTTGTTTGATTGGTATTTGAATTTCAAGAATCTAGGCCCAACCGTTTGATGTGCACTGTGGTACAATTTAATACCTTAAAGTACAATTTTGGAAAAATTCACTCTTACCAGTGATCTGCGCCGGAAAACGAATATAAATACAGAATTTCATTATTGTAGCGTCATCCGTGTTGTTGGTACCTTTTTATCCCTTTTTCCCCGTTTACCCTCTAAAAGTACGAATTTCATAAAATTCGTTCATTATGCCTTTTTAAGCATTTTGAGAGATATACACACCGAATATTATGATTCCAGCTCCATCCATTTGGTATAATTTTTATCCCTTTTTACCCGATTTCACCCCCAAAAAGTACGAATTTTAGAAAATGTTTTACTGGGCACATTGAAGCTATAAGATGAATTTGCGTAACAAATTTCAAGATTCTAGGCCCAAGCGATTGGTCATTGCTGTACCATTTTTATCCCTTTCAACCCCATTTTACCCCTTAAAAGTACGAAAAACTCCCTTCATGTCTGATCTATACGCTGTAAGAGAAATGTACACACCAAATTTCATGATTCTAGCTTCAGCCGTGTTGTTTCTACCATTTTTGTCCATTTTTGCTCCATTTAAAGCCCCAAAAGTACGAATTTTTTATAAGCCTCGTTTTGGGATACATTCATGCCGCTAGAGGAATACCCATACCAAATTTCAAGATTCTAGGCCCAGCCGTTTGGCCATTGCTGTGATACAATTTTTATCCCATTATACCCCTTAAAAGTACGAATTTCGAAAATCCTGTTTATCACACCTCTACTCTGCAAGAGAAATGTACACACCAAATTTCATGATTCTAGCTCTAGCCGTTTGGTGTGTGGAGTAATCAGTCTGTCACTCAATCACGCAACTCTTTTATATATAGATTATATTCAATAGTGGAGTTCACAATCTGATGTATTTGTGATGAACTTTTACCATAAATTCAATTTTGTACATCAAATCATGATATGCAACACAAAGAGAAATACAACAAGTAAGGATAAGCTAAAGTCGGTCGGAGCTGATACTCTCCCTTTTCTACCCGAATACAATTCAATTCGGTAGAAAGTTAAATCCAAATATGGACCGAAGTGACCCACATTCTCCATAGGTGCTTCTAGGTAAAATATAACATGTTATGGAAAATTTGAAGAAAATACTTGGTGGGCGGAAAAAGTATTGGAGTTATTGGGAGCGAAATTTGTTATATATAAATCTGAACCGATTTGACCCATTTTCACCATAGGTCTGAAACGATTATTGCGACGATTGTCGTTCGTTTCTTATATTTTTTTATACTTTATTGGTTTGATATTGAATATGCTCCTTAGGAGCCTAACAATATGTATACGAATCTTATAAAATAATGTAATAATAAATTCCGTTTAGGATTTTGAATTTTCTACGGTCCTCTGGACTGTAACGACAGTTCTGTTGGATTTAAGAACACAAGTGGTCACGCGATTGAGAGGTTCATTACGACATCGCGATGTAGATTAGTCTACATATTTAACGGTTCGTAGTTTACCAAGGGTTTTAGATAATTTATAATATTTTTTTTAGAGAGTAACTCCAATAATCAAATCTTTTCCTCTCGTATTTTTACGGATTTCGAAGATTTTAAGATGATTATTTCTCGCGAGGGCGTATTTCAGCCTCTTTTTTTTCGAACGGTCCCAACGCCTCTCACTTCCGCCCCTTCCGACCGAGAGGGCCTCGTCCCCATAACGTAGGGACAACGTACACACCACAGTCCGAACTGTGGCGGACAAGCAGTAGAGGGTGGAATACCGGCTACAGATTAAATATCTTCAGCCAGCAAAAACAAAACAAAAACAAGCTGCACTAAAGGTTAATGCTAACATTTGACAGAAGCAATACATACATCTCATAATACTAAAACAGAACACTAAACATTCAAGTACGAGAGAATCCTTGACTTTATTGTATCGATTCCGACACCGAAATCTATGATGTGGTACAATGAATTAAAATCAATACACATTCTACGAATGGGCTGCGCAGATGCATAATTCGTACGCTGAAAATCAATATGAAGAAACTGACAGTATCTAGTTGGTCTATATGGCACGTTAAACTTAATCCTAGAAATAAGATATTCAGATGAGACATCACCATTCATAACCTTAAATACCATCACGGTGTTCAGCCTCGTAACATGGAGTGTCTACTCTAGTTTTTCCCTCTCGGATTTTACAGTGTCTACTTCTGTGACCTCCCAATCCTGTGAAGTGCAATATGAAATGAGTGAGTAGTTTTAGTGAGTTTGTTGTCCACCCCTTCGAAGAACGTTTCCTGCCAAGATGTTCAAATGGCGTTGAAGCTTCTCTTGATAACTCAGTTTGATGTTTTGAATTTGGTTTTTGACGAGAGGTATATTCAGGTCTCTGTGAATATTTTCGTTTGTCATATACCAAGGTGCGCCAGTAATCATCCTTAAAGTCTTTGACTGAACCCTTTGGATTTTTGCGATGTTGCTCGAGCATACATTGCCCCATAATTGAGCGCCGTAGTGCCAAATTGGTTTTATCACGCTGTTGTAGAGCAGTACCTTTTATTCTAGATTTAGTTTCGAGTTTGGGTAAAACAGCCAATGAAGTTGCCGGATTTTTGGGTTAATTTGAGTTCTTTTGGCTTCGCCAAGTTAATCGGTGGTCCAGGTGGATACCCAGGTATGTAACATAGTCAGATTGTGGAAGAGAAATATTGTTAAGTTTTACCGTTGGGCTACATGCCCAATTTAAAGTAAATGTTACCTGTTTACACTTTGTCTCGTTAACTTTTATCCTCCAGATAGACAACCATGATTCAACACGTTTTAAGTGACCCTGTAAGGTAATTGATGCCATTAACTGGTTTTTGTGTCTACTCACTATGGCTGTGTCATCGGCGAAAGTTGACATGAGGACGCTTAAAGATATGGGTATATCTGCAGTGTACAAAAGGTAGAGAATAGGACCCAGTACGCTCCTTGTTGGACCCCTTCCATTATTTCCCTACTATTGCCGATATATTGCCCGCACTTGACTCTGAAGCTACGGTGTTTCAAGTATGAGTTAAGAAGACTGAATTTTGTAGTTCAGGCCTTCGTGCCAAACTTTGTCGAAAGCCTGGGCAACGTCGAGGAATACATCACTACAATATTCCTTTCTTTCAAAAGCATTTCGTATTTCGTTGGTCAATCTGTTACCTGTTCTATTGTGTTATGCCCTTTGCGAAATCCAAATTGGTGGTCTGGAATCAGGTTTTTAGATGCGAGAAATGGTTTAAGTTTAGCGAGGAGAATATTCTCAAAAAGTTTAGACAAGTAAGTAAAACGGAAGTAAGCTTATTGGCCTATAGAATGAGGGGACTGTTTTGTCCTTTCCAGGTTTCAGAATCATCTTTATTGTCCAATGTTTTGAAAAATAGCATATTCTAAAAATGGAATTGAACACCGTACTGCCATAAATGGTAGTTCAAAAATCATTTTCGGCGTTATAAGATCGTATTCGGGAGCTTTTCCCAGTTTAATGATATCCTTAATAGTAAGCGTGAGTTCGTACGGATTTGTTGTTAAGGATATTTGAGAGCACTCCTTGTCGTCCACTGCATCAGCTAAAGTAATGTTATTACTAGACTCTTTTGGACGAAAAACTTGATCCAAGTGATCGGCGTAAAATTGTGCCTTATCTTCTGAAGTTATCCATTCTCCATTTGTATTACGAATGGGGAAGTTAGTCTCTACTGGCATGCTTGTATTACGAAGTGATTTCCATAGCGAAAAATTCGTTGGTGTAAAGCCTTCAACAAAACTAGTTTGCCGGCGAATATCCTCATTTTTAAGTGCTGCCTGTAGTTTTTTAGTTGCCTTAGTAAGTCTAACCCTAGCGATCGGTGATCGCGTAATTTGCCATTCACGACGACATTTTTTTTATAATTGACAAGGAACTCTATTTCCCTATTTGTGTTTGTTTGTCAATCCGTCGTCCGATGTACTTGTGTTTTTCTGTCGTCCGTGTTGTGTGCCCTTCAGTTTTGTGTTAAAATAAAAAAGAACAAATTCAAACAAAATGCAGAAATCAAAAACAACAAAATAGAACTATAGAAAAAAATGAAAAAAAAAAACAACCAACCACAATAACCGCGCCGCGACGACCAAAGCAATTAAACAACCAAACTACTTAACAATAACAACAGCAACATCAGCGAGAACAACAAAATCATTGCAGCAGCAGCCACAACAGCCGCTCATCACTGACCACACATTTTATGTCCGCTCCGTAGTGTGTGCGTTGTCCCCTTCCCTTCCCATACGTGTTGACACTCTTTTCATTCTGTCGTTGTTCGCCCAATGCTTAAGGCATAACACTGAGCAGTGAGGGAATACAGCAACGGCAGGGAGAGGAGTTTGGGAACTGTAGCTGCATACTGACTCTGTTTTTTTTTGCTTGTCTGTTCTAAAGGTGGGTAAGTTTAAAGTACGATTTGTCAATGTACGATGGCTGAGAGCGATTTTTTTTGCCGTGTACGCTCATGTACAATTCCATCGGCCTGATGTTTTTGCTCACAGGATTTTATCTCTCTTTGTCCCCGACAGAGGTCTTTTGGTATAAGTATGTAATGATATAGTGTTTCAGAGCCGGCATAACTTAAACTCAGAAAATCCAGAATTTAATTCCCTTTGGGTTAAATTCAAGATTGGAACACACGTACTACATTTCGGATTCAATTACAAAAATTTTAGAGAATTGTCCTGACAGTGAAATTGTGGTTGCTGGCGATTTCAATGTCCATAAATCCTCTTGGATTGCCCATTCGAGTCACTCAACACTGGAGGGTCAATACGCCGAGCTTTTTGCCACGCATAATGATTTGACGCAACTAGTGAATGAACCGACTCACATTCCGTGTGTCCAGGGGCAACACTCTAATATTCTTGATCTTTTCTTAACATCACACCCTGAAAAGTATGAAGTTAACGTTCTAGCACCTATTGGTAATTCGGATCACTGTATTGTTTCAGCATCCTTTTCGTATTCCGCTCTTCGTGTCGCTTCGACCCCAGCCCCAAAGCGGACAATATATATATATACGAAAAGCCACGTTGGGGTGAGCTCAACAACTTTTTCCAGCATTTCAATTGGAAACTTTGCTTTATAAATGACGGCATAGATGCTGCAGCTGAAATTATCGAAAATAGTATCTTGATTGGAATGAAGTCTTTTATTCTAATTAAAATTATTACGGACAAACCATCTAATAAAAGTTGGTTTAACAAGACATGCAAGACTGCTGTCAGATCCAAAGAGGATGAGTTCAGGAAATGGCGTTCAAATAAAAATGCCACCACTGATCTGCTACGCAAACAGACAAGAACCATGTGTGCCAGGGTACTTAGATGTGAAAAGTTTCTGTACGAACAACGTCTTCGTGCCAAAGTTCTTTCTTCTCCCAGGGGAAGTAAGAGCTTTTGTTCATTTGTAAGAAGAGTAAAGGATAACTCCTCATCAATCCCAACTCTTGTTAAAGATGACCAGATATTCACTAACCCGGTTGCCAAAGCTAACCTATTGGCTGAAATGTTTGCAATGAATTAATCCTTGCCGGAAAGCAATCAACCACTCCCCGTGATCAAAAATGTATTAAGTTCCATGCCTCAGATATTTTTTCGAACACGTGGAGTTAAAAGGGTTCTCGCAAATCTCGACGTAAATAAATCTCCAGGCCCGGATGGCATTTCAGCACTGGTCCTATGTAAGTGCTCTTCGACGCTTGCCCGTCCCCTTCGTAATCTTTTCAACCTTGCATACCGTGCAGGGGTTTTCCCAGCGCTTTGGAAGATTGCGAACATCCAGCCCATCCCTAAAAAAGATGAGGCTAATAATCCTGCTAACTATCGACCGATCGCGATTTGCTCAGCGCTTTCGAAGGTTATGGAGAGTATGGTTAACCACCATCTTGTGAGGTATTTAGAAACTAATGACTTACTTAATAATCGACAGTATGGCTTCCGTAGGAATCGATCTACGGGAGACCTGATGACACTGCTATCCGAAAAGTGGAATCGATCTATTCACCAGCTCGGTGAGAGTAAAGTCGTTGCTCTAGATATCTCCAAGGCCTTTGATAGAGTTTGGCACGGAGCACTCATATCAAAGCTTATCGCTTATTGGTGTTGGTAGTGACTTCTCTCGATTTATATCGAGCTTCCTCAGAGATCGCACTATACGTGTTGTTGTAGATGGGTTCTCATCCGATGAGCATAGGTTAACCGCAGGAGTACCACAGGACTCTGTCCTTTCCCCCTCCCTTTTTCTTATTCTCATCGACGACTCTCTTGGATCGGACTTCGAATCCAATATACTCATTCGCGGATGACAGCAATCTCTGTCATTCATACTCATTCGTTCATAGACCAAGTCGTCAAGAAATTGAGGATAAAAGGCGATTAATGGATGAGTCACTTAGCCAGGAATTGCTGGCCATTTCTGAATGTGGTCGAGTGAATAGAATAGATTTTAATGCACGTAAGACCCAGTGCTCCTTGTTGTCTTACAAGCGATTCACTGATCCAACGGTGTCGTCGATTTTAATGAACGGTGTAGATATTGAGCAATCAGATATTCTCGATGTTCTAGGCATGATAATACAACGTGATGTTCGTTGGACAAAACATGTATTTGATGTGTCGAAAGAAGCATTTAAATGTTTAGGATTTTTAAAACGATGTATCTGTATCCTCTGATCTGCTCAACATCTACACTACCTACATCAGACCAAAGATGGAATACACCTCCCACATATGGTCGGGTGATCCAGCTTCATCACTGGAGCTACTTGACCGTGTCCAGAGGAGCGCGATGGTGTTGATAGCTGACGGTAGGATATCCAATTCTATTGTTTCCCTTGAACACCGTCGTAATGTTGGTTGTGTGTAATTGTTCTATCGATACTTTCATGGTGTTTCTTCTTCGGAAATTCGTGATATTATACCGCCCGTGAGAACGTTCGGTAGAGATACGCGACTCTCCAGGAACGCTCGCCCATTTGTTGTCGATTGGACAACCGGCCGCACCACACATTACAGAATAAATTCGTTCTTCGCCCGTACTATCCGTATTTGGAATCGACTTCCGGCAAATATATTTCCCCAATTACGACATTCAGAGATTCAAAACAGATGTCAACTACTCTCTCTTTCCTCCTTCCAATTCCTGATCTTCCTTCCGCCAACGCAATGCACTGCATTTATAGGGGACATCCCCTGAGTGTTGGTTCAGTGAAAAAAACTCTAAAAAATGCCAAAATCCATTAGCTCCAGCAGTTTATTATTGTCAGTCGGCCAGTATGTAGGCTGACGTGGAGAGATAAAGTCAAGCCTCATTCTTTGCCGAATAAGGATACCCTTGCCACCATGTATCTGTTTGCGAGATGTGTTACAGATAAAAGCATTATATCTATGTTCTCAGAAGTGACAAAGTTTGAAATTCCCTGTCTGTGTTGATTTACACCGTTCGCGTTCCAGCTGCATATTTTAAGGGAGGAACTCATTTCTTGCAAAGAAGAGCTTGAATCAACTGATTTTTATTACGCATGAATTCTTGCATCATTGATTGCATAGTACACATAAACATGTTCAGACTTTGGGTAAGTTGTTGGATCATAGACTCCAACCCACCAATTAGACGGAAGAGGACACTTTGTGTGGTCGCTTTTAGAACCTTTTATTCAGTTAAGTGCAGTAACAGGCATTATCTGTATTTCAGGAGTTGCGTCGTTTTGGTTTCTTACAGTCTGTAAGCGGACATAATTTTTTTAAGTGTCTTGTAGACCTCACAACCTCTATAATTTGCAGTGTGGTTACCGCCACAGTTACTGCATTTCTTTTGCGTTTGGTTTTGGACAGTACATTTTGCACACTGGTGTAGATCACAGCAAACAATACATATCGTAGGTAATGTGCAGTAGGCCTTAGTATGCCCGAATTCCTGACAGTTTTGACACTGTACGGGGCCGTTTGTGCGGCTCTTCCACAGATATGCGTCTATGAAGCAAAAGACTTTCTTTGTAAATAGGTGTATTTCATTCCTTTTCAATTTTCAGGCGTCTGGTTCAAGTTCGGCCTTAAATAATGGCTGAGGAATTTTCAACCTGTTAAGGATATTGACCACCGATCCAATCTAGTAACCTTTTCCTTCCAAGGCATATTTTATATCGATCACTATGTTAAATCCCCTTCACAACAACAAGACAACAACCAAACCTTTACTACTCTTCAGCCTATAGGTGTAGTAGCTTTTTTTCTCTGTGTCAACAATTTGTGATTTCACGAAACCCGTTTTCAGTATACGACTGTATTTTAGTCTCGTGAATATTACCTCTCCTGATTGGAGAAATATGGAAATTATTTTCACCTGCAATAAGTGCAATTTTACTAACAAGTGCGCTAGAAGAACGCTCGCGTAAATATATTGGTGGTGGTTTTGTTACTGTAGTGACGTTTGATGCTGTTCCTCTTCACCTAGTAAAGCAAAACGATTGTTTGCCATTGGATTCACTTGCTGATCACTGGATGAGTTTTTTATTATTTTATTTATGTTGCTCTTGTTAGGGCTAGATTTACGCTTCAGGTAGCGGTCCATGCCTGTCTACCTTAACATTTTTTGTGCTGTCGTTCACTACACTAGCCATTGTGTTGTTTTATTGCCTTTCTCTTTGCGCGCACTTTCGTTTAGTTGTGTGTGTGAGATCGCAGTCTGCATGTTCGGAGAACAAGACTGCGCGCGCTTTTGTATGTCGTTTTGCAACACTTCTAAATGTTTTTTGTTGTTGCCGAAAGCTGGCATTGGGAAACCAGCATTTGATACATTTATTGAAATGTACACATTGTGGTGAGAGTCCAAGAGCACAGACTCTATTCTCGCGGAGTTATTCTCACACGTACGTGTGCACTTTCTTTTCTTTATTTTATTTTTTCTTTTCTTTTGTATTGTTTTTCCACTGTAAGTGGCAGGTAAATTTTCGATTAAACTAACTAGACACCACACAGAAGATATTGGCTAAAATCTTTGTTTACAAAATTTTAAGCAATATATAGAGTGATACACGGTTTATTTTTTAGCGTCTTTATCGCGATGTTTGTATAATTCAAACACTAGTTTATTTTATATATTTATTTTTTTCCGAGCGTTAGCTTAACACGTCTGTTCTCTTCCGAAGAGAGGGAAAGCAACATTAAAACAATTTATTTATTTATTTTTTACGTCGACAGAATGAAAATTATAATAAAAATTATTTGACTAAAACCTAGATGAACAAAATTATATTTTTTATGAAGAATGCCGAAATAAAAATTCCAAAGTATTTTCAGCTACATACACTCCCCCTAGAGCAGGTTCTCTATCGAAAGGCAACTCTCTTGTTAACGGGTGTACGGCTCTTCCTTGCTTTTGAAACGTATATCGATCTTGGATCCTCGTCTATGTCAGGGTTAAGAATGTGGGCTGGCATCAACCTATCGATGGAAATAATTTGTCCACGCCCATTGATATCCAACGTAAAAAGCTTTGGTGATTTCCTTAAAACGCGAAAGGGTATTTTATATGGTGGTTGAAGGACTTCTTAATGCGATCTTCACGAACAAACACATATTCACAAGTCTTCAGATACGAAAACTGAACGATTAGTTTCGTGTTTAGGAGTTTAGTGGTTTCAATGAGTTCATTTTTTTTTTGAGAGATTTGACAAATTCGTTTGTTGTAGTTTCATCGGATGTCGGTTTGCAGAAGGATGATATGGCGATTTTCGAATGAGTTGAGCTGCAAGAATGTGTGTGAGTTCCTTAAACAATTGTGATTCAAATTGACGACATTGGTCGGTCGATATTCTGGAAGGAAATCCGAATCTAGAATCTGTACAACGCTTCTGCTACGATTATCGCTTGACAATCTTCTAATGGAATGTCCTCGGTCCAACGAGTGAATCTGTCAATGCATGTTAATAGGTATGTAAAACCTCTGCTTGAGGGAAGCGGTCTAACTAAATCGATATTAATATGACAAAATCCATCCGTTGATAAAGGATATGGTGATATTTCACTACGTGTATGCCGATTTATTTTCGATCGTTGGCAAGTTACACATGACTTTACCCAATTTTTAATGTCCTTACCCATTTTAGGCCACACAAATCGTTTTCGTATAGAGTTACGCTCATGTACAATTCCATCGGCCTGATGTTTATGCTCTTTGTGAGACCCAGGTGTGTGAGGATTCTGATCCGAAGGATTTTCACATTACTGGGTATCACACCCTATCTCTCTTTATCCCCCACAGAGGTCTTTTGGTATACGTACGTAATGATATAGTGTTTCAGAGCCGACATAACTTAAACTCAGAAAATCCAGAATTTAATTCCCTCAATATACAATACACTCAAATATTCTTGATCTTTTCTTAACAACACACCCTGAAAAGTATGAAGTTAACGTTCTAGCACCTCTTGGTAATTCGGATCATTGTATTGTTTCAGCATCCTTTTGCGTATTCCGCTCTTCGTGTCGCTTCGACCCCAGCCCCAAAGCGGACAATATATATATACGAAAAGGCAAGTTGGGCCGAGCTCAACAACTTTTTCCAGCATTTCAATTGGAAACTTTGCTTACTAAATGGCGATGTAGATGCTGCGGCTAAATGATCGAAAATATTATCTTGAGTGGAATGAAGACTTTTATTCCAATTAAAATTATTTCGGATAAACCATCTAATAAAAGTTGGTTTAACCAGACATGTAAGGCTGCTGTCAGATTCAAAGAGGAAGCGTTCAAATAAAAATGCCACCACTGATCTGCTACGCAAACAGACAAGAACCATTTGTGCCAGGGTACTTAGATGTGAAAAGTTTCTGTACGAACAACGTCTTCGTGCCAAAGTTCTTACTTCTCCCATGGGAAGTAAGAGCTTTTGGTCATTTGTAAGAAGAGTAAAGGATAACTCCTCATCAATCCTAACTCTTGTTAAAGATGACCAGATATTCACTAACCCGGTTGCCAAAGCTAACATATTGGCTGAAATGTTTGGAATGAATTCATCCTTGACGGAAAGCAATCAACCACTCCCGTGATCAAAAATGTATTAAGTTCCATGCCTCAGATATTTTTTCGAACACGTGGTGTTAAAAGGTTTCTCGCAAATCTCGACGTAAATAAATCTCCAGGCCCGGATGGCATTTCAGCACTGGTCCTATGTAAGTGCTCTTCGACGCTTGCCCGTCCCCTTCGTAATCTTTTCAACCTTGCATACCGTGCAGGGGTTTTCCCAGCGCTTTGGAAGATTGCGAACATCCAGCCCATCCCTAAAAAAGGTGAGGCTAATAATCCTGCTAACTATCGACCGATCCCGATTTGCTCAGCGCTTTCGAGAGTATGGTTAACCACCATCATGTGAGGTATTTAGAAACTAATGATCGACAGTATGGCTTCCGTAGGAATCAATCTACGGGAGACCTGATGACACTGCTATCCGAAAAGTGGAATCGATCTATTCACCAGCTTGGTGAGAGTAAAGTCGTTGCTGTAGATATAGAGTTTGGCACGGCGCACTCATATCAAAGCTTATCGTGTTTGGTATTGCTAGTGACTTCTCTCGATTTATATCGAGCTTCCTCAGAGATCGCACTATACGTGTTGTTGTAGATGGACTCTCATTCGATGAGCATAGGTTAACCGCAGGAGTACCACAGGGCGCTGTCCATTCCCCCTCCCTTTTTCTTATTTTCATCGAAGAACTCTTGGATCGGCCTTCGAATCCAATATACTCATTCGCGGATGACAACAACCTCTGTCATTCATACTCATTCGTTCATAGACCAAGTCGTCAAGAAATTGAGGATAAAAGGCGATTAATGGATGAGTCACTTAGCCAGGATTTGCTGGCCATTTCTGAATGGGGTCGAGTGAATAAAGTAGATTTTAATGCACGTAAGACCCAGTGCTCCTTGTTGTCTCACAAGCGATTCACTGATCCAACGGTGTCGTCGATTTTAATGAACGGTGTAGATATTGAGCAATCAAATACTCTCGATGTTGTAGGTATGATAATACAACGTGATGTTCGTTGGACATGTATTTGATGTGTCGAAAGAATCATTTAAATGTTTAGGATTTTTAAAACGATGTAAGAAATATTTCACACCCTCTGATCTGCTCAATATCTACACTACCTACATCAGACCAAAGATGGAATACAACTCCCACATATGGTCGGGTGCTCCAGCTTCATAGTTCAGTGAAAAAAAAATCCTCTAAAAATGCCAAAATCCATTAGATCAGGCAGTTTATTATTGTCAGTCGGCCAGTGTGTAGGCTGACGTGGAGAGATAAAGTCAAGGTTTCTGAAAAACCCAGGAGTACGTCATAAGGATACCCTTGCCACAATGAGCCTTACCATCGGGGTGGTTTGTACAGTAAAAACTATAATTTGCTATGTGAAAGTTGTATCTGTTTGTGAGATGTGTTTCAGATAAAAGCATATATCTATGTTCTCAGAAGTGAGAAAGTTTGAAATTCCCTGTTTGTGTTGATTTACACCGTTCGCGTTCCAGCTGCATATTTTAAGGGAGGAACTTATTTCATGCAAAGTTCCTTATTTCGCGTTCCAGCTGCATATTTTAAGGGAGGAACTTATTTCATGCAAAGAAGAGCTTGAATCAACTGATTTTTGTTACGCATGAATTCTTGCATCATTGATTGCATAGTAGAAATAAACATGTTCAGACTTTGGGTAAGTTGTTGGATCATAGACTCCAACCCACCAATTGGACGGAAGGGGACACTTTGTGTGGTCGCTTTTAGAACCTTTGAATACAAGTTTTCTCCACAGTTAAGTTCAGTAACAGGCACTTGCGTTATCTGTATTTCAGGAGTTGCGTCGTTTTGGTTTCTTACAGTCTGTAAGCGGACATAAATTTTTTTAAGTGTCTTGTAGACCTCACAACCTCTATAATTTGCAGTGTGGTTACCGCCACAGTTACGGAATTTCTTTTGCGTTTGGTTTTGGACAGTACTTTCTTTCTAAATAGGATGTATTTCATTCCTTTTCAATTTTCAGGCGTCTGGTTCAAGTTCGACCTTAAATAATGGCTGAGGAATTTTCAACCTGTTAAGGATATTGACCACCGATCGAATCTTGCAACCTTTTCCTTCCAAGGCATATTGTATATCGTTGGGATCTACACTATGTTCAATCCCCTTCACAACAACAAGACAACAACCAAACCTTTACTACTCTTAAGCATATAGGTATAGTAGCTTTTTTCTCTGTGTCAACAGTTTGTGATTTCACGAAACCCGTTTTCAGTATACGACTGTATTTTAGTCTCGAATATTACCTCTCCTGATTGGAGAAATATGGAAATTATTTTTACCTGCAATAAGTGAAATTTTACTAACAAGTGCGCTAGATGAACGCTCGCGTAAATATATTGATGGTGGTTTTGTTACTGTAATGACGTTTGAACTAGAGGTTTGAGGCTGTTCCTCTTCACCTAGTAAAGCAAAACGATTGTTTGCCATTGGATTCACTTGCTGATCACTGGATGAGTTTTTTATTATTTTATTTATGTTGCTCTTGTTAGCGCTAGATTTACGCTTCAGGTAGCGGTCCATGCCTGTCTACCTTAACATTTGTTGTGCTGTCGTTCACTACACTAGCTATTGTGTTGTTTTTATTGTCTTTCTCTTTGCGCTCACTTTCGTTTAGTTGTGTGTGTGAGATCGCAGTCTGTATGTTCGGAGAACAAGACTGCGCGCTTTTGTATGTCGTTTTGCAACACTTCTACATTTATTTGTTGTTGCCGAAAGTAGGCTTTGTGAAACCAGCATTTGATACATTTTTCGAAACGTAAGCATTGTGGGGAGAGTCCAAGAGCACAGACTTTATTCTCGCGGAGTTATTCTCACACATACGTGTGCACTGACTTTTTTATTTTTTCTTTTCTTTTTGTATTGTTTTTCCACAGTAAGTGACAAGTAAATTTTCGATTAAACTATGTAGATAACACACAGAAGATATTGCCTAAAATCTTTGTTTACAAAATTTTAAGCAATATAATGTATAGAGTGGTACACGGTTTGTTTTTTAGCGTCTTTATCGCGATGTTTGTATAATTCAAACACTAGTTTATTTTATATATTTATTTTTTCCGAGCGTTAGCTAAACACATCTGTTCTCTTCCGAAGAGAGGGAAAGCAAAATTAAAACAATTATTTATTGACTCCGTACGTCGACAGAATGAAAATTATAATGAAAATTATTTGACTAAAAACTAGATGAACAAAATTATATTTTTTATGAAGAATGCGAAAGTAAAAATTCCAAAGTATTTTTAGCCACATACACTCCCCCTGGAGAAACAGCAGGCAGGTCCTCTATCAAAAGGCAACTCTCTTTTTAACGGGTATACGGCTCTTCCATGCATCCCATTGATGAGGTATTGCTTTTGAAACGTATATCGATCTTGGATCCTCGTCTATGTCAGGGTTAAGAATGTGGGCTGGCTTCAACCTATCGATGGAAATAATTTGTTCACGCCCATTGATATCCAACGTAAAAAGCTTTGGTGATTTCCTTAAAACGCGAAAGGGTATTTTATATGAAGGTGGTTGAAGAACTTCTTAATACGATCTTCACGAACAAACACGTATTCACAAGTCTTCAGATACGAAAACTGAACGATTAGTTGGCAAGTTACACATGACTTTACCCAATTTTTAATATCCTTACCCATTTTAGGCCAAATCGTTTTCGTATAGAGTTATGCGTTGGGGTAAAACCACTGTGTGCCAGATTATGAAATGCGTGAAAAACATTTTGGTGATGATTTTCAGAAACAAATGGACGAACGTTTTCAGTTGAAGTATCACAGAAAATAAGTTTTGAATCTTGATTGAGCTTCACCGGTTTAAAATCAGAGAAGTGCTGTTAGGATTTGACAAATAGTGTTGTAATTCTTCATCATTTTCTTGGCCATCAGCTAATTTTTTGTAATCAATTTTAGAGGCTTCGGAAAAAGATGAAACGCGAGATAATGTATCTGCTGTAAAGTTGTCAATGCCTTTAATGTGACGTATATTAGTAGAGAAATGGGACAAGAAGTCTAATTGACGACATTGTCGAGGGCTAGCTTTTTCGAGGTTTTGTTTGAACGCGTAAGTCAGAGGTTTGTGGTCCGTGTATATAATAAAATCTCGTCCTTCGAGCATGTAACGATAATACTTCACCACAGAGTATGCAGCTAAAAGCTCTCTGTCGTAAGCGCTGTATTTTTTCTGTGCTTCGTTTCCTTGTGAAGAAGAGTAATGGCTGCCAGCCGTTACAATTTTTTTTGTTGCAGAACCCAACCAATTGCGATATTAGATGCGTTGACCATAACGCATATCGGCGAAGAGCGAAGAGCGACAGTGGACATATCAGTCTTACATTCCTCAAAAGCAGCTATAGACTCGGGTGTCCACGAAATTGGTGTATTATCGTTTTTCTTATTTCCTTTTATCATAAGCAAGAAGAGGCGTTTGAGTAAAAATTTACCATTGCAATGAAACAACGAACTTCTTTAACGGTTTGTGGTTTTGGGAAGTTGATAATCGCAGAAATGTCCAAGAAATGTCCAAGAAAATATACAGAAGTTTGACCAAAAATGCACTTGTCGATATTAATTACTACTCCTTATTCTTGAAGACTTTGAAATACTTGTTCCAGATGTGTGATATGCATTTCTTCTGTTTCGGAAGCGATCAGGATGTCATCGATATAACTGAAACAAAAGTCCAGTCCACGGAGTTCTTCGTGGATGAACCGCTGGAAGGTTTGTCCGGCGTTGCATAATCCAAAAGTCATGTATTGAAATTCAAACATGTATTGAAATGGGGTGATGATTGCAGTCTTCGGTACATCGTCTGGAGCTACCGGTATTTGGTTATATGCTCTTACCAAATCCAACGTTGAAAAAAGAGGCGATTTGTTGCGTTCCGCCGATCACTTGTCGCCTCTTGTGACCGAGATGCGAGTTTTCCGAAGAATTATTGATGAATGAACATGGAGGACGGCACTTGCGAGCTCTATTTTTAAATCTGCTATGGTAGTAACAGACTTCGAACAACTTGTATATCTCCAATTTTATCCGCCATTTTCACTAAATTATCTAGCGGTTTAGAAGAGGATGCTAAAATCGCTTGTTGTGTTTGTCAGTCCGTCGTCCGATGTGCAAGTGTTTATCTGTCGTCCGTGTTGTGTATCGTCTTTACTCTGTTAAAACAAATAAAAACTAATAGTTCTAAACAACAAAACCAACCAAATCTTACGAAAACGGCGCTGCGAAGAATTATTGATGAATGAACATGGAGGACGGCACTTGCGAGCTCTATTTTTAAATCTGCTATGGTAGTAACAGACTTCGAACAACTTGTATATCTCCAATTTTATCCGCCATTTTCACTAAATTATCTAGCGGTTTAGAAGAGGATGCTAAAATCGCTTGTTGTGTTTGTCAGTCCGTCGTCCGATGTGCAAGTGTTTATCTGTCGTCCGTGTTGTGTATCGTCTTTACTCTGTTAAAACAAATAAAAACTAATAGTTCTAAACAACAAAACCAACCAAATCTTACGAAAACGGCGCTGCGTGCCAAACTAAAACAAAACAACATCAAATAATAATAACAACAACAGTAGCATCGGCGGGAACAGCAACTGCAGCAAAGCAGACCAACAACAGCAGCCGCATTTCACTGACCACACAAATGTTCTTCTTGTGGTGTGTGCGTTGCTCCCCTCCCCTTCCTTTCCCATTCCCTTTCGTGTAATACAATTGTCAGTCTTCTTGTCGTTGTTCGTCCAATTCCTCAGGTATGTGAGGGTTCTGATCCACAGGATTTCCACGTACCTGGGTATCACACCCTGTCCCTCTTTATTCCCCACAGAGATCTTGTGGTTTACGTACGCAACGACATAGTGTTCCAGAGCCAGCAAGACTTAAACTCAGAAAATCCAGAATTTAACTCCCTTTGGGTTAAATTCAAGGTTGGAACACACGTACTACATTTCGGATTTGTGTATAGAAGTCCAAACGCGGAAAGGGAGGTGTCCCTAAATGGCTTTAGAGGATTGTCCTGACAGTGAAATTGTGGTTGCTGGCGATTTCAATGTCCATAATTCCTCTTGGCTTGCCCATTCGAGTCACTCAACACCGGAGGGTTAATACGCCGAGCTTTTTGCCGCGCATAATGATTTGACGCAACTTTAACCAGACACTCAAGATTGCTGTCAGATCCAAAGAGGAAGCGTTCAGGAAATGGCGTTTAAATAAAAATGCCACCACTGATCTGCTACGCAAACAGACAAGAACCATGTGTGCCAGAGTACTTAGACGTGAAAAGTTTCTGTACGAACAACGTCTACGTGCCACGGTTCTTTCTTCTCCCAGGGGAAGTAGAGAAGAAGGATAACTCCTCATCAATCCCAACTCTTGTTAAAGATGACCAGATATTCACTAACCCGGTTGCCAAAGCTAACCTATTGGCTGAAATGTTTGGAATGAATTCATCCTTGCCGGAAAGCAATCAACCACTCCCCGTGATCGGATATGTATTAAGTTCCATGCCTCAGATATTTTTTCGAACACGTGGAGTTTAAAGGGTTCTCGCAAATCTCGACGTAAATAAATCTCCAGGCCCGGATGACATTTCAACACTGGTCCTATGTAAGTGCTCTTCGACGCTTGCCCGTCACTTTCGTATTTTTTTCAACCTTGCATACCGTGCAGGGGTTTTCCCAGCGCGTTGGAAGATTGCGAACATCCAGCCCATCCCTAAAATAGGTAAGGCTAATAATCCTGCTAACTATCGACCGATCGCTATTTGCTCAGCGCTTTCGAAGGTTATGGAGAGTATGGTTAACCACCATCTTGTGAGGTATTTAGAAACTAATGACTTACTTAATGAATCGATCTACGGGAGACCTGATGACACAGCTATCCGAAAAGAGGAATCGATCTATTCACCAGCTTGGTGAGAGTAAGGTCGTTGCTCTAGATATCTCCAAGGCCTTTGATAGAGTTTGGCACGGCGCACTCATATCAGAGTTTATCGCTTTTGGTGTTGGTAGTGACTTCTCTCGATTTATATCGAGCTTCCTCAGAGATCGCACTTTACGTGTTGTTATAGATGGGTTCTCATCCGACGAGCATAAGTTAACCGCAGGAGTACCACAGGGCTCTGTCCTTTCCCCCTCCCTTTTTCTTATTTTCATCGACGACCTCTTGGATCTGACTTTGAATCCAATATACTCATTCGCGGATGACAGCAACCTCTGCCATTCATACTCATTCGATCATAGACCAAGTCGTGAGGATAAAAGGCGATTGATGGATGATTCACTTAGCCAGGATTTACTGGCCATTTATGAATTGGTTCGAGAGAATGGAGTAGATTTTAATGCACGTAAGACCCTTGTTGTCTCACAAGCGATTCACTGATCCAACGGTGTCGTCGATTTTAATGAACGGTGTAGATATTGAGCAATCAGATGCTCTCGATGTTCTTGGCATGAAAATACAACGTGATGTTCGTTGGACGAAACATGTATTTGATGTGTCGAAAGACGCGTTCAAATGTTTAGGCTTTGTAAAAAGATATAAGAAATATTTCACACCCTCTGATCTTCTCAAAATCTACACTACCTACATCAGACCAAAGATGGAATACAAATCCCATATATGGTCGGGTGTTCCAACTTCATCACTGGAGCTACTTGACCGTGTCCAGAAGAGGGCGATGGTGTTGATAGGCGACGGTAGAATATCCAATTCTATTGTCTCCCTTGAACACCGTCGTAATGTTGGTTGCGTGTTATTGTTCTATCGATACTTTCATGGTGTTTGTTCTTCGGAGATTCGTGATCGTGAGAACGTTCGTTAGAGATACGCGACACTCCAGGAATGCACACCCATTTGTTGTCGATTGGACAATCGGCCGCACTACAGAATAAATTCGTTATTTGCCCGTACTATCCGTATGTGGAATCGACTTCCGCCAAATATCTTTCCCTTTCAAAACAAATGTCAACAGACACTACTCCCTCTTTCCTCCTTCCAATACCTGATCTTCCTTCCGCCAACGCAATGCACTGCATTTATAGGGGTCATTCCCTGAGTGTTGGTTCAGTGAAAAAAAAAAAAAACCAGCTGCTGCTGCACTTCCTGCGGTTGTGGATAGTGTTGATGGCATGTTGCTGGACGCGAAAATGTATTCAGTATCGGGGTCACCAGTTGAAACGATTATTGACTCCGTACGTCGACAGAATGAAAATTATTTGACTAAAACCTAGATGAACAAAATTATATTTTTTATGAAGAATGCCGAAATTTCCAAAGTATTTTCAGCCACAGGTCTGTCTATTGCCAAATTTGAAAAAGATCTGTAAAAATATGAGCGAAATTTATATGCGAGCTATATATAAATCTGAACAGATCTGGCCCACTTTGTCAACAGATGTTTCTAGTTCAAATATAAGGCGTTGTGCCAAATTTTAAGAAAATCGGTGAAAATACGTGGTTACTAGGGCGAAAAAAGTCAAACCTGGAGTGAAATTTGTATTGGAGCTATATACATATCTGAACTGATCTATATACATCTGTACCTATCACATAGTTGTTTCTAGTTGAAATATAAGATGTGTTGCCAAATTTGAAGAAGATCTGTTAAAATATGTGATTTCTAGAGAGGAAAAATTTATATGAGAGCTAAATTTGTATGAGAGCTACATATAAATCTGAACTGATCTGCCCAATTTTCACCATGTGTGTTTCTAGTTGAAATATAAGGTATTTTGCAAGATTTGAAGAAAATCTGTTCAAATATGAAAAAGTCAAATCGGGAGTTAAATTTGTGTGGGAGCTATATGTAAATCTGAACCGATCTGACCTATTTTCACCATAGGTGTTCCTAGTTCAAATATAAGACGTTTTGCAAAATTTTAAAACATCTGATAAAATATGTGGTTTCTAGAGAGAAAAGGGTAAAATCGGGAGTGAAATTCGTATGTAGGCTATATCTAAATCTGAACCGATTTTCTTCAAATTAAATAGCCTTCGTCCTTATGCCGAACAACTTCGTTGTGCATAGCTTCATATGGTTATGCCTACAATTGCGACCTGTACTTTGATTACAAGAATAGATGGACAGACAGACAGACAGACATTGCTAAATCGATTCGAAAAATGAGCCTACGTCGATCGGTATAATTAACAATGGGTCTATCTCCTTTTGGGTGTTACAAACAAATGCACAAAGACATAATACTCTAATGGAGTGTATAAATACTACAGGTTTTCTGCATTTTATTTTAAACACATCACAGTTTTTGTTTTTTCTTTAACTTTTTCTGTTTTAAATTTCTGGACATCATAATTAGCTGGGATGATATCTGCTGGAACTCGATTCCGTTTGTTTTTCGGTCGATTGAACAACCGACAAACGAACACCACAACCTATATTACGACGATGTTGAAGGGAAACAATAGAATAGGATATCGTCACATATCAACACCATCGCCCTCCTCCGGACTCGGTCAAGTAGCTCCAGTGATGTAGGTAGTGAGATACTGATACTGAGATAGATCAGAGGGAGTGAAGTTTTTCTTACACCGGTTTAAGTAGCCTAGACACTTGAATGCTTATTTCGACACTTCAAATACATGGTTTGACCAACGAACATCACATTGTATTTTCATTCCTAGAACATCTTCATGCCCAGAACATCAACAGTGTCCGATTGCTCAATATCTATACCGTTCATAGAAATCGACGACACCGTTGGATCAGTGAATCGCTTGTGAGACAACAAGGTCTCATGTGCATTAAATTCTACTCTATACACTCGACCCCATTCGGGAACGGCCAGTAAATCCTGGCTGAGTGACTCTTCCATCAATCGCTTTTTGTCCGCAATTTCTTGATGACTTAGTCTATGATCGAATGAGTATGAATGATAGAGGTTGCTGTCATCCGCGAATGAGTAGATTGGATTCGAAGCCCGATCAAAGAGACTGTCGATGAAAATAAGATAAATGGACGGGGAAAGGACATAGCCTGTAGTTCTCCTGTGGTTAACCTATGGTCGTCGGACTACAGACTAGACTAAATAACGATAGGAGACATGACGGTCCTACAATTCTGATCAATAGAAACGAAGTACCATTGCGACCTGTACTTTGATTATAAATATTTGATTGATTCATATGGGCAATACACTAATGTCCCACTTTCCGTCGTTAATTGTGACTGGAGAAATACGAAATACATCGAAATGACGCAAACCAATACATGATTTTCCATACATTCATATTGAAACATTTTAATTTGTTGTATTTGAAATATTTTATTATATTTACATAATACATTTATCCACCAAAGCATATCTTAATTGGTTCAGATTGTAGCAAAAGTAGCTATGTATTTCAGGTATTAAACTCTTCTCAAAAGTAGGTAGAACAAATTTCAATTGAAGAAATAAGCATTTTTATTATCTCCCTGAAATTTGGAATGAACGATTTAATAGTTAGGGGTTTCACTCTTGGTAGCAAATGGGGGTTGTAGATCTTGCAAAGCTTGCAGATCTAGCAAAGTTTGCTACGAATTGCTACACCACAACAACAAAATACAAAGAAACGTAATTTGCAAGACTAAAATCCATATCATATCTACCCTTGTAGCTCTTGCAATTCTGCAAGAAGTGTAGAACAGCTGTTTGTTTTGTGTGGCTAATTTAGCCTTTAAGAGAAAAACGATTTTTTTCAATTTTGGCGTGTTTTTTAGTCTAGAGTTAACAACTTTGCCCGACATTGCTTCTTCTTCAAAACATTAGAAAATACGTTTTTATTAAAATTGACGCCTTAAATGAGTCAAAGAAAAAAATCAATAAAGAAAAACTTCAAATAAAATATGGGCAGACGATGAATTGAAAGCAATTGTGGACTATTTGCAGAACCATATAGAATTAGAGGTTTGTTATTAATTGTTTGTTGTAAGATCTTTATAACTTCCATCCCTCATTTTAGAAGCCAACAGCGCAAATTTTTTATAAGATGCTTGTAGCAACAACAGGCATCGAAGCTACTTGGGAAATAGTTCGATAGTGAAGCACCTAAGAACGAACTACAACAAAGCAGAGGCTTGGAGGAAGTCCACTGGTTTGCTAGATGTAGATAAGGGATTTTCTGGTATTCAAAGTATGGTTTGATTCGCACAAAATGGAGTCAATTTTAAATCTTTTTCTTCTAGCAAAATTAAACACAATTTACTCGGAATTACATACAATTTTTGGCCAGAAGAGGACATAATTTTTATTTGCAACGTATGACACTTGTACAACATCCAATCTGAGTGTTAGTAATACCCAAATATGTGATCCACTGGGAGACGAAATACACCTTTGTGGCACTGAAAGTGTGGACGACATCTGTGAGACTTCAATTATCCTGCTTGAGGAGTCAGAACCAGAATCACCAATTGAGCGTTTGATTTCGTCAACTCCGGGATTCCAAAGAACTCTTTCAGAGACAGCAAAGGAAAATGTCACCACGGTCAAAAATAAAACGGTGCAAGAGTTTGCTGCCAAATTAAAAAAGTCAGCGCCAAAAAATGCAATTGACCAGCTTTCTGTCATTGAAAGTGATTTTTAGAGAAAACTGCATATTCTGCAACCCTTGCAGAATTTACTACGATTATTCTACGAAAAGTGAACGTCTTTTTCTCGCAGTTGATTGCAAATTGTAACACAACATCTATTTTGGTTTTGTTTTCTCTTAGTGCGCACGATATGAATAAAATGCCGAAAACATCGGAAAAGAAGAAAATAGTTAACATTTGTGTACAAAATGCTACATCGATAGCATTTTGAGCATTGAATGCGTAGAGATGTTGGATGAAGGTAGTGAATATTGCAGTAATATTTTTGAAAAATAATGTAAGTCTTGGCTTCTCTTTTTAAAATAGCTAGTAAAGAAGACACAATATACATAATTTTCGATCAATTATTTGAAGACGTAATCCAGACCTTATCATACCGCCGAGGAGTATGGAATGCCGTCCCAAAATCGATGAACTGGTCCCTCAACATTCTAACTAAATTATATGAAAATCGAGTTTCGCAGATGATGAGACTTAACCAATCTGCATTTAAAAATTTAGTAATATCGAACGATATTGAGTTCAAAAAACCGCATTCTGGTGAACAATTTCCAATAGAATATCAATTGGCAATAGTCCTGTATAGACTGGGATCTTCGGGTGAAGGGGCTTCAATAAAAAAGTAGCAGCAATTTTTGGAATTGGAGACGGCGGTACGATCGAGAAAATAACTCGACGTATTTTCAGAGCATTTTTAAACCAACAATCGAAATACATATACTGGCCAGATAAGAACGAGGGAGCAGTAATTGTTAAAGACGCGTATAGTGAACCATTCCATTCTGTATCGGATATGTTAATGGTTCGGAGATTCCATTAGCGGAAACTCCGGTGGAAATTCTATACCTTTTTTTCGCGAACTAACAAATATTCTGTAAAAGTACAAATGATTTGTGATTATAAACTACGAATAAGAAACGTTGTCGTGGGAAATCCAGGGAGTGTGCACGATTCTAAAATTTTTAGAAACATATTCATAATTTATTCATATTCACAAAGATCCACAGAAGTATTTTTCATTGCACCAATGGATAGCTGCAGATTCTGCTACTAAAGGAAAAATTCAATAGCTTTCAAATTTGAAGATTAGAATCAGTTCGACTGAAAACCATTTGTTTTGTTGCCAATGGTATATACATAACATTCTCTTGACTGAGTGTCCAATTGAATGGGTGGCAGAAAAAGTTGAAGACAATGAAGGTGATGAAAATAATGAGTTCAATGACGAATATGTTGGCTCAGAAAATAAAGAGTATGAGTTAAAAAGGCAGGCAATTCATTCTTTATTGTTTGAATTAATTATTTTTATTCAATTTAAAGAAACAAATAAATAGAAAATAAAATAAATAATTCATTTTCTTTGAAAAATTTTGTTTAAAATTTTTGTCTCCTGATCTCTTATTAAATAAAAAATGTAACAACGTATTATACGTTACTGTTTTTGGCGTATTTGTACTTCGTTTCTATTTCGTCGCTCTTGTATTTCTATTTCTGTCTTAGACGTTCCTCCTTTTCAATTTCTAATCACTTTGATTCCATTTGATCCTTCCTAGTTTCAGATTTCTCTAAAAATTTCCTCTTGTTTAATTCGAACTCTTTCGAAATCTTCTGTGTCTCGAAATCAATTTTCATTTTCATAAATGCATTGCTCTCACTTTCAATGACAGAAAGCTGGTCAATTACATTTTTTTGGCGCTGACTTTTTTAATTTGGCAGCAAACTCTTGCACCGATTTATTTTTGACCGTGGTGACATTTTCCTTTGCTGTCTCTGAAAGAGTTCTTTGGAATCCCGGAGTTGACGAAATCAAACGCTCAATTGGTGATTCTGGTTCTGACTCCTCAAGCAGTATAATTGAAGTCTCACAGATGTCGTCCAAACTTTCAGTGCCACAAAGGTGTATTTCGTCTCCCAGTGGATCACATATTTGGGTATTAATAACACCCAGATCGTTTTTTTTTTTCTTAAAAGCTAATTTAGCCACACAAAACAAACAGCTGTTCTACACTTGCAGAATTGCAAGAGCTACAAGGGTAGATATGATATGGATTTTAGTCTTGCAAATTACGTTTCTTTGTATTTTGTTGTTGTGGTGTAGCAATTCGTAGCAAACTTTGCTAGATCTGCAAGCTTTGCAAGATCTACAACCCCCATTTGCTACCAAGAGTGAAACCCCTAACTATTAAATCGTTCATTCCAAATTTCAGGGAGATAATAAAAATGCTTATTTCTTCAATTGAAATTTGTTCTACCTACTTTTGAGAAGAGTTTAATACCTGAAATACATAGCTACTTTTGCTACAATCTGAACCAATTAAGATATCGAAAAATGCTTTGGTGGATAAATGTATTATGTAAATATAATAAAATATTTCAAATACAACAAATTAAAATGTTTCAATATGAATGTATGGAAAATCATGTATTGGTTTGCGTCATTTCGATGTATTTCGTATTTCTCCAGTCACAATTAACGACGGAAAGTGGGACATTAGTGTATTGCCCATATGAATCAATCAAATATTTATAATCAAAGTACATGTCGCAATGGTACTTCGTTTCTATTGATCAGAATTGTAGGAGCGTCATGTCTCCTATCGTTATTTAGTCTAGTCTGTAGTCCGACGACCATAGGTTAACCACAGGAGAACTACAGGCTATGTCCTTTCCCCGTCCATTTATCTTATATTCATCGACGATCTCTTTGATCGGGCTTCGAATCCAATCTACTCATTCGCGGATGACAGCAACCTCTTTCATTCATACTCATTCGATCATAGACCAAGTCGTCAAGAAATTGCGGACAAAAAGCGATTGATGGAAGAGTCACTCAGCCAGGATTTACTGGCCGTTCCCGAATGGGGTCGAGTGTATAGAGTAGAATTTAATGCACATGAGACCCAGTGCTCCCTGTTGTCTCACAAGCGATTCACTGTTCCAACGGTGTAGTCGATTTCTATGAACGGTATAGATATTGAGCAATCGGACACTGTTGATGTTCTGGGCATGAAGATGCATTGCGATGTTCTAGGCATGAAAATACAATGTGATGTTCGTTGGTCAAATCATGTATTTGAAGTGTCGAACTAAGCATCAAAGTGTCTAGGCTACTTAAACCGGTGTAAGAAAAACTTCACTCCCTCTGATCTATCTCAGTATCTCACTTCATACATCAGACCAAAGATGGAATACAACTCCATATATGGTCCAGGTTCTTCACTGGAGCTACTTGACCGAGTCCAGAGGAGGGCGATGGTGTTGATATATGACGATATCCTATTCTATTGTTTCCCTTCAACATCGTCGTAATATAGGTTGTGGTGTTCGTTTGTCGTTTGTTCAATCGACCGAAAAACAAACGGAATCGAGTTCCAGCAGATATCATCCCAGCTAATTATGATGTCCAGAAATTTAAAACAGAAAAAGTTAAATAAAAAACAAGTAAGGAAAGGCTAAAGTCGGGCGGGGCCGACTATATAATACCCTACACCACTCCCTGCGTATGTACCTCGCTTTGATTACTAAACCCAGCTATTTCATGGGAGCAATTTTATGTAGTTCATATAAATTATAAAGTTACTATAAATTCATCTTTAGTCATATTTAACGAATATGGTTAATAATATGGTAATTGATCCAATTATCCGACAGACAAATACAAATTATACAGTAGTAAAAGGACCGACATTTCAAAAAGGAACCTCTAACAACATTCTGGGCCTGCAAAATTTGATTAAGATCCGATGTAAGATGTAGTTTCTAGAGCTGTAATATATCAGAATGGGCCCCATTTGGGTTATACCAAAGTATGGACATATGGGCATCACACAAACAATTCTCATTGCAATTCAATTCGGTAAAAAAGTGAAATCTAGAAGGATTTTTGCATCCTGTAAATGCATGTGTTTGATAAAAAATGTTAAATCGGAAAGGACATTTGTATGGGGGTATATTGAAACATGGAACGATGTGACCCGCTTTCACCATGTCTGTTTATTGGTGAAATATAATATGTAAAGTTTGGCCAAAATCGGTTACACTATCTGAACTGTATCTAAATCTGAACCGATCTTACCCACTTTCAGCATAGATGTTTCTAGTTCGATTATAAAATGTTGTGCCAATTTTAAAGAAAATCGGGTACAATATGTGGTTTCTAGAACGGAAAAAGTCAAATCGGGAGCGACATTTGTATGGGGGCTATATCTAAATCTGAACCGATCTTACCCACTTTCTGCATAGGTGTTTATAGTTGGATTATAAGATGTTACGCCAAATTTAAAGAACATCGGGTACAAGATGTGGTTTTTAGAGCGGAAAATGTCAAATCGAGCGCGACATTTGTATGGGGGCTATATCTAAATCTGAACCGATCTTACCCACTTTCTGCATAGCTGTTTATAGTTGGATTATAAGATGTTATGCCAAATTTAAAGAAAATCGGGTACAAGATGTGGTTTCTAGAGCGGAAAAAGTGAAATCGGGAGCGACATTTGTATGGGGGCTATATCTAAATCTGATCCGATTTCCTCCAAATTCAATACCGATGGTCCTTGGCCAGAAAAAATAACTTCTGCCAAGTTTCATGACAATCGGACAACAATTGCGACCTGTAGAGTGCGAACAAGCTTAGATGGACTGCAGACGGACGGACGGACAGACAGACAGACAGACATCGTTAAATCGATTCAGCTGGTGATTCTAAGCCGATCCGTATACTTAAAGGTGGATCTAGCTCAATTATTTCTTGGTGTTACAAACATTTGGCGGAAAACTAACTTACTAGTCCACGAAGTGGTGTAGGGTATAACAAAAACTGTGATGTGTTTAAAATAAAATGCAGAAAACCTGTAGTATGTATACACTCCATTATAGTATTATGTCTTTGTGCATTTGTTTGTAACACCCAAAAGGAGATAGACCCATTGTTAATTATACCGATCGACGTAGGCTCATTTTTTGAATCAATTTAGCAATGTCTGTCTGTCTGTCCATCTATTCTTGTAATCAAAGTACATTTAAACGCCATTTCCTGAACGCTTCCTCTTTGGATCTGACAGCAATCTTGAATGTCTGGTTAAACCAACTTTTATTAGATGGTTTATCCGAAATAACTTTAATTGGAATAAATGACTTCATTCTAATCAAGATAAGATTTTCAATCATTTCAGCCGCAGCTTCTATATCGGCATTTAGAAAACAAAGTATCCAATTGAAATGCTGGAAAAAGTTGTTGAGCTCGGCCCAACTTGCCTTTTCGTATATATATATATTGTCCGCTTTGGGGCTGGGTTCGAAGCGACACGAAGAGCGGAATACGAAAAGGATGCTGAAACAATACAGTGATACGAATTACCAAGAGGTGCTAGAACGTTAACTTCATACTTTTCAGGGTGAGATGTTAAGAGAAGATCAAGAATATTAGAGTGTTGCCAATGAACACACGGAATGTGAGTCGGTTCATTCACTAGTTGCGTCAAATCATTATGCGCGAGTTATGTTACCACATCAGCCCCCACCAAAACCACCGAGAGCCTAGTACAATCATAATTCCCGTAACACCACCGACAAACACCATTTCATCACCACCACCGAAACCACCGCAGTAAAGAAACACAATCCACAACAACAACTGCAACAGTCCAAACAACCAAATTGGAGCAACGGAAGCAGACGTCGAAACGCAACAACAACAACTACAGCCAACAACGAAAGTTGACACCGAGTATTTAACTCTTAATAAATACATATGTAGTAAAAAGCAATATTGAAAGTTAGTACGTAGCATTTAATAATTATGTATGTAGTATGTATATCACCATACCTACAATGTTCCACTTACCATTACCTCTCTAAAATCCATGTCAGCAATTAATTGTTCTTTACTTAATTCCTAGAATTTAAGACCAGAAAATTTACATTGTTTTAATTTGATAAATATTTTCGCAAAACTAAAAAATAAAATCAATTGTATTTCAACCACCAAACAGTGTTCTTCTTATTAACTAACGTAACTGGCGCAGTCGGCAGTAGCAACGGGTCAGTGTTCAAAAAAAAATAAACGACAAACAAACGCTCCAGAAAAGTTAAAAAGGCTACCATAAGACCTAACAACAAGCCGTTTGTCGTTTCCTTGAGAGAACATCAAGCGGAACACAAGGTATCAAGAGCACATAGTTACCAGGTTGTCATAGGAGGCCACCGTTTAGAGAACAACTGATTGGGTGTTGACCCTTTACCGCTGAAAGGACCATCAAGAAGCATAAGGACCACCAACAACAATATACAAAACATAACATACAACAACAAGATACAAAACATAAGGATCACCAACAGCAGGATGCAAACATTTGGATAAATCATAGGGGCTCTGTTAATATGGTGAGTTGTTAACCGCGATAAAGAAAGAAATTGAACCTAAGATATTGTAAAAAAAGAATTTTTTTCTTTCGTGAAAATATGATCACAAACAAATACATGAAAAATATATTATAAAAATACCATGCAAATTTAAAAAAAGGAAAGGTGAATGGCGAAAAGTGACTAAACAAATCATCATTCAACATTAAGTGAATAAAGCACATGTCTATTCGGAATCTGGTTATTGCTAAACTCTTTAGTGTTTTAATTATATTTGGGAAATAAGGACAATCTACTACGATTCTTACGAGACCCTCTAGTAGATTATCCTTAATGAGTAAAAAGTTTCGTTTTATCCCATACTCAAAAGATCTCAAGCTATTCAGATCACGAAGTCTGAGCACGATTGTAGAGGACCAACAACTAGCATCTGACATGTCGCTTAACGGAAACAATAGTGACCTACCTACAGGTTCGACCCTACAGAGACAACAGACAACGAATAGTATTGATATTTTTAATTATCTCCGGATACCGGACGCTATAAAAGATCTTCCGAAGTATGATGGTAACCCCAGATTACTTCATGAATTTATCACAAACGTTGACGAAATTTTACTTCACATAAGAGGTGCCGACAACACTCCACAATGCCTCATACTTTTAAGAGCCATCCGAAATAAAATCGGTGGGCAGGCCAACGAGGTCTTAAACACTTACGGTACATCTCTTAACTAGGATGAAATTAAGGCTAATTTGATTACACGTTATTCCGATAAAAGAACGGAAACGTGGAAAAATTTTATATCGAAGTGATCGAAATCCAGTCTACATTGACGAATAATGTGCCAATTCATGAGACTGACGACAGTGTTATAATCGCCAAAAGAAATCTTTTCACAGAAATGTGTTTAAATTCATTTTTAACGGGGTTGCAAGAACCCTTGGGATCCAGCATAAGAGCTATGAGACCAGAATCTCTGGCAGCGACTCTAGACTATTGCATAAGAGAACAAAATATCTACTATTCAAGGACAACATTTTCTAAGTCTAAGCCGTACTCCAGAAACGGAACCTACTCTAAATCAGACAATTATAACCCACGAAACAATGACAACAATAAGACTTACGGACAATATAATAAACAAAGGGACTATAACCAATTAAATTGGCGACACCAACAACCTCCACGAGAAGAATATAGAAATGACAATACAACTCAACGCCCTTACTACTCCGGTAGACAGAACGGAGGAAACTTTGACAGAGGCCAAGATGGTGGCTCTGGTAGACAGAATAATTATAATAATAATCAACAATCACAACCACCTCCAGAACCAATGGATACCAGTAGTGGATATTCAAATTATAATAGAAATTCTGGTAAAATCAAAAGTAGTCCTAGTACTCGATTTAGCAAAAGATCGAATCAGAACGAACTTAACAACATAAACGAATTTAGAAATCCAGATTGCAAATGTCAGACTCAAATTCATGAGGATTACAGTAACCTTGACCAATTCCAAACCACCAACATTAATGACGAAGGAAATTTTCGAGAATTAGCCTCGAACGACAGACGGGCTACATAGACGTCAATAAACACGGCAGTATACTACCCTATATAAACATTTCTTCACCATTCGAGCGCAGCTTAAAATTCTTAATAGACACAGAAGCCTCGTCCTCCTTTATTAACCCTGAATTTATAGATGAGAGAGATATCGAAAAAGGCGAAACTATGACTATATCTGCAATTCTCCACAAATACGACCTTACGGATAGAGTAACACTTCGAATATTTAAGGAAATCGGGAAACCAGGCCTTTTTGCATTTTTGGTTTTTAAATTTCACGGCTACTTTGATGGCCTCTTGGTAATGGATTACCTCAAGAGAATAGGAGCAAAGCTCGATCTCGAAAACAATACATTGGTAACCGGCATCATCTCTATACCATTACAAATAAAATATATACCACCGAACTCGAAAAAAGTTGTGAAACTCCCAGTTGATAGAGAAGTAAGGGATATTTTTCTAGAAACAATTTCATTAGATAACGGTTTATATATTTCCCCCGGGTTATATTTTGCCAATAATTGGTTTAGTAACGTCGAAATTGTCAATCCAGCGAGCATCGAACAGACTATTTTCATGGAACAACCCATAAAAACCAATCTATATACATCATTAAACTTTATTGAGTTCAATAACTTTCATATCACTTCTGTTCAATACCACGGAAATAATGGGAAATTATCAGAGCTTATCCGGACAGAACACCTGAATAGAGAAGAAAAGAGACAACTTCTTAAACTATGCAAGAAATATAATGATATCTTTTATAAAGAAGGAAACGACTTAACATTTACAAACGAGGTAAAACATAGACAGTTGACGACATTCCCATTCATGTGAAATCATACAGATATCCGTACGTACACAAGGACGAAGTACGTAGAGAAATATCGGACATGTTGGAACAGGGGATAATCCGCCCAAGTTTCTCTCCATGGAGCTCCCCAGTATGGATAGTCCCAAAGAAAAGGGATGCCAGTGGGAAGCAAAAATGGAGACTGGTTATCGACTACAGAAGACTAAACGAGAAGACAACATATCTGAGATTTTAGATAAATTAGGAAAATGCTTATATTTCTCTACACTGGATCTAGCCAGTGGTTTTCACCAGATTGAAATGGACCCAAAGGACATTTCAAAGACAGCATTCACTGTGGAAGGAGGACATTATGAATATGTCAGAATGCCATTTGGACTCAGAAATGCTACAAATGTGAAGTTCTTGTCGATAACGGCATAACGCTTCAAACTACGCAAAATCAAAAGCTTCATAAATCTAAAATTAAACTGAGGAAAAGAAAATAACAAACACCTCTATCTTCTCTTTTAGCTTGCCGCTTATGAAAACACAAATACTAGAAATACGAAGAATTGATGAAGACCAAAATCTAATCGCACTAAAACTCGGAAGAAGTGGAACAATTGAAAGCCACTTTGGCCTAATACACATAGCAAACTTGGACGAATATACTGGACAAGTTCAGAAACTCGGTCAAATTATTGAATCTTTTGCTAATCACAGCACGTTAACAAATTCAATTAACGTCTCAAAACTTAAGTTAAAAGTATTAGAAGACAAACTTCGGACCTTAAACCCATATAATAGACAAAAAGGAGGACTTATAGATGGTTTAGGCATCGCAATTAAATTTGTTACAGGAAACATGGACATAAACGACGCAAAAGCCATTAATGAGGAAATTCGACGTTTAGAAGACGCTACATCTAACTCAGGATCAATGTTGGAAAGTCAGCATAAGATCAACTTACAAATGATGCAAAGATTCGAAAACATGACAATACATATAAACAAAGAACAAGATATTTTGCTAATTTCGCTAATGAACACCAAATTGTTCGGAAAATTTTTATTTTTATTAACCGATACAACTTCTTGACATTCAACTAGAGCTATATCTTATGAACTTTTAATTGTGTACTGCAATAAATGTTTGGAAATTTAATAACAAAATAGTTTAGTAATTTTAAAACTGTGTAGATAAGAATCACTACGATATCATAATGAAATCTAAAATATTCTTAATAAAAGCAAATAATTTGCTTGACGCTTGTAGAGCACTAAGACGTAACATTTAAAATTTTATGGAGCTGTATCTAAATCTGAACCGATGTGTCCTATTTTCATCACAGATGCAACAACAACGGTTTATGTTAATACAAATCCATTTCGACAAACGAAGAACACTGTTTGATATACATAAATTTATTTCTCTTTGTTCATTTACAACAACCGCAAACAAACTAATTTTTCCCACAAAAGAAACTCAAAAGCGATGTTCATGTGTTTAGATTTCGTTTCTACGAAATGCATTTTTTCTCTGCGTGTAGGTCTCTATTTTAAAATCTACTTTAAAGTTGCGAAACAATAAGAAATGAGTTTTAACTTACTAAAATTTTTGTTATATTTATCACTTATGTCAAATATTTTTCAGAGTTAGTATTTTTTTGTACATATGTAACAAGTATTATTCAAAAGATAAACAACAAATTCATTAACTTGGATCTAAAGAGTGATTTTTTTGAGGTTAGGATTTTCATGCATTAGTATTTGACAGATCACGTGGGATTTCAGACATGGTGTCAAAGAGAAAGATGCTCAGTATGCTTTGACATTTCATCATGAATCGTCTTACAAACGAACAACGCTTGCAAATTATTGAATTTTATTATCAAAATGCGTGCTCTGTTAAGAAAGTTCATTGCGCGCTTCCATTTTATGGTCAGTTTAATCGACCCACTGAAGCGGCTATTCGGGCTATTGTGACTAAATTTCGCACCAAATTTACATTGTTGGACATTAAACCACCAACACGCTTACGTAGAGTGCGAACTGAAGAAAATATCGCAGCTGTATCGGCCAGTGTTAATGATGACCACCAATTTTCGATTCGTCGTCGTTCGCACCAATTGGGTCTCTGTTACTCAAAAACGTGGAAATGCCAAAATTGGACTAAGCGGATGGACCACCTAAGACGCAGCCGCGGTCAACATTTAAATGAAATTATCTTCAAAAAGTAAATGTCATGGACCAATCTAACGTTTCAAATAAAGAACCGATGAGATTTTGCAAATTTTATGCGTTTTTTTTTTTAAAAAGTTATCAAGCTCTTAAAAAATCACCCTTTACGTAGGAAAACGAAACTATAAAATACCAATTATTTGTTTTTTTGAAATTACAATTTCTAGTTGTTTCTTCTTGCATTTCATCGAATACAAAAATCTGTATTTGTTATTCGCATTTACACATATTTAAGATTATAAAAATGAAGAAACATTTCCAAATATTTTTTATTTAATAGGAATATGCGTATAAAGATTTTGCGTATATTTGTTACTCATGTCCTATATAAATTAAAAACCCCAAAACTCTTTAGACACCCTATTTAAACCCATACTTTGTCAAAAAGCATATGCGGGACTGAAGGGTTTATCGCCGTTTATCAAAATATTTATCGAGGGCTTATATTCAAAAGTGACTATGAACCATTTTCTCCAAAATGAGTTTTATATGCCAAACTATTCTCAGATTTGGATGTCATCTGTCGTATAAATTTGGAAAAGATTTTTTTCTAAAGCCATTTTTTTTTTAATTTTCTGATTTGGCTATCCCCTCGCACGTTAGTTTGTGACTGCATAAGTGGCTATGAACATAAAAATAATAGAAATGAAATAGTTCAACAATGGAGCAGCATAAAACCGAAGGTTATAATTCGCTACAACGATTTTGTTTAAAACATTTTTCTAGATATAGGGCATATCGTAATATCAAATTCCATCATTTCGCGTTAATAGCATTTTGATTTTCAAGTTATCAGGCTAAAATAGGAAAGTATCTTTAGAAAAACTGCCGTAACTTTTTATTATATTGATGTGATTGCTGACTTCATGGGGAATATTTGTGTATGAAAAGTTTCAGAATTATGAATGAAGAAAGTTAAAATATAAGGAATTGCAACGGCGAATTTTGGATTTTTCATCAATTGCAGCGATTTTCGCGACTGGCTACATATATGTTACAAGCGACCAATCTGACTGATGAAGCTGGAATCTTTAAATTCGCTGTGTACATAACAGAAAATGCGTTTTCTATACAACATTGCCAAGATTTCATGAAAAAAGTTATAGAGTTTACAATAAATCTTATTCTTATTTCAACTTCATAGTGCTCAATTTTAAACATACATAGTGGCTATGAACCATGAAACCGCGAATAATAGGAAATTTCGAAAACTTTTTAATCATAGCAATTAGTAATCATTTTTAGATTAAACTGTAGAAGAACGATTAATAATTTCTCTTCAAATTAAGGAGAAAATCAGTTTTTTCGCTCTCCTGAAAAGTTATGTTTTTGTTCATAGCCACTCGATATGTATGTATGTAATTAACTAATAAAAAAGAAGTTCTACACTTAGAGAACAAGTCTGTTAATAAAGGCAACGATAGTCTGCTTTTTGGCATAACAACAGTTTTCTGCAATCTAAGCTAAAATTGGCTGTTGTTAATTAAAAATATAAAAAAGATAAGCGTTCATAAGCGACTTTAGCTCGAATTTTCTTTTATGTTAGCTTGGGACAATATGCGTATCATAAAAAAACAGCAAACAGCTGTTTACCATCTCAGCAGATACAAATCTGCTGTCTCTTTTTTAAAAGCAGAAAATCTGCTCTATCAGTAGACATTCTGCTTTCTTTTACTGACTTATTCCTTTGAGTATACGATAGACGGATTACTGAAATGTAATTTTGTCGACAATGTTTGTCGGACAAATGTATCAAAATATTTCTCGAAGATCCTGGCAATGAAATATGAGTGGTTTCCAAACGCTCCAAAAAAATTTCCGGAAAAGTTGGAAAATTAACTAAGTATGAGTAAAGTTTCCTTCTTTCAAAGCCATAGTAGAAAAAGGGTAGTTGATTTACTTAAAAGTATTTCTTTGGATCTAATAAAAATTCCTACAATTAAATTCAAACTTATGTGGAAGAATATTTTCAAGGTTTTAAGTGAGAAAAAAATATGAAATTTTTTGTATAGAAAAAAATGTGTTTTTTCCTAAAATGAAGTTAAAATGTTCACTGAAATTTATGCCGAGTTCTTCATATATTTAAGTATTAATGAACTTATAAAAAACATTTGAAATTGTTTAAAAAATTCTTGAATATTAATCTAAGAAGCAATTCTCGTTCGTTTGCACAGACTTATTTCTTAAATACTATATGAATTATTATAAACAACAACTGCGAAGGCGCCTATCTTGCCTTCGCAACCATCATCAAGTAATAGCTCAACTCCTTATGTCAGAAGTAGAGAGGAGATACGGTTTGTCTATAAATGACACATATTTTGATTGAATATTTTGACAGGTTGTTGACGAGGGTCAGGTCGGGGTGGTCAGGTGTTCAGCCAGGTGTTCATCCAGATGGTTGTAGGGGTGGTAGGTTAGTTGACAGTTAGACTGCATTGTCTGTAAAGGTGAATGGGGTAGGTTTTTCACTAGGGGTTGATGATCAACAGTTAGATTACATTGTATGTAAGAGAGTTTTACTAGTTGTTCGTGTGTACTCATTTGCGTGGGCAGTATAGATGAGAGCGAAAGGTTACATCTATCCTTTAATGCTTGTGTGTGTCCTTTCGCTTTCGTCTCATTACGCCGATCAAAACAATCTGTCTTCACCACCTTTCAAAAGGTAGGCAATGTAATGGTAGGCAATTTGTAGCGACAAGTGTTTTTTAAGGACGATTGTTTTTGTTATGGCGGAGAGAGTTGTGAGCGCCAGAATTCTGTGTCTGCCATTGTATGCTAAAGACAGTGTCCGTTTTTGGTGTCATGTAGATCAGATTGGTTTAAGGCGACATGCCATAAATTGAAAATAATAATATTCATGTATATGTTGTTGTTATTTATTTTAGGTCATCCTTTTTTAAGGACGTCGTATTGTGAAGATAAAAAATAATATTTTCACGAAAAAATTGTGTATTATTTTCATTTATAGGTAAAAATATAAAGGGGCTGAAGGAAGTATGAGTAAAAATAGAAATGCACAAAACAGTTTTTTTGATATATAACCAAGAGAAAATTAATATCACCAACTCAGTTCTTGTAGCGACACATCATCTTACACATCATTATTCTTTTTTAATTAAATTAAAAGTAAAATAAAATAAAAAATGGCATTCCAAAATAATATTCACTTAATGTCTAAAACTGAAATGAAAAATAAAATTTTGAATGAAAGCCTAAATGTCTGCGATACCACATTTACTATTATATCAAACGACGGGAGTAGACACGAATGTGAACAGGCTTATGAGAATAATTTAAATATCTCATTTGATTGTGATTTAACAATCACATCCGAGCAACTACGTGGAGCAGAGGCAGTGATGGCAGCTATAGAGAATGATGAAGATGCTTTTGAGGACAACGTAATCGAATCTGGTCAAAGAATTGTGCCATACAATTCGCAAGATTGGACTGACATTACACCTACATCAAACTCTGGTCAGGATGACGAAGATGAAGTGGAAGATTTTAGCGCTTTAACGTTAAGGAAGTTCAACATAGCCATAACTTTGTCTGATATCGAAAGCTATTTGAAGAGTGTACCCAATATACACGTGGAAGAGGTGGTCATCGGCGAAACACAAGATGTTATCAATTTGGAAAGCCAAGAGGAAGAGGTGGTCATCGATGAGACACAAGAGGAAGATGTGTTCGTTGAGGAAACTCAAGAATACTATTTACCACCAGCACAACCACGTCCCGAATTTTATAATCGGTCACCACGATCCACATCTCCTTGTGTGGAAATAATCGATGAGGCTAATGAGGAGAAGTGCATGCAGCTTTTCGATTTATGTGAAGATGAATCGATAAGCATAATACCTTTCGATAACTGTAGAAGAGGACCAATGAAGAGGCAGCGAAAAGATGTGCTCAAAACCCCAACAAAACGAACTAGACGTTCATAATTATATTTTATAATTTTAAATTAAATACTGTAAATATTATTTTTAGTTTAATAACAATAATTTAAAAATAAATTAAATATAAAATATTTATATATTTAAATTAAATATTTTTTTAATATTATATTCAAATTTCAATTTCCCCTTTTCAGCTTACAACAACAATAAAAAATCAAATCAAAATACATAAGTTTTCTTTTTATTTCAAGAATGGAGGGGGATTTTTCTTTTCTGCTTACAATAACATCAAAATAAAATACCAATCAATATAAAGTGTATACTTTTTCCTTTTATTTCAAATTAGAGGAGGGTTTTTCTTTTTCAGCAATAAATATCACTTTTCTCTTTTACTCTTGTTGTCTCTTTATGTAAAATGTGAAATACGTCATATATTTACAAATGCTGACCCCTACTTTGCATGCAATATACATCTCTCTCATTCAACGAAAAATTGTTTGATTCATAATCAGAATCTGGTATAAATATCAGTAAGTAATAAAATAAATTCACAGTTGAAAGTTGAAAGTTGTAGAGATGTCATCAAATACAGAATTAATAACCACGTTTAACTTCCTAAATTTCAAAAAAAATCCTTAGTATAAAGGATATGAAACTAAATACAGAAAATGTAATTAGTGCAGCATACCGGACATCAACCAAGTATGGGGACAAACTTGTCTTGAAATTGGACGACTGCATTTTGTATCTACCGAGCAGATTCAACTCTCTTGGAGACGATGTGGTGCAACGTTTAAATGATGGAGCCTTTTCAATAACAAAAACATCCTTGCGTGATGGGCAAGATAACCTATATAGATTAGAGCTAAAACAAATTCTACCTACTGAAGTATTTTATTCACCTTATTTAGTATAGATTATAAAAAAACTTCAAATAAATAAACTCAATCGTTTGACTGAAATAAAATTTCATGTGTTTTTGTTTTTAATTTTATTATTATTTATTTATCAATATGTTATTTCATATAATATAAAGTCTTCTATTTGATAATAATTTTTCTCTACAAAAACAAATATTTTATATAAATTATTAATGGCGCGCTTAAAACTAACATCAGAATGGAGCGGACAAGAAGTAAAGTAATTGGGTAATGTTTTAAAACTTGTTTTGTTTTCCAGATTTATTATGTTGGTGTTAATATATTTTGTTAGAAAGTCTTTCTTAGCCTTTCCAAAAACAAAAATGTATTTATATTTATTTAGGGGTGAAAGTATAGCACCTACATCACAATAGTCTATTGAGCCTTCTGACCAATCCAATCCATTCACAAATTTTTTGCAGTAATTGTTTTTTCTCCGTCCCTCTCTGGTTAGTTCTCTGACATCGAAAGGTGGTTTGAAAAGGAAATAGTTAGGTACAACCGATGTTCCACACATGTATGCCATCTCTTTCATATAAAGAGTGATTTTTTTGAGGTTAGGATTTTCATGCATTAGTATTTGACAGATCACGTGGGATTTCAGACATGGTGTCAAAGAGAAAGATGCTCAGTATGCTTTGACATTTCATCATGAATAGACTTACTAACGAGCAACGCTTGCAAATCATTGAATTTTATTACCAAAATCAGTGTTCGGTTCGAAATGTTCGGTTCGACAAATTTTGTTCAGCGATGAGGCTCATTTCTGGTTGAATGGCTACGTAAATAAACAAAATTGCCGCATTTGGAGTGAAGAGCAACCAGAAGCCGTTCAAGAACTGCCCATGCATCCCGAAAAATGCACTGTTTGGTGTGGTTTGTACGCTGGTGGAATCATTGGACCGTATTTTTTCAAAGATGCTGTTGGACGCAACGTTACGGTGAATGGCGATCGCTATCGTTCGATGCTAACAAACTTTTTGTTGCCAAAAATGGAAGAACTGAACTTGGTTGACATGTGGTTTCAACAAGATGGCGCTACATGCCACACAGCTCGCGATTCTATGGCCATTTTGAGGGAAAACTTCGGAGAACAATTCATCTCAAGAAATGGACCGGTAAGTTGGCCACCAAGATCATGCGATTTGACGCCTTTAGACTATTTTTTGTGGGGCTACGTCAAGTCTAAAGTCTACAGAAATAAGCCAGCAACTATTCCAGCTTTGGAAGACAACATTTCCGAAGAAATTCGGGCTATTCCGGCCGAAATGCTCGAAAAAGTTGCCCAAAATTTGACTTTCCGAATGGACCACCTAAGACGCAGCCGCGGTCAACATTAAAATGAAATTATCTTCAAAAAGTAAATGTCATGGACCAATCTAACGTTTCAAATGAAGAACCGATGAGATTTTGCAAATTTTATGCGTTTTTTTAAAAAAAAAGTTATCAAGCTCTTAAAAAATCACCCGTTATATACTGTTTTCATTGCCATGACAGTATTGAATATCCAAAAAGGCAACGGAAGATCTATTTATTTGAAACATTTTACAACCGAGTTTGGTGACCAACTAAAATAACTATTATTTTTGTGAACCCTTTATATACAGTTTTTATTTTCATAAAATCGACAGTGTTAATTTACTCTTTCAACTCAAATGGAGCACGCAAATAAAAGGAAGAAAAAAATTTCAAAATCATGACGTCGTTTTTGAATTTGAATATTTTATTAATTTAAATTTAAAAGTTAAATGCGGATTTTCAACGTCATCAAAATTTGAGCCAATGATATGGTTTCAAAGTAAGAAGAAGCACATTTGATGACGTATAAGGACTACATCCAAGTGTGATTGGATCAATATTTTGATTCATTTAATTTGCTTAACGATCCTCCGAAAGAAGGCATCAAATATAAATTTCGACAAAAGGATGGTAGAAGTCTCCTAATACTAAGGCAAAACGATAACAAACTCAAAATTGACTGTGAAACATGGCATGCAATAACTCGAATTGGAATATTTTTAACTACATTCGTTTGCTGGAACAACATATTGCAAAAACAAATTGCATATTTTTATTATAATTTTTATATACCTACATGTGCCGATCTGAATAAAACATATATACAAATTTCTGATATTAAAGGATTCTATGAAAAGGATGTTGAAATTGATTTAACCCGTCTATGTTTCGAGTTTGGTAAAAAAAAATGGTTAATACAATAAAACAAGATGTAAAAATTTATAAATTACTTTCAAGAATGGAAAATAAATGAAATATGAATAAAAGGAAAATTAAGTACTTTATTTTTTATTTATTTAAATTGGATTAAAAATTTTAAACAAAGGTGTCCGCAATTGACTGAATTAAATTTCTGACGTCTCTTACAATTGTAGGTTATATTATTTCCTAAATATTCTATTATTTCCAATGGTGGTTGTAAATTACCAAAGCTATCGAAATATTCAATAAAATCTTTATTTTTATAGTATGCTACCCAATGCGTACCGGCTCCTTTATGTGAGTCTAAATTAACTATACCACATTCTCTATAACGAGGTTTTTTTGGTAGTTATATAAACATATAAACATCTCTAAAATAGGGAATATGTTTTTTGCCGAATGTTTTTAAATCAATATTACTTAGAGGTACATTGGGTAGATGTTTTATTAGTTTTTTGTCGAATTTTTGTTATCCACTATGATCCCCAGTCCTTTCTTATATGGTTTAAGGTAAAGCCCTTTACAATTGGTAATGAATTAATTAAATTATTCATCAACCCTCTCCCGCGAACGTTTCTTTTACAATTAATTTTATTATTCGAATAAACAATCATTTTATATAATTTCTGAAATGAAAAAAAAAAAAAACATAAATTTGAATGAAATAACCAACATGTAATCAGTTGTTAAAATGCGTTTAGTTAAACAGGATACAAATATTAATGTGCGAAATTTAGATTTCACACAAAATAATTCTAATCAAACGAGACATAGCTCCTTATTACCGAACTCTATAAGAGCATTGATAGTGGGACCTTCTAATTGTGGAAAAACAAATGTCTTGCTGAGTCTAATTGAAAGCCCTAATGGATTGAAATTTGAAAATATATATTTATATTCAAAGTCCTTGTATCAACCGAAATATGAGTATCTAAAGAAACTTATAACACCTATAAAGGGTATGGGATATTACACTTTTACGGATAATGTTGATGTCATACCACCGGACGAAGCAAAATCAAATTCTCTAATGATATTTGACGATGTTGCTTGTGAAAAACAAAACAATATTCGAAGTTATTTTTCTATGGGTAGACATAAAAATGTCGATTGTTTTTATTTGAATCAAACATATACCCGAATTCCTAAACATTTAATTCGAGATAATTCCAATGTAATTATAATGTTCAAACAGGACGAAATGAATATGAAGCACATCTATAATGATCATGTTGGTTCCGATATGAAGTTTAATAAATTTATGGAAATTTGTCGAGAATGTTGGAAAGATAAATATGGATTTTTAATTATAAGCAAAGACGATGATATTACATGTGGACGCTATAGAAAAGGGTTTGATGTATTCATATTATTACTAAATATATAAATATTCTTTTGATTACAACAGACGACAATATAAAACGAACAGCAGTCGATATAAAAGACCAGCTATCAACATAAAACAAGCAGATATCAGTATAATAGGATCTGCTGTCAGTCTAATAGGAACTGCTACCAGTATAATAGGAACTGCTACCAGTCCGATAGAAACTGCTACCAGTCCGATAGGAACTGCTACCAGTCCGATAGGAACTGCTACCAGTCCGATAGGAACTGCTACCAGTATAATAGGAACTGCTACCAGTCCGATAGGAACTGCTACCAGTCCGATAGGAACTGCTATCAGTAAAAAAACTAGCATATATCTGTTTAAAACAGACTGCACACCAGTTAAAAACAACTGCCCACCAGTTTAAAATACCTGCCTACCACTTTAAAACGAACAGCTAGCAGTTTGCAACAAACTGATTATTGGTTGAAACATTGACACACATTAACAATGGATGAAAAAATATTAAAGGAATTAATAAAGTCGCGAAAAATTTTAACACAAAAATTTCAGAGTATCAAATTGGGAGAAAATGAAATAGCGAATAAGTTGGAAAGCACATTTAAACCTCTAACAGAACCACTAAATAAATTCATTAAAATATCTCATGAAAATATTAAAAGACCTCCACCTGAAAATCATGATATAAAATTTGAAACCAGTACACCAAATAAAAAGTATAAAAAGGAAAACAGATTTTCTAGTAAAATCTATAAAGATGAGTTTGATAGCTTGAGTGAAGAGGAAGAAGAAGCAAAGGAGGATAAGTTTTTTTCGCAATCAGAGGAGGAAGATACAATTGACTTATCTTCTTTGAATAGAGATGGAAAACTTGATACCATATATGGACCGCATAAAGAGAATGATGTTGATGTTTGTTTGTTTGCTGACAAAATTATTATTGGAAATCAATCTTGGGCTAATACGCATGGGCTATATGAATTGTTTTTTTATAAAAATCCTAAGAGTTATGATTCATATGAGCTGGATATATACAAAAAGATTTTAATTAAATGCACATCGAAGAAAACATGACCCCAATGAACAAATTAAAGGAAGCAAAGGTTTTAAATATACAAAAATAATAAAAAGGTTATTTCAATCTACTCACACAGGTAAAGGCCTTATGAGCGTAAGTCTTCAAAACCCGCACTATATATACTGGGACAATCCCAACGAATTGGTGGAAAGATTAAAGCTTCTCATAGCATCACAAAATGCTGGTCATACTAATCAAAATAACTAAATAGTATCTATAATTGAAGAATTAAAGGAATCAGATATAATATACTGACGTTGAAGAAACTCAATTAATCATAAGATGAGTGTTGACAAGTTCGGTCACTTTTCAGATTCTGATATATTGAGGAGAAATTTTCCGAAAATATTGGGAATTGGTCTTGATGATCATAACAACCTCGATATCCGAAATAAGAAAATCAAAAATTTGGGTCCGCCGTCAGAAGTGGGAGACGCTGTCAACAAATTTTATCTACCGTTCACGAGAAATATTAAACGCAGAAATTATTGATAATAAAAAAATATACTACAGTTGAAGGATAAACTTGATGAAGTTTATAATAATATTTGTGTATCTGTACCATCAACCAATTGTAAAAAACAATAAGATATTAATATAATAAAAAAAAAGAGAAAAGAAAAATTGTAAATGAACTGCATACTCAAGCCCGCAAAAAGTTCCCACGACGAAGAGTTATTATGAAAGGAATTGACGATTCATGGCAGGCAGATTTAGTTGAAATGGGGAATTATTCAAAATTTAATATAGGATTCAAATATCTATTAACAGTTATAGACAACTTTTCAAAATATGCGTGGGTAGAACACACTAAAACTAAAAATGCTTCCGATGTTTCCGCTGCATTCCAAAGAATATTGAATTTGGGTCGAATACCAAAAAATTTACAAACTGACGATGGAAAGGAGTTTTTTAATAAAGATTTTAAACGATTAATGAATAAGTATAAAATTAATCACTATTCTACATATAGTACAATGAAGGCGTCAATTGTTGAGCGTTTCAACCGTACCTTAAAATCTATCCTGTTTCGTGAATTTTCATTTAAGGGAACCTATCAGTGGATCAAGATATATAAGGATTTAGTAGATACATACAATAATAAAGAACATAGAACAATAAAATGACCCCCATTAATGTAAACCCTGAGAATGAGAAAATGTTATTAAACACTGTATACAACCACTTGAAAATATTTAAACCGTCAAATTTTCATGTGGGGGATTATGTACGCATAAGCAAATATAAAAATATATTTGAAAAAGGATATACACCAAACTTTAGTACAGAGATTTTTAGAATTAAATCTGTTCAAATTACAAATCCAGTTACATATACATTGGAAGACTATCAAGGAAATCCGATTAAAGGAGGTTTCTATAAGGAAGAGATTATACACACATGCTTTCCTAATGCGTACCTCGTTGGGAAAGTTTTAAAAACGAAGGCAGATAAAGTATATGTTAAATGGTTGGGGTTCTTCAATCAACACAACTCCTGGATAAATAAAAATGAAATACTTTAAGAAAAATTATATCACTCAATTATATATTTTGTTTGTCATTAGTTAAATAGCATTCATAATGTCAATAACATTAGCATTAAGCGGAAGATCGCCGGTTTTAACTGCCAATTATTTTCCACCAATCCAACTTCCAGACGAGTATGAATGTTCTCTAATAGATTTTCATTCTTACAACTCCATTCCAAACGTTGACTATGACAACAATTTATTTCATATCGGTGACATGACAATCGAAATACCTGTCGGATCTTACGAGTTGGAAGATATTGTATCCTATATAAAATCAGTATATGGAAAACATAATGGAGAAAAAACTTTAGAGATCGCAGCTAACAATAATACGTTACAAATTGAAATATATTCTTCACACGATGTTATTTATTTTAATCGAGATCGTTCACTAGGAACATTCTTTGTATTTGATGAACGAATTTTGTTATCGAAAGAAAGTCATAAATCGTATCTACCTGTTAACATTTTGAAAGTGAACGCCGTACAAATACAATGTAATATAATTACAGGAGCATATTTAAACAATTTACCAGTACATACTATACACGAGTTTGCTATAAACGTGTCTCCAGGATATAAAATGGATGAAATACCTAAAAACCTAATTTATTTACCAGTAAACGTCAAAGAAATCAGTTCACTTAAAGTTTGGATTGTTGATCAAGAAGATCGTTTAATAAATTTTCGTGGAGAAGAAATTACACTTCGATTGCATCTCAGACCGAAATGATTATTTATAATAAATACGGGAATAAAAGAAAAGATATACACATTCCTTTCCAATCAGTCAAACCTAAAAGACTACCATTGACAAAAAAAAATATTTTTTTTTTAAATCTTTAAAATTTCGATTAAAAAATTATGTCTGAAATACTTAATGTTGGTGAAAAGCCACTCACAGACGAGAATATAATAAAAAAAGACTATCATACATATGTATCATATATACAATCTTTTAAAAATAACGATGAGATAAGAATAACAACTCAAAATCAGGACTTGTATGTATTACCCAGTGAAAGCTACATTTTCATAGAAGGCTGTGTTACACTGGTAGGGGGTGCGAAAACATCTAATGCTCGATTGCGAAACAACTGTGTGGCACACATGTTTGATGAAATTCGATATGAAATTAATGGCGTTGAAATCGATCGAACTCGCTATTTAGGATTATCTAGCACCATAAAGAATTATGCCTCTCTGGACGACTTTGAAAGTAATATGATGAAAAATGCTGGATGGAATAACGGTAACGATCTAACAATGGGGGTGTTCAACTTTTATGTTCCACTTAAGATGTTATTGGGGTTTGCCGAAGATTACACTAAAGTTATATTGAATAGCAAACACGACCTCATAATGCTACGTAGCTCAAGTGACAACAACGTATGTTATTCCACAGATGTAGCTGAAGTTTTAAATTTAACAATAACAAATATAACATGGCGAATTCCACACATACACCTTTCTGATACATCGAAAATAAAAATTATGAAAACCATAAAAGATGGAACGTCTTTACCACGTGCGTTCCGTAGCTGGGATTGTCATTTTAATCCAACATTTTATGGTGCAACAAAGTGTAATTGGAATGTAAAGCTGTCTGTAAACAGAGAAAGGCCGCGTTTCATTTTGTTTGCGTTCTCAAAAGATACAACATTTTCACACTGTAATTTGACAAACATGAAAGTCCACCTAAATTCAGAAACATATCCATACGATGATTTAAACTTGAAATTTTATGATAACCGATATGCTGTTCTATATGATATGTACGCTAAATTTCAACAAAGTTATTATATGCGCGAACCACAACCAATCCTTTTATGTGAAAAATTTAAGGAAACCCCTGTAATAGTAATTGATGTTAGTCATCAGAATGAAATGGTTAAAAGCGGACCTATTGATGTTAAAATTGAGTTTGAAACAAACAAAGCTATTCCTGAAACACATCTGCATATTGTTTAATACTTCACGATCGATTGCTTGAGTATACACCTTTAACAGGAATAGTTAGAAAAATTATTTAAACATTTTTAAAATTATATACTTACACAACATTATTGTATGAATGAAATTACCAAAATAAAAACACAAATTTACAATTATATTTGAAACTTAATAACAAGTCTTTTTATTTTTAACTATAAATAGGCAACGAAAATATTAATTAACAAGGAAAATACAAATCTAAATAAATAAATATATATATTAATAACAAAAGTAATATTGTTTAATTACAAATTCAATTCGTTAAGCTCGTCTAAAGAAGCCAAGTCTTGATTATTAACCCCATTAAAATTACAATCAAATGTCATGAGATTTATTGAACTTAAATCTATATCGACATTTTCACTTTCTCTCAGTTCATCTAAAGTCGCAAGATCTAGATTGTTGATATCACTTAAACTGTAATCAAACGTCATTAAATCAATCGAGTTCAGATCAATATTTTCAATATAATTGTGTGATGGACTTTCTATTTCATAATGTCCCCAAGCATATGTATTTATACCGTCGGACTTAATTTTTCTTTTGTCGTCATCGTAGCTTAAAGTTATTTTATTGATTTGATTAGTATAAATTATATGCTTTTTAGATCTAAATGTGATCATATTATCACAATATTTTTTCTTATTTAATAAGCAGTCTCGGTAGGAGTCTATTGTATATTTATTAAGGACAGACTTTTATACGCATTTAGATTTTTTTATGAGGGCTTCGTCTTGTACACTTATAGCATTCATTTTCGGTCTCAATCCTACAAATTCTGTCATAATTTTTCCACAATTTTCATCCTTCATCATTCCTAATACCTTTTTATTTAGTAGCGGTATATTGAAAGGATTATCTGAAGGATACTCTGAGGTATCAAACCTATCCTGAATATCCTGTAATGTCAGTTCTTTATAGAAATCTCTACCTATAAAGGAATATGTGAATGAATCCATATAATTATCCATATAATTTAAATAAAAATCTTCCTGGAACTTTTTCTTCATGAATTCATAATGGAAATCATACATTAACCATTTGGAAAGTTCCAAGACAGAGAACCCTAAATAAATTGGTTTGTCGTATAAAGTCTTTACAAGACTCAACTGAATGGCAACCATGTCATCAGAAAACTGTGTCAAACTATGGAAATTCGGTTTCGCTATCCATGCCTGTGCACCCAATCTATTCCTATCTGTTCTCTCCTAATTTTTAACAATTTTGACATCCTTTCTTTTGTCAACATTTTCCATGGTTTTCCCGTAGACTGAATTATTCAATAGCTTGAAAAAGTCTTTTTCGAAAGCATTCTTCGCCATGGTTCTATGATAATTGTTTTTTTCGATGTATGGTTTTAACCAAGCTTCCTGTTTAAAAGAAAGGATACGGTTAACCTTTTCTAAAACCAACCCATTCGCTAAACATTGTTTTAGAACTCGAGAGTGTATTGGATACGATTGTTTTGTCGAAAAATCTGTTATTAATTTCTTACACTTTGATCCCCCAACCTTCTTGTTTTCAGCACAGAACGGTAAGTCGTTATGCGCTTTGTGTAAACAAGTTGGATATGAAATATCCGCATCAATAAAGTACGCTCTGTCTCCATCGTCAGCTAATTTCATGATTTCTCCTTTGCGACTTTTTAGGTAGATATTGTGACATTGCCCACCCATACAAATTATTCGCATCAGGATACATGAGATATTCTGACGGTTTACTCATGTATTTATTATTTGCTTTTGTATGTCGTTTGCAGCATTGGACAATGCCACCTCGAATCCCATTCTTACAGAAATTGTACATGTCAATGTCTGTTAAAAGTTCCAATTCTACCTTTGTATGTTTTAACATAGCATCCCACGAAAGACCTGGTGCGGTATAATAATGACTAGGGTCTAAATTATGAATTTTCTTACAAACCGCTATAAAATTTTCAAAAACGTCAGTCACTATTAAGACGTCGGCCTTCAGATACAATTCCATGTAATCTTTCAGATTCTGACATCCAAATCTTGACCACACATCTTGAGCATGTTTATAGTCTTGCACCGAACATTCTTTGTTTATGAAATGGTTAAAAAAATAATTTCTTGGTGGAAGTTTATTTTCCGAAAGTTTAGAATAACTAGATATATATTCATAGGGGAAGGTACCTTTCTTATTCATAAGTTTAAAATCAATATCATTGGGAAATTGTTTTCGAATACTATGAAAATCTTGTTCGGGTAAGTTTTTAGCCAACATATCTAAACTAGCTGCCATGATTCTAAATGAGTCTAAAAACCTCAATTCTAATCTATTTTTCCCACCCATTTTAATGAAATGGGAAAGTGAAACATACAATTCCTTATTCAAAGGAATTACTTTGGTTTCACCATCGAATTCAGACAGCTCACTGATGAAAAGGTGGCAGTCATATGAAGAAAAATTATGGAAGTATACTGGGACAAATTTAGCTATCTGATGCTGTATTTTTTTATTTTTTATTTATTATGAATTACAATACAAAGTAAATTTATATTCTAATTTTGGGTCCAGGGATTGAGCCGGGGTAACTAAGACCATTGTAGCTAGTTATTGCAGCGACAGACCAGAGCCTCTGGTGGGAATTGAACCCACAACCCCCACGCTGATAGCCGAGCACACTACCAGCTCGACTACCGGGGCGCTCATCTGATGCTGTAAGTTACAAGCATTATGTGCTCCCCCTCTGAAATTTCCGGTTAAATGACAGTGGTCTCTCACTCTATCATCACCTAAAGTCTCATCACATATATAACAGTTTACTGCAGTCATAAATTGGGTTTCCTCTAATACAGAACTTATCCAGACTGCTATCGTAGCTACATTTAATTACATAACTAAAAGCACAAGGAACGTGCTTCTTCAACTCTACAGTTTTTGTTGAAGTTGCGGTGTTTGTTGAATTCTGCAACACACACTCAAAGTCGGCATACACCACAAAAGGAACATCTAACTTTCGTTGATGGTGTTTATATTTCAAAATGGCTTTGTCCCCTTGTGGCAAGTGTGTTACTATGCCTCCACATTCCGGTTTGTGTCTCTGTAGTAGACCTTCTGAACCAAAATGTTGAATGCATCCATTGCATATACAAATTTTTGCTTTTCCTCGAGAAAATTGTGTGCTCAGTAGTCTATGGAAGAAAAATAAAAATATTAATATTTTTGTTTTAAAATAAAAAATATATATTTTTGTATTTTTACCTTGACATATTTTTAATCCATATGTAATGGAATTGCCCGTCTTTATGTAGCAGCATTAAATTTACGTGATTCACCTTTTCCTTTTTCGTTAGGTGGTACGGTCCCACAACCTCATTGTTTTCATATCCGAAAACATTTATACTAATATTGTCATTATTTGCTTCAAACAATGTAATGTGTTGAATGGCTAGAGGAAATTCTAGATCTTGAAAATTCAATTCAATGTCAGTTTGTAGAGGTATTCTATCATTATGAATATTCACGTTGTAGGAAGATGTGCAGTTCGCATTATTTGTGGGTGTGTGATCTAATGCTGCTACTAGACTCCATTTAAAACAGAATTCGTCCTGATTTTGAATCCCTCTCCTGGAATTCGGACATTTTTCTTCTAATTATGTCAACTTGATCATCAAAAAGCTGGTTTATATCATCGGCCATGGTTACTAAGGACATTTTCGCCATATGGTTAAAAGATGTTGGACTACTTATTCCATCAGAAATAGGATTGACCAGTTTTTTATTTGTAGCTTGTCTTGACGTTGTTGGTTGTTCTTCACCTCCATTAACACTCAAAGTCTTTGCGACAATAGCAGGTTTAACAAAATCCGCTAGCAGCTCCATATTAAATTTAATAATATTATGGTCTACTAGCCTGAGACTTAGTAGTTTTACCAAACTTTGTTTCGTTTCATATAAAAACTCTTCAGGTGTCAAAGTGTTGTTTTTATTTAAATATTCATATGTCGCAACACGGTTCGAAAATGTACTTTTTATGTGATTAACATTCTGATTAATAAAAGATGCAACATTTCGCTTATGTTCATTGGTACGAACATGGCTTACTTTTGCAGCTACATCTACATTGCAATCTTCGCAAAAAATAGTTTTTTTAATCGGTGCGGTTTGAGTATTTTGTGTTGTTTGTGGGATTAATGCGTCTACTCCTGTATTACTAGTCGTTATTGGTGGTATTGAACTTTGTCCATTGTCTGAGTATTGTTGAGGATGTTGTTGTTGTAACACATTGTTGTTCTTGTCGAATCCAGAATAAGTCGGGTTTATGTTGCTATTTGATCGATATTGTACATGTTTCAACTTTTTTGAATCTGGCTGATCCTCCATACCCATTGATCGCTTTCTAGTTTGAGATACTGCAGTTTCATTTGAATGGAAAGCTCGTATGTGGAACTTCACTGCATGCATCGTTACAAAAACTTGATTGCAGATTGGACAATGCAATTTTAAATGCCTTTCATATTGGCTTGAAATACCAAATCCAGCGTTGCATATGACACAAGTATACGAAGCCATTTTACTTTATTTATTTATTTTTTTTTTAACAATGTTAGAAATTTTTTAATAGTAAATACACTTTTTTGCAAGTACACAGTATTCGTTAGAATAAAAAACGAATTTAAATGATTTAACTTTTATAATTTGAAAATAATCTCAAAATTAATATATATGTTTACAGAATGATGCTTCACTCTCCAAAGGTCAACGAATACTGTATTCCTAGGACTAATTTCATTGTTTATTATAAAAAATAAATATACAGCCATTGGTATAGTTTATCTCTAACCACATGACAATAAACCCTTAATCTCAAAAATAAATATACATGTGTATACACTAACAGCCATTGGTATAGTTTATCCCTAACCATATGACAATAAACCTTTAAAAAGGATATCCTAAAATAAATAACACGGCGCTTGTCGTCATAAATTCTAACTCGTCATAAACGTTTCCACTAGCGTCTTAACTGGCGGTCAAAAAGCATGCCCAACAGGAACATCCCAATTTGAAATGTACCCGATATACCACCTACGTCGATCATAAAAATCGATGTCGATCTAAAACAAACTGTTTTGTGCATTTCTATTTTTACTGATACATCCTTCAGCCCCTTTATATTTTGACCTATAAATGAAAATAATACACAATTTTTTCGTGAAAATATTATTTTCCATTTTTTTATCTTCACCATACGACGTCCTTAAAAAAGGATGACCTAAAATAAATAACAACATATACACGAATATTATTATTTTCAATTTATGGCATGTCGCCTTAAACCAATCTGATCTACATGACATCAAAAACGGACACGGTCTTTAGCATACAATGGCAGACACAGAATTCTGACGCTCACAACTCTCTCCGCCATAACAAAAACAATCGTCCTTAAAAAACACTTGTCGCTACAAATTGCCTACCATTACATTGCCTTCCTTTTAAAAGGTGGTGAAGCGGATAAACACAGATTGTTTTGATCGGCGTCATGAGACGAAAGCGAAAGGACACACACAAGCATTAAAGGATAGATGTAACCTTTCGCTCTCATCTCTACTGCCCACGCAAATGAGTAGCCCCTTTACATGACATCAAAAACGGACACTGTCTTTAGCATACAATGACAGACACAGAATTCTGACGTTCACAACTCTCTCCGCCATAACAAAAACAATCGTCCTTAAAAAACACTTGTCGCTACAAATTGCCTACCATTACATTGCCTACCTTTTGAAAGGTGGTGAAGACAGATTGTTTTGATCGGCGTCATGAGACGAAAGCGAAAGGACACACACAAGCATTAAAGAACAGACGTAACCTTTCACTCTCATCTCTACTGCCCACCCAATGAGTACACACGAACAACTAGTAAAACTCTCTTACATACAATGTAATCTAACTGTTGATCATCAACCCCTAGTGAAAAACCTACCCCAATCACCTTTACAGACAATGCAGTCTAACTGTCAACTAACCTCCCACCCCTACAACCATCTGGATGAACACCTGACTGAACACCTGACCACCCCGACCTGACCCTCGTCAACAACCTGTCAAAATATTCAATCAAAATATGTGTCATTTATAGACAAACCGTATCTCCTCTCTACTGTCAGAGGTATCATGAAACTTTTGAGAAATATTTCATGTTGTCAGTTTTTGTATCAGTTTTGCATACTCTGAAGCAAAACAATTTGTTTGATTTTTTTAATTAAATTGAACTTATTTTAATTTCACCTTTTTTCCTTGTATAAAATAAAATTTTCCTCAGTTTAAGTAAAAATTTTAAATCAGCAAAATTGTCCTCAGTTTGAGTAAATATTTACTTGATTTGAGTAAACATTTATTTAGTTTTAGGAAATTTTCAGCAAAATTTTACTAAGATTAGTAAAAATTTATTTATTTTAAGGAAAATTTTGCTTAAATTTAGTAAAAATATTACTTGGTTTTAGGAACAATTTACTTAGATTTAGAAAAATTTCAGCAAAATTATACTTATATTTAGTAAAAATGTACTTGGTTTCCTAAATTTTAGTTCATTTTAACTCATTATAGGGTTAACTTTTTTATGAGTGTAGATGAAACCCCCCCCCCCAGGGGAAAATCCTGCGCACGGGCCTGGATAGACCCATTGTTAATTATACCGATCGACTTAGAATCACTTCGCTCCCGATTTTCCGCTCCAGAAACCACATATTGTATCAGAATGTCTTCAGGTTTTTGTGGTGAAAATAGAACAGATTGGTTCAGATTTATATATAGCTCCCATTCAAATTTCTCTCCCGATTTGACTTTTTCTGCTCCAGAATCCACATATTTTAACAGATCTTCTTCAAATCTTGCAGAATAGCTTATATTTCAACAGATTTACATATAGCTTCCATAAAAATTTCGCTCCCGGATTGATTTTTTCTGCCCGAAAAACAGCGCATTTTCACAGAATTTCTTCAAATTCAGCATAACACGTTATACTTGAACTGGAATAACTTATTGTGAAAGTTAGTCGTCACTTCATTCCATGTTTGGATATAGCCCCGATACAAATATTCTTCTCGATTTGACAAATTGGGTCAGGTCATAATAGCCTGTGATTAGGAAACATACAAAAATTGTTCCCGTTTAGTAATATATTTTATAGGAGTAGTAATATATATATATATGCTCTATGCAAAATATATTTGCAATCGGACCTTGGACCTAAATTTTATGGTCCTGTCCCGCCTGTTCCGCTTTTACTTTAGCTGAAATGTAACATGATATGGAAAATTTGATTAAGATCTAGTTCAAGATGTGGATTCTGGGTCAATTTTTCAAAATATTTGTGGAAAATATTTTTAATTAAAATGATACTACAAACATTTATAAAAAACATAATATCAATTAGCATTTCCACAGTGACTTTGACATTATTTCTGATTTTTGAATGAAATTATTTAAAGTTTGTTGGACTGATTTTTGCCCAATAATATACGTTATAACAGTTGATCGGCTACCTACCGACCTTCGTCCGGAACATTATTTTCAAAATAACAATGGCAAATCGCCACATTGCAATCAAACTTTCGTTATTTAGTTCTTTGTTGTACAACAGAAGCAGAAAAGGGAGCCGAGGTGGCGCAAGTCAGCGGAGAGAGTATTATGTCTTTGTGCATTATTTTGTAACATCCAAAAGGAAGCGAGATAGACCCATTGTTAATTATACCGGTCGATTTAGAATCACTTTTTGAATCGATTTAGCAATGTCCGACTGTCCTTCTATTGTTGTAATCAAATTACAAAATAAGTTTTGTGGGTCAAGTTCGAACGCTATTTAATTTAAAAAAAATCGGTTCAAATTATTTATTAGATATAGCCCCCATACTAATTTCACTCCCGATTTGACTTTTTCCACTCTATAAACCACATGTTTTATCTGATTGTATTCAAATTTGGCAAAACATCTTATATTTAAACTAGGAACACCCATAGAGAAAAAGGGTCAGATCGGTTCAGATTTATATATAGCTCACATACAAATTTCGCTGCCAATTTTACTTTTTCCGCTCTAGAAACCACATATTTTGGTCAGTTCATATTAGCCAATGATTAGGAAACATACAAAAATCCTTCCGGTTTTCACTTTTTTTACCAAATGGAATTGTATTCGGAGAGAAAGTGGACTTTAGCCTTTCCTTACTTGTTACCCTTCACTAGGGTATTAGGTCTTTGTGCATTTGTTTGTAACACCCAAAAGGAAACGAGTTAGACCCATCGTTTTCGACTACCGAATTGCTTGCAGGGAAACAACTCAAATTAGAAAACTGCAGACATTAAAACAACAACATAACATGGATATGAACATACATAACAACAAACGGTTGGTTTGTCAACAAAACAAAAAAGACCGTATCAACAAATACTCAATGGTTGTTGTATTTGGGACCAAAGTATGCAACGCCGCGCACAAAAACAACATTCCCGCTTTTTAAAATTATGGCGGAGGGAGAAGACTGCATACAGACGATTGAGAATAAAGAGCAATAATAAATAGGAAGATCGAGACTCGTATCTTTTGTCGATGAACACTTACAAAAAATAAGACTGAGCAAGACAAACTGAAACTTGACACAGTGGTACAATCGAAGAAAAAGAATGAAATTCTAATTCGAAGTGCTGACAAGGGGTGAAAGACTTCAATGGAGAAAGAAAAATTCCAGTCAAAAACAAGTAAAAAGACGTTAAATTCAGCCGAAAATGTATCTAGTTCCATCCCGCAGTTATTTTTCGAATATGTGAAGTTAAAAGAATTCTCGCAAGTCTCGACGTAAATAAATCTCCAGGCCCGGATGGCATTGCAGCGCTTGTCCTATGTAAGTGATCTTCGACGCATTCCCGCCCACTTCGCAATCTTTTCAACCTTGCATATCATGCAGGGGTTTTCCAGCGCGTTTGGAAAATATGATTTTATAGGTGTTTTCAGGAGTGTTTAGCTCACAACCACAATTTCACTGTCAGGACAATCCTCTAAAATGTTTGTAATTTAATCGGAAAGGGCGTCAAAGCCATTTAGGGACACCTCCCTTTCCGCGTTTGGACTTCTATACACAAATCCGAAATGTAGTACTTGTTTTCCAACCTTGAATTTAACCCAAAGGGAGTTAAATTCTGGATTTTCTGAGTTTAACTCTTGCTGGCTCTGGAACACTATGTCGTTGCGTACGTAAACCACAAGACCTCTGTGGGGAATAAAGAGGGACAGGGTGTGATACCCAGGTACGTGAAAATCCTGTGGATCAGAACCCTCACACACCTGAGTGTCACAAAGACCAAAAACATCAGGCCGATGAAATTGTACATGAGCGTAGACGGCAAAAAAGTTCGCTCTCAGCCCTCGTATGTTGGCAAATTTTATTTTAAACTTACCAACCATTAGGATACACAGAAAAAAAGTCAAAATATGATAATACATAATACAATTATCAAACCACCCCCCTTACCGTTGCTGTACTAACCCAATGCCTAGTGTTATGCCTTAGGAATTGGACGAACAAGGACAAGAAGAGTGACAATTGTATTACACGAAAGGGAATGGGAAAGGAAGAGGAGCGGAGCAACGCACACACCACAAGAAGAAAATTTGTGTGGTCAGTGAAATGCGGCTGCTGTTGTTGGTCTGCTTTACTGCAGTTGCTGTTCCCGCCGATGCTACTGTTGTTGTTATTATTATTTGTTGTTGTTTTGTTTTGGCACGCGGCGCGGTTTCCGTAAGATTTGGTTGGTTTTGTTGTTGATTGTTTTTCAATTTTAAAGCTGTGTTTTGTTGTTTTGAACTATTAGTTTTTATTTGTTTTAACAGAGTAAAGACGAGACACAACACGGACAACAGATAAACACTTGCACATCGGACGACGGACTGACAAACACCACAAGCGATTTTAGCATCCTCTTCTAAATCGCTAGATAATTTAGTGAAAATGGCGGATAAAATTGGAGATATACAAGTTGCTCGAAGTCCAAACATATCCGAAGTTTATTCTCTGACCGATGTTATGGCGCAGATTGAAAGCATCAACTCTGCGCTACGCAATCTACAAAAAACCAAAGATATGTCCGGAAGTCGATTTAGGTAGAGGTAGATCCAAAGATTCGACATCCAGTCGAAACTCGTCTTCAAACGGCATCTGTTACTACCATAGCAGATTTAAAAATAGAGCTCGCAAGTTCCGTCCTCCATGTTCATTCATCAATAATTCTTCGGAAAACTCGCACCTCGGTCACAAGAGGCGACAAGTGATCGTTGGATTTGGTAAGAGCATATAACCAAATACCGGTAGCTCCAGACGATGTACCGAAGACTACAATCATCACCCTATTTGGTCTGTTTGAATTTCAACACATGACTTTTGGATTATGCAACGCCGGCCAAACCTTCCACCGGTTCATCCACGAAGTGCTCCGTGGACTGGACTTTTGTTTCAGTTATATCGATGACATCCTGATCGCTTCCGAAACAGAAGAAATGCATTTCAAACATCTGGAACAAGTATTTCAAAGTCTTCAAGAATAAGGAGTAGTAATATATATATATATATATATATATATATATAATACAAAATATATTTGCAATCGGACCTTGGACCTAAATTTTATGGGGGTACATACCCGCCTGTTCCGCTTTTACTTTAGCTGAAATGTAACATGATATGGAAAATTTGATTAAGATCTAGTTCAAGATGTGGATTCTGGGTCAATTTTTCAAAATATTTGTGGAAAATATTTTTAATTAAAATGATACTACAAACATTTATAAAAAACATAATTTCAATTAGCATTTCCACAGTGACTTTGACATTATTTCTGATTTTTGAATGAAATTATCTAAAGTTTGTTGGACTGATTTTTGCCCAATAATATACGTTATAACAGTTGATCGGCTACCTACCGACCTTCGTCCGGAACATTATTTTCAAAATAACAATGGCAAATCGCCACATTGCAATCAAACTTTCGTCATTTAGTTCTTTGTTGTACAACAGAAGCAGAAAAAGGAGCCGAGGTGGCGCAAGTCAGCGGAGAGAGTATTATGTCTTTGTGCATTATTTTGTAACACCCAAAAGGAAGCGAGATAGACCCATTGTTAATTATACCGGTCGATTTAGAATCACTTTTTGAATCGATTTAGCAATGTCCGACTGTCCTTCTATTGTTGTAATCAAATTACAAAATAAGTTTTGTGGGTCAAGGTCGAACGCTATTTAATTTAAAAAAAAATCGGTTCAAATTATTTATTAGATATAGCCCCCATACTAATTTCACTCCCGATTTGACTTTTTCCACTCTATAAACCACATGTTTTATCTGATTGTATTCAAATTTGGCAAAACATCTTATATTTAAACTAGGAACACCCATAGAGAAAAAGGGTCAGATCGGTTCAGATTTATATATAGCTCACATACAAATTTCGCTGCCAATTTTACTTTTTCCGCTCTAGAAACCACATATTTTGGTCAGTTCATATTAGCCAATGATTAGGAAACATACAAAAATCCTTCCGGTTTTCACTTTTTTTACAGAATGGAATTGTATTCGGAGAGAAAGTAGACTTTAGCCTTTCCTTACTTGTTACCCTTCACTAGGGTATTAGGTCTTTGTGCATTTGTTTGTAACACCCAAAAGGAAACGAGTTAGACCCATCGTTTATTATACAGATCGGCTTAGAATCACTTTATGAGTCGATCTAGCAATGTCCGTCTGTCTGACTGACGTCTGTCCACCTAGTCGACTACCGAATTGCTTGCAGGGAAACAACTCAAATTAGAAAACTGCAGACATTAAAACAACAACATAACATGGATATGAACATACATAACAACAACGGTTGGTTTGTCAACAAAACAAAAAAGATCGTATCAACAAATACTCAATGGTTGATGTATTTGGGACCAAAGTATGCAACGCCGCGCACAAAAACAACATTCCCGCTTTTTAAAATTATGGCGGAGGGAGAAGACTGCATACATACGATTGAGAATAAAGAGCAACAATAAATAGGAAGATCGAGACTCGTATCTCTTGTCGATGAACACTTACAAAAAATAAGACTGAGCAAGACAAACTGAAACTTGACACAGTGGTACAATCGAAGAAATTTCTAAAAGAATGAAATTCTAATTCGAAGTGCTGACAAGGGGTGAAAGACTTCAATGGAGAAAGAAAAATTCCAGTCAAAAACAAGTAAAAAGGCGTTAAATTCAGCCGGACCGAATCTTATATACCCTCCATCACGGAGTGGAATCCACAGTATTACCGACTGATTAGAGACTGTCGACTTTACATAGAACTTCTGAACCATACTTGGAAAATTGTGATATTTTGTTTGCACATTACGACATTTGTTAACTATTTTAAGGTACACTTATGTTCTCTTTTTTTAAATAAATTGTGATGTCTCACTTTTATAATATTACTAGTCCTTTACTATATACTAGGATGGGTCACGATTTTTTTTCGAGTTTTCCGAGGTCACAGCTAAAAATTAATATTTTTTGAACAATATATAGAAGGAATGAATGCCTTTCGAATGATGATGATTATCGAACAAAAAATGACGTCACTGACTACATTTTTGTGAACTAATACAGGAGAGCCAATTTTTTCAAACTCTTTATACAAATATTTGCGCTGCAGCGTCCGATATTCATCATTTGTTTAGAAAATATTACCACTAAATAAGAAAAATGTTCCAATAATTCGACCAATAAGTTAAAATAATATAATAAGTTACAATAATAATACAAGAATCAATATTTATATTTAAAGTGCTTTCTAGGGTCTATTATTTTAGCAAAAAATGACAGAAATGCAACACAAAACAAATTACACGGAAAAAATATGATTTTTATGTGTGTTTTCGGAACGTGTAGCTCACAGACGGCTTGATCTAGGAACGAAACATTTCGCTAATCATCATTAAACAATCCAAACTTTATTTTCAAGCGGTGACTTGAAATTCTTTTTCCATTTGTATGGATACGATATATAAATATAATACTTCAAATGTAATCAAAAAGTGAAAAGTTTCTGTACGAACAACGTCTTCGCACCAAAGTTCTTTCTTCTCCCAGGGGAAGTAAAAGCTTTCGGTTGTGTGTAAGAAGTGTAATGGACAACTCATATATTCTAACTCTTGTTAAATATGGCCAAATATTCACTAACGCGGTGTGGAAAGCTAACCTATTGACTGAAATATTTGCACGGAATTCATCCTGCGGAAAGCAATCAATCACTCTCCGTGATCGAAAATGTATCTAGTTCCATCCCTCAGTTATTTTTTCGAACATGTGAAGTTAAAAGAATTCTCGCAAGTCTCGACGTAAATAAATCTCCAGGCCCGGATGGCATTGCAGCGCTTGTCCTATGTAAGTGATATTCGACGCATTCCCGCCCACTTCGCAATCTTTTCAACCTCGCATATCATGCAGGGGTTTTCCAGCGCGTTTGGAAAATATGATTTTATAGGTGTTTTCAGGAGTGTTTAGCTCACAACCACAATTTCACTGTCAGGACAATCCTCTAAAATGTTTGTAATTTAATCGGAAAGGGCGTCAAAGCCATTTAGGGACACCTCCCTTTCCGCGTTTGGACTTCTATACACAAATCCGAAATGTAGTACGTGTGTTCCAACCTTGAATTTAACCCAAAGGGAGTTAAATTCTGGATTTTCTGAGTTTAACTCTTGCTGGCTCTGGAACACTATGTCGTTGCGTACGTAAACCACAAGACCTCTGTGGGGAATAAAGAGGGACAGGGTGTGATACCCAGGTACGTGAAAATCCTGTGGATCAGAACCCTCACACACCTGAGTCTCACAAAGACCAAAAACATCAGGCCGATGAAATTGTACATGAGTGTAGACGACAAAAAAGTTCGCTCTCAGTCCTCGTATGTTGGCAAATTGTATTTTAAACTTGCCAACCATTAGGATACACAGAAAAAAACAAAGTCCAAATATGATACAATACATAATACAATTATCAAACCACCCCCCTTACCGTTGCTGTACTCACCCAATGCCTAGTGTTATGTCTTAGGCATTGGACGAACAACGACAAGAAGAGTGACAATTGTATTACACGAAAGGGAATGGGAAAGGAAGGGGAGGGGAGCAATGCACATACCACAAGAAGAAAATTTGTGTGGTCAGTGAAATGCGGATGCTGAGACCAAGGATGAGAATGAAAAGATTTTCAGGATGGAAAATAGGAGGAATAAGTTAACTCCAAGATTTTCCAAATGTGAAGTTCTTGTCGATAACGGCATAACGCTTCAATCTACGCAAAATCAAAAGGTTCATAAATCTAAAATGAAACTGAGGAAAAGAAAAAAACAAACAACTCTTACTTCTATTTTAGCTTGCCCCTTATGAAAACACAAATACTAGAAATACAAAGAATTGATGAAGACCAAAATGTAATCGCACTAAAACTCGGAAGAAGTAGAACAATTGAAAGCCACTTTGGCCTAATACACATAGCAAACTTGGACGAATACACTGGACAAGTTCAGAAACTCGGTCAAATTATTGAATCTTTTGCTAATCACAGCACATTAACAAATTCAATTAACGTCTCAAAACTTAAGTTAAAAGTATTAGAAGACAAACTTCGGACCTTAAACCCATATAATAGACGAAAACGAGGACTTATAGATGGTTTAGGTATCGCAATTAAATTTGTTACAGGAAACATGGACATAAACGACGCAAAAGCCATTAATGAGGAAATTTGACGTTTAGAAGACGCTACATCTAACTCAGGATCAATGTTGGAAAGTCAGCACAAGATCAACTTACAAATGATGCAAAGATTCGAAAACATGACAATACATATAAACAGAGAACAAGATATTTTGGAAAAATTTATTAATACATTATTTAAACAAACGACGAAAGAAAGAAACACAATTTTGACTGAGATGCAGTATCTGAATCAATTAAACTACAATATAGATGTTGTATCAACCCATATATCAGATATAGCTGAGGCAGTCGTACTCCCTAGACTTAACATAATATCTAAGTTAATCCTTCATCCTGACGAATTAGATGAAATTCGAAATCACCTTCGTGACCAGAAAGTGGACATAATATCAGATGAACATTTATACGAACTTTTGGAATTCCAATCTTACTACAATCATAGCAAATTAATATTTAATATAAAAATTCCAACTTTATCACAAGACACGAATATATTATACCACTTAATTACATTGCCAATAAATAAAACTAAAAAAATTATCACAAAACCATATATTAACGCCGGTAACAACTACATCCACCATTTAACAGAGATTTGCCCAAAGATTGAGAATATCTACTACTGCAAATCATCCACTCATACAGAAGAAACCATAAACTCAACTTGCATCAATAAAATCCTTAACAACCCTCTTGTCCATTTAACGATGTGGGCCATACATCGCAAATTTTCCAACCAGAAGACAACTACATAATTTTTATAAACGTTGAAAACATATTAATAAAGTCTACTTGCAGCAAAACCAACATAACCGTGAGAGGAACTGCTTTACTTCACTTCCAAAATTGTTCGGTATTTATTGGAGGATTCGAATACAAAAACAACCCTTCAGTGCATTGGGATCATACATTCGTGGTCCCACCAAATTATAACAAACGTCAATAACAGAAACCTTGAACTTGGAAAGACTCAGAGACTTCAGCCTCGAAAATCAAAGATCCGTATTAACCCTAAAAAAAGGAACAACCATGAAGAGTAACATCATCATATCTACAACAGTATTACATATCTTATTCGTAATGGTCCCTACCTCTGGCATGGAGAAGACAAAAAATCACATACCGCACTGAACCTGTCCCCACCGAAATCGCTGTGGCCATCGCTTTACTCTAAGGGGGAGGAGTTATGTTATCACATCAGCCCCCACCAAAACTACCGAGAGCCTAGTACAATCATAATTCCCGTAACACCACCGACAAACACCATTTCATCACCAACACCGAAACCACCGCAGTAAAGAAACACCATCCACAACAATAACTGCAACAGTCCAAACAACCAAATTGGAGCAACGGAAGCAGACGTCGAAACGCAACAACAACAACAGCCAACAACGAAAGTTGACACCGAGTATTTAACTCTTAATAAATATATTTGTAGTATGTATGTAATAGTAGTAATAAGTAATATTGAAAGTTAGTACGTAGCATTTAATAATTATGTATGTAGTATGTGTACACCATACCTACAATGTTCCACGTCGAAACGCAACAACAACAACAACAACAACAACAGCCAACAACGAAAGTTGACACCGAGTATTTAACTCTTAATAAATATATTTGTAGTATGTATGTAATAGTAGTAATAAGTAATATTGAAAGTTAGTACGTAGCATTTAATAATTATGTATGTAGTATGTATACACCATACCTACAATGTTCCACTTACCATTACCTCTCTAAAATCCATGTCAGCAATTAATTCTACTTTAATTTTTCTTTACTTAATTCCTAGAATTTAATGCCAGCAAATTTACATTGTTTTAATTTGATATATATTTTCGCAAAACTAAAAAATAAAATCAATTGTATTACAACCACCAAACAGTGCTCTTCTTATTAACTAACGTAACTCGCGGCAAAAAGCTCGGCGTATTGACCCTCCGGAGTTGAGTGAATCGAATGGGCAAGCCAAGACATTGAAATCGCCAGCAACCACAATTTCACTGTCAGGACAATCCTCTAAAATGTTTGTAATTTAATCGGAAAGGGCGTTAAAGCCATTTAGGGACACCTCCCTTTCCGCGTTTGGACTTCTATACACAAATCCGAAATGTAGTACGTGTGTTCCAACCTTGAATTTAACCCAAAGGGAGTTAAATTCTGGATTCTGGCTCTGGAACACTATGTCGTTGCGTACGTAAACCACGAGACCTCTGTGGGGAATAAAGAGGGACAGGGTGTGATACCCAGGTACGTGAAAATCCTGTGGATCAGAACCCTCACACACCTGAGTCTCACAAAGACCAAAAACATCAGGCCGATGAAATTGTACATGAGTGTAGACGACAAAAAAGTTCGCTCTCAGTCCTCGTATGTTGGCAAATTGTATTTTAAACTTACCAACCATTAGGATACACAAAAAAAAAACAAAGTCCAAATATGATACAATACATAATACAATTATCAAACCACCCCCCTTACCGTTGCTGTACTCACCCAATGCCTAGTGTTATGTCTTAGGCATTGGACGAACAACGATAAGAAGAGTGACAATTGTATTACACGAAAGGGAATGGGAAAGAAAGGGGAGGGGAGCAACGCACACAACACAAGAAGAAAATTTGTGTGGTCAGTGAAATGCGGCTGCTGTTGTTGGTCTGCTTTGCTGCAGTTGCTGTTCCCGCCGATGCTACTGTTGTTGTTATTATTATTTGTTGTTGTTGTGTTTTAGTTTGGCACGCGGCGTGGTTTCCGTAAGATTTGGTTTGTTTTGTTGTTGATTGTTTTTCAATTTTAAAGCTGTGTTTTGTTGTTTTGAACTATTAGTTTTTATTTGTTTTAACAGAGTAAAGACGAGACACAACACGGAAAACAGATAAACACATATGATACAATACATAATACAATTATCAAACCACCCCCCTTACCGTTGCTGTACTCACCCAATGCCTAGTGTTATGTCTTAGGCATTGGACGAACAACGATAAGAAGAGTGACAATTGTATTACACGAAAGGGAATGGGAAAGGAAAGGGAGGGGAGCAACGCACACAACACAAGAAGAAAATTTGTGTGGTCAGTGAAATGCGGCTGCTGTTGTTGGTCTGCTTTGCTGCAGTTGCTGTTCCCGCCGATGCTACTGTTGTTGTTATTATTATTTGTTGTTGTTATTATTATTTGTTGTTGTTTTGTTTTGTTTTAGTTTGGCACGCGGCGCGGTTTCCGTAAGATTTGGTTGGTTTTGTTGTTGATTGTTTTTCAATTTTAAAGCTGTGTTTTGTTGTTTTGAGCTATTAGTTTTTATTTGTTTTAACAGAGTAAAGACGAGACACAACACGGAAAACAGATAAACACTTGCACATCGGACGACGGACTGACAAACACCACAAGCGATTTTAGCATCCTCTTCTAAACCGCTAGATAATTTAGTGAAAATGGCGGATAAAATTGGAGATATACAAGTTGCTCGAAGTCCAAACATATCCGAAGTTTATTCTCTGACCGATGTTATGGCGCAGATTGAAAGCACCAACTCTGCGCTACGATCTACAAAAATCCAAAGATATATCCGGAAGTCGATTTAGGTAGAGGTAGATCCAAAGATTCGACATCCAGTCGAAACTCGTCTTCAAACGGCATCTGTTACTACCATAGCAGATTTAAAAATAGAGCTCGCAAGTGCCGTCCTCCATGTTCATTCATCAATAATTCTTCGGAAAACTCGCACCTCGGTCACAAGAGGCGACAAGTGATCGGAGGAACGCAACAAATCGCCTCTTTACGCTTCTTTTTTCAACGTTGGATTTGGTAAGAGCATATAACCAAATACCGGTAGCTCCAGACGATGTAGACTACAATCATCACCCCATTTGGTCTGTTTGAATTTCAATACATGACTTTTGGATTATGCAACGCCGGTCAAACCTTCCAGCGGTTCATCCACGAAGTGCTCCGTGGACTGGACTTTTGTTTCAGTTATATCGATGACATCCTGATCGCTTCCGAAACAGAAGAAATGCATTTCAAACATCTGGAACAAAGTCTTCAAGAATAAGGAGTAGTAATTAATATCGACAATATATATATAGATATATATATATATATATATATATATATATATATATATATATGCTCTATGCAAAATATATTTGCAATCGGACCTTGGACCTAAAGTTTATGGGGGTACATACCCGCCTGTTCCGCTTTTACTTTAGCTGAAATGTAACATGATATGGAAAATTTGATTATGATCTAGATTTGGTTTCTGGGTCAATTTTTCAAAATATTTGTGGAAAATATTTTTAATTAAAATGATACTACAAACATTTATAAAAAACATAATATCAATTAGCATTTCCACAGTGTCTTTGACATTATTTCTGATTTTTGAATGAATTTATCTAAAGTTTGTTGGACTGATTTTTGCCCAATACTATACGTTATAACAGTTGATCGGCTACCTACCGACCTTCGTCCGGAACATTATTTTCAAAATAACAATGGCAAATCGCCACATTGCAATCAAACTTTCGTTATTTAGTTCTTTGTTGTACAACAGAAGCAGAAAAAGGAGCCGAGGTGGCGAAAGTCAGCGGCGCACCGCCGCCGCTGAAAACGGCGCAGCAAAAACGAAAATTTTAGGTTAAAGACATTTTGATCGATGTTACAAGCGGCTTGTTTATATAAACTGCCGTTAAAAACGCGCAAAACGCGTGATTGTTCTATCGATACTTTCATGGTGTTTGTTCTTCGGAAATTCGTGATCTCATACCGCCCGTGAGAACGTTTGGTAGAGATACGCGACTCTCCAGGAACGCTCACCCATTTGTTATCGATTGGACAACCGGCCGCACTACACATTACAGAATAAATTCGTTCTTCGCCCGTACTATCCGTATGTGGAATCGACTTCCGGCAAATATCTTTTCCTCCAATTACGACATTCAGAGATTCAAAACAGATGTCAACAGACACTACTCCCTCTTTCCTCCTTCCCATACCTGATCTTCCTTCCACCAACGCAATGCACTGCATTTATAGTGGACATCCCCTGAGTGTTGGTTCAGTGAAAAAAAAAAGCCACATCAAATATAATAAAATAAATCTAGATATGACACACTAACCATCTATTAAGACGAAGAATTGAAAAATGCGGAATGTGCAAAAATCGTAATATCATGGCCAATTGACCATTTGGGGAAGACCAAATTTTGCAATATATGCTTGAAAACTGAGAATAGGATTCTGAAAGGGTGAGATAACTTTAAATAACAGGCCTGTTCGATTGGACTTACTAGCTTAATATTTGTATGGAATTTACTCACTTAACAAGAAAGTAGCTTACTACTCTCTTAGTTACCAAGTAAGGAGGTGCCATGTGTTTATCTGTGATTTTTATACACTCCACGAGAGTATTATGTCTTTGTGCATTTGTTTGTAACACCCAAAAGGAAGCGAGATAGACCCATTGTTAATTATACCGGTCGATTTAGAATCACTTTTTGAATCGATTTAGCAATGTCCGACTGTCCTTCTATTGTTGTAATCAAATTACAAAATAAGTTTTGTGGGTCAAGGTCGAACGCTATTTAATTTAAAAAAAAAATCGGTTCAAATTTAGATATAGCCCCCATACTAATTTCACTCCCGATTTGACTTTTTCCACTCTATAAACCACATGTTTTATCTGATTGTATTCAAATTTGGCAAAACATCTTATATTTAAACACCCATGTGTTTATCTGTGATTTTTATACATGTGTTTATCTGTGATTTTTATACACTCCACGAGAGTATTATGTCTTTGTGCATTTGTTTGTAACACCCAAAAGGAAACGAGTTAGACCCATCGTTTATTATACAGATCGTCTTAGAATCACTTTCTGAGTCGATCTAGCAATGTCCGTCTGTCTGACTGACGTCTGTCCATCTATTGGTGTAATCAAATTACATGTCGCAATTATAGCCCAATCTTAACAAAAATTGGCACAAGGATCAGGGACGAACGCTATTTAATTTGAAGCAACTAGGTTCAGATTTAGATATAGTCCCCATGCAAATGTCGCTCCCAACTTGACTTTTTTCGCTCTAGAACACCATAATCACACATAGACAAATGTTTAATTGTCGAAATTGTGCGTTATTTTTGTAGTCGACTACCGAATTGCTTGCAGGGAAACAACTCAAATTAGAAAACTGCAGACATTAAAACAACAACATAATATGGATATGAACATACATAACAACAACGGTTGGTTTGTCAACAAAAAAAGATCATATCAACAAATACTCAATGGTTGTTGTATTTGGGACCAAAGTATGCAACGCCGCGCACAAAAACAACATTCCCGCTTTTTAAAATTATGGCGGAGGGAGAAGACTGCATACAGACGATTGAGAATAAGAGCAACAATAAATAGGAAGATCGAGACTCGTATCTCTTGTCGATGAACACTTACAAAAAATAAGACTGAGCAAGACAAACTGAAACTTGACACAGTGGTACAATCGAATAAATTTCTAAAAGAATGAAATTCTAATTCGATGTGCTGACAAGGGGTGAAAGACTTCAATGGAGAAAGAAAAATTCCAGTCAAAAACAAGTTAAAAGGCGTTAAATTCAGCCGGACCGAATCTTATATACCCTCCATCACGGAGTGGAATCCACAGTATTACCGACTGATTAGAGACTGTCGACTTTACATAGAACTTCTGAACCATACTTGGAAAATTGTGATATTTTGTTTGCACATTGCGATATTTCTTAACTATTTTAAGGTACACTTATGTGCTCTTTTTTTAAATAAATTGTGATGTCTCACTTTTATAATATTACTAGTCCTCTACTATATACTAGGATGGGTCACGATTTTTTTTCGAGTTTTCCGAGGTGACAGCTAAAAATTAATATTTTTTGAACAATATATAGAAGGAATGAATGCCTTTCGAATGATGATGATTATCGAACAAAAAATGACGTCACTGACTACATTTTTGTGAACTAATACAGGAGAGCCAATTTTTTCAAACTCGTTATACAAAAATTTGCGCTGCAGCGTCCGATATTCATCATTTGTTTAGAAAATATTACCACTTACTAAGAAAAATGTTTGAGTTGTCATATGAAAAAACACAAAAAATTACTATAAACGTCCAATAATTCGACTAATAAGTTAAAATAATATAATAAGTTACAATACAAGAATCAATATTTATATTTAAAGTGCTTTCAAGGGTCCATTATTTAAGCAAAAAAATGACAGAAATGCAACACAAAACAAATTACACGGAAAAAATATGATTTTTATGTGTGTTTTCGGAACGTTTAGCTCACACACGGCTTGATCTATTGACTGAAATATTTGCACGGAATTCATCCTTGCGGAAAGCAATCAATCACTCACCGTGATCGAAAATGTATCTAGTTCCACCCCTCAGTTATTTTTTCGAACATGTGAAGTTAAAAGAATTCTCGCAAGTCTCGACGTAAATAAATCTCCAGGCCCGGATGGCATTGCAGCGCTTGTCCTATGTAAGTGATCTTCGACGCATGCCCGCCCACTTCGCAATCTTTTCAACCTTGCATACCATGCAGGCGTTTGGAAAATATGATTTTATAGGTGTTTTCAGGAGTGTTTAGCTCACAGACGGCTTGATATAGGAACGAAACATTTTGCTAATCATCATTAAACAATTCAAGCATTATTTTTAAGGGGTGACTGGAAATTGTTTTTCCATTTGCATGCCAACGTGTATCTAACTTGAGATTCTTCGTTGATGACAGATATCTCAGGGTGTGTTTTATACCTGCAACATGTTCTTTGTGTGGTTCCTTATTTCGTTGTGCCAACTTCGATACGGAGTCTAGACGATATTGCCAGATAAGTCAATGCACCAATAATCGACTGACACTCAGTCACGTCGACTTTCGGACAATTTAATTTTGAACATGTTATTTGAAATCCAGCATCGAGAGGCGTAGATGCAGGACGACAATTCTCCATTTGTTGTTGTTTCAGCAAGTCCTGTATGTATTGACTTTGGTTCATTGAAATTGCCACAAGTTCACCATCTCGATCAATTTGTATTCCAAGAAGATAATGCAGTTGGCCTTTGTCCACACATTCAAATGCATTCATTATTTTGGACTTAATGCTGATGAGATCGGTCTTCTTTTTGCAACCTATAATGATATCATTAACATATACACATATACAGATCTTAGCACTCTAATTTGGAATTCCACCCTCAACCTGATTGTTTAAGACCGTAGATTGCTTTGTTCAGTCTTAATACACGTTGTGGATACTCTTGGCTTTCAAAACACTCAGGTTGTTTCATATATATCACATCATGCAGTTCGCCATTTAGATAATGTTTGTTGGATGTTTGTACTACATCCATTTGATGAATGCATAACTTGTGTTCTACTGCCAACGCCAATAACATTCTTATTGTAGCATATCGTACTACTGGTGGAAACGTTTCTTCATAGTTCAAGCCATACTGTTGGGAACATCCTTTGGCCACAAGACGTGCTTTATTTTTTTCTACTTTGTCATGTTGATTCTTCATTGTTGTGAACACCCACCTGTTTCCTATTGCTCGCTGTCCTTCTGGCAAACCTACAAGAGACCATGTTTTCTTTGATATCAATGCTGCATATTTTATTTTCATTGTTTCTACCCATTGATAACTTTTATTACAATTGAACGCTTCTTCGACACTGTTTGGAACTTTTAGATGATCATTATCTTGAGTCAAGTTACTCAATAAATTGTAGATTTTGCGTGGCCTTCCTGGTTTACCAGTGCGAATTATCTTGGGTCTACATGGACCAATTGTTAGTTGTTGTTGCAGTTCATGTTGTTCGCCGCTGTTCTCATTTTCAGTTGGCGATTGATTTCTTATGTTTTGCTCCTCCTGAATAGGAACATTATCTTCAGCCTGATCTAGTTGCAAAGTGACATATTCATTATTGACTACTTCAGGTTTGTTGACAGAGCCATTTTCATCGAACTGTACATCCCGTTTTTCAACTACCTGTCGCTTGACTGGATCATAAAGCCTATATGCCTTCGACGTAATGGAGTAACTAACCATGATATATTCCTTTCCTTTTGGTTGGAATTTCTTTCGCTGTGTCTTGTCCAATGCAACCGCCTTTGCACCAAACATTCTAAATTGGCTTACGTGTGGTTTACGGTCGGTCCATACTTCGTACGGTGTCTTTTCTGCTATTACTTTCGTAGGCGATCGATTTCGGATACCTGATTGTACCAACATGATTCGGGCCATTTCGACAAGTGTACGATTTGCGCGTTCTGCAACACCATTTTGTTGCGGAGTGTATGGAACGATGACACTTTGACCGCATATCATTTCTTTCAAAATACAACTGTTCGTGTTTATCGCTCGCCGGAAAGTGTAGTTACCTGATAAAAGTGTGTTTATAAAGTGTAGTGTAATAAAAGTGTACGGGTTTTTTCCAAACGAGAATTCTAAAGAAAGGGTAATAAAGGGTCACCAATAAAAAAGTGGAAAAACACAATATACCCGTACACGGCTGACCTTCCTCGCTATGCGAAGAAGAGGATGCTGGAACAGGACGCCAGTACCTGCCAGGTATCGAAACAACTTCAACAAATTGATCGAGGAGATCGTTGTTAAAAAACACATTGAAGAACTCGAGGAACGCCTGACTTCTGATGAAGAAGACAGCGAAATGGAAGAAGATGTCCCAGAAGAGGCAACGCCACAGACATCTGTGGGCACACTACCGATGCCACGGATTAAGGTTGTGAGCGCAACGCCGGCGACTCAGGCTGTTAGCACACCGCCGGTGCAACAGCAAAACAAGGATGTTTGCTCACCGCTGGAGGAAAAGAAAACACTGCCAAAAGGAACCGTACCCAAAAGAATGACAACCAAATCAAGGAACCAACCAAAACAAGACAAAAAGACGACGGAATCAAACTAAATTAAGTATTCCAACCATTATATTATATAGTTTTAGGGCACAGTAACTATATGTCACAAATGATGTAAAGGCTGGATTGGCTGGGATCAATTTCAAAATTAATGTCTTAAAGGTAGCGAAGCTGGGTGGAGCTAAATGGCTCATCCATGTATCCAGGGACTCGAACCTGAAGAGCCTTCACGGCTTAAAACGTTTCCTACATAGCGTAGTGAACGTTAAGAAAAACGTCAAGAAAGGCCTCACGCAGTGCTATAACTGCCAGCGTTTCGGAAACGTCTCTTCAAACTGTGGCATGCCAAGCAAGTGCGTCAAGTGTGGCGGACCTCATACCCAGCGCCTAGTGCACCATTCCTTCCAAGAAGGATGCACAGCAGGCTATGAACACTTCCGGTGAGGTCACTCATGCGGTTAATTGTATCAACTGCAATACAACCGGATATACTACTGGCTCAAAGAATTGTCCTAAAAGACGGTCCTTGCTGGCAAAGAAGGCTGACAAGAAGATATGCTCCGTGGTGTTTCATACGCCGCGGCTGCTGCTGGGCCTTCCCGTGGCAATTCGTCAACGGGTGGAGCACGGAGAACTATTCCTCATGCTCCTTCCGTTCCTTCGGGTGGGAATGGAAACACACTGAAGGTGTCCTCGACACGTATGGACTTACTGATGCAGGGGACCAAAGTCGTCATTCCTAGAAATGTGAGAAAAACAAACTGGAGCACATACGAAAGTAAATTTACCACTGCTCTCAATGGCGCTATCTTGGTTCAAACGATAGACACAAATTAACTAGACTTAATAGTCGAACACGTCGACATGGAATTTAATGGAAACACACTGAAGGGGTCCTCGACACGTATGGACTTACTGATGCAGGGGACCAAAGTCGTCATTCCTAGAAATGTGAGAAAAACAAACTGGAGCACATACGAAAGTAAATTTACCACTGCTCTCAATGGCGCTATCTTGGTTCAAACGATAGACACAAATTAACTAGACTCAATAGTCGAACACGTCAGCAACGCTTTCACTGAGACTCCATGATTGGGGAAGTTTTCGAGACAGTTTGGCTCAGGAATGTTCTGTTATCTACTCCTTGTAAGTTGACTATCTCCAGGAATCTAGCGAGGAATCACTGGACTTACTGTACAATGCACACTTCCCTGGTAGTAGGATAGTATTTCAAGAGATTTTAGGATCACCTCACACGGATTCTCATATCGTAGAGGATCTTATAACGGATGCAATACTGTCATGAACAATAAATAGTTTAAGTTTTAAATTACCCGGTCCAGACGGCATGGCTCCAATTGAGATACAAAAAATGACACATCACATGATCCCCTGAACTATCATACATACCATACATCTTATCTGGAATCTAGCACTCAACAATGTATTGCTGGGCTTTGAGAGTTGTTTGCGTACGCGGATGGCGTTACAGTAGCCGTACGCGGAAGTTCCCTTCCACCCTTAATGATATTCTACAGAAAGCTCAAGCTGGTAATATGGGTTAGGCATACTTGATAGGAAGCTCTACTTAAAATATATATAATGAAGGAAGCTACCGTCGTCCAATATGGTGGAGTTGTTGCGTCACAGCCAACACTGGCGTCAATATCTACTCTGATAGTCAGGCTGCACTCCGATCCTTGGACCTGGAAAGTAAGATATAAAAAGGATCTTCGTTCACTTGAAAAATTTCAGTGGTCTACATTAATTTCAGTTTTGACTGCTGGCTTTTAAGTCAAACTACTTTTGTAGGATGTTTGGTGACAAGATTATAGAAGTCGGTAAGATAAGGTGTTCTCGTGCTATCACAATGGACCTTTGGAATGTATGGAATTCTTTGGTAAGAGCTTCCAGACCTTGTCGGACAAGATAGGTCACTTTGCAGATACGTGCGACTCTTTGGACCGCGCGGAAAGGCCAAGGGCTATATTTGAGCTCCTTATCTCTATTCGATTGGATGTCTAATTCAATCAAATGTATTTTTCTTAATGTCAACTCCATCGTTTCCAAACATAAGAGATCTCCGACGAACATAAACCGGACGTTCTTTTGCTCGCAGAGCACAGACTTTCAGCTAAACATGTGTTAGTTTTACATGGTTATACTGCTTTTAGACAGAATAGGCAGAACAGCCGAGGTGGGGGTACGGCTGCCCTGGTTAGGAATGATATACGGGCGGAGAGGGTGTTATTGAACCTCAGGGCCGTTGATAATACTGCAGTGAGATTTAAGAGAGAAGACGGAACAACACTCACGGTAATAGCCATGTACCTCCGCCCGAGAGACTTGCTAACAGATTCGGATCTTGATCCACATGGGGAGGTACTGGCTGGTGGTGACTTGAATGCCAAGCATCCTTACTGGTGTGACAACGAATTCAATCCGAATGGTACATGTCTTTACGACTTCCTCTTAGGTTGTCCTGATATGGATATCTTCCCCACTGCTGGGCCGACGAGACTCAATAGGGTATTTGATTCTTTTATCGATATCTTTATTGCCTCGTGTAGTATCTCCATAATGGGAAATTACGGTGGGCTACGGACGTTTCTCTGACCATAGGGATGTAGAGGTTGTTTTGTGCCGCGACGAACTGACACGGATGGAACAGCGTACATTATTTAAATACGACAGGATGAATGTTAGGCAGTTTAATAGGATTCTTGAGGGTAGATTAGAGGACTGTATATTGCCGACTGGACACAATGTGACCACCGCTGAGGTCGATGGAAGTGTACAGAATATGAGCGTGGTTTTCAGGGAGGCCATGGAGGCTTCTATTCCCAGGATTACTCCCGGATGAGGGGACTCTGGCGTCTTCCTCCGCATATTCTTGGTTCATCCGCGAGAAAAAAAAGTCTTAGGAGAATTTGCCAAAGGACCGATTACGGACGGCAGAACATACTGAGGGCTGACATTCGGAACCTTGACCGAATAATACTGGGAGCTATTGCTCAGTTAGAACGTGAGCACTGGGCAAACTACCTCAGGGGGATAGAAGTGAACAACAAGTTTAAAAACAGGTTAAGGGTGCTTCTGGCATAAGTTCTAGAAAGCCGATATCTAATATGCTAGACCCAAATGGTGTCCTGATAATAGATGACGATGGTAAGGCTAATCTTCTAGCCGATGGCATACAGTGTGTTCTGCCCGATCAACTCTCTACCACAGCTCCTTTTGAGGTAGCTGTTAGGGCTAGAGTGATGGACTTGGTGGACAGAACTCCGCTGGTGGAATTTTCATCTGACATTTGCGCAGATGGTTCATCCAGAGGGGACGACGACAGGTGGCGGGCTGATTAGCCCTGCGGAGTAGACCGAACTGCAAGTCGAATGGACCAGACGGTGTACCGGATATAGTTCTGAGAAAGACTGGTTTGACAACATGGACGTTCCTAGCGGTGCTAATTAATCACTGCCTCAACTTGGGCAATTTCCGAGGGCGTGGAAGGAAAAACTGGTGTGACAACATGGACGTTCCTAGCGGTGCTAATTAATCACTGCCTCAACTTGGGCTATTTATTAACGATTGCAATTCAATTCGGGAAACTCCTGGAACACTTTATCCTAGCACTGTTATATCGGACGATAGAAGATCTGGATATACTTACAGATAATCAGTTCGGCTTCAAGAGAGGACATTCCACATCTCATGCACTGGTTGTGTTCGGCGACTACGTATCGAGGGCATTGAACAAAAGGCAGGCTACCTTTGCGGTAAGCCTGGTAGTAGGATAGTATTTCAAGAGATTTTAGGATCACCTCACACGGATTCTCATATCGTAGAGGATCTTATAACGGATGCAATACTGTCATGAACAATAAATAGTTTAAGTTTTAAATTACCCGGTCCAGACGGCATGGCTCCAATTGAGATACAAAAAATGACACATCACATGATCCCCTGAACTATCATACATACCATACATCTTATCTGGAATCTAGCACTCAACAATGTATTGCTGGGCTTTGAGAGTTGTTTGCGTACGCGGATGGCGTTACAGTAGCCGTACGCGGAAGTTCCCTTCCACCCTTAATGATATTCTACAGAAAGCTCAAGCTGGTAATATGGGTTAGGCATACTTGATAGGAAGCTCTACTTAAAATATATATAATGAAGGAAGCTACCGTCGTCCAATATGGTGGAGTTGTTGCGTCACAGCCAACACTGGCGTCAATATCTACTCTGATAGTCAGGCTGCACTCCGATCCTTGGACCTGGAAAGTAAGATATAAAAAGGATCTTCGTTCACTTGAAAAATTTCAGTGGTCTACATTAATTTCAGTTTTGACTGCTGGCTTTTAAGTCAAACTACTTTTGTAGGATGTTTGGTGACAAGATTATAGAAGTCGGTAAGATAAGGTGTTCTCGTGCTATCACAATGGACCTTTGGAATGTATGGAATTCTTTGGTAAGAGCTTCCAGACCTTGTCGGACAAGATAGGTCACTTTGCAGATACGTGCGACTCTTTGGACCGCGCGGAAAGGCCAAGGGCTATATTTGAGCTCCTTATCTCTATTCGATTGGATGTCTAATTCAATCAAATGTATTTTTCTTAATGTCAACTCCATCGTTTCCAAACATAAGAGATCTCCGACGAACATAAACCGGACGTTATTTTGCTCGCAGAGCACAGACTTTCAGCTAAACATGTGTTAGTTTTACATGGTTATACTGCTTTTAGACAGAATAGGCAGAACAGCCGAGGTGGGGGTACGGCTGCCCTGGTTAGGAATGATATACGGGCGGAGAGGGTGTTATTGAACCTCAGGGCCGTTGATAATACTGCAGTGAGATTTAAGAGAGAAGACGGAACAACACTCACGGTAATAGCCATGTACCTCCGCCCGAGAGACTTGCTAACAGATTCGGATCTTGATCCACATGGGGAGGTACTGGCTGGTGGTGACTTGAATGCCAAGCATCCTTACTGGTGTGACAACGAATTCAATCCGAATGGTACATGTCTTTACGACTTCCTCTTAGGTTGTCCTGATATGGATATCTTCCCCACTGCTGGGCCGACGAGACTCAATAGGGTATTTGATTCTTTTATCGATATCTTTATTGCCTCGTGTAGTATCTCCATAATGGGAAATTACGGTGGGCTACGGACGTTTCTCTGACCATAGGGATGTAGAGGTTGTTTTGTGCCGCGACGAACTGACACGGATGGAACAGCGTACATTATTTAAATACGACAGGATGAATGTTAGGCAGTTTAATAGGATTCTTGAGGGTAGATTAGAGGACTGTATATTGCCGACTGGACACAATGTGACCACCGCTGAGGTCGATGGAAGTGTACAGAATATGAGCGTGGTTTTCAGGGAGGCCATGGAGGCTTCTATTCCCAGGATTACTCCCGGATGAGGGGACTCTGGCGTCTTCCTCCGCATATTCTTGGTTCATCCGCGAGAAAAAAAAGTCTTAGGAGAATTTGCCAAAGGACCGATTACGGACGGCAGAACATACTGAGGGCTGACATTCGGAACCTTGACCGAATAATACTGGGAGCTATTGCTCAGTTAGAACGTGAGCACTGGGCAAACTACCTCAGGGGGATAGAAGTGAACAACAAGTTTAAAAACAGGTTAAGGGTGCTTCTGGCATAAGTTCTAGAAAGCCGATATCTAATATGCTAGACCCAAATGGTGTCCTGATAATAGATGACGATGGTAAGGCTAATCTTCTAGCCGATGGCATACAGTGTGTTCTGCCCGATCAACTCTCTACCACAGCTCCTTTTGAGGTAGCTGTTAGGGCTAGAGTGATGGACTTGGTGGACAGAACTCCGCTGGTGGAATTTTCATCTGACATTTGCGCAGATGGTTCATCCAGAGGGGACGACGACAGATGGCGGGCTGATTAGCCCTGCGGAGTAGACCGAACTGCAAGTCGAATGGACCAGACGGTGTACCGGATATAGTTCTGAGAAAGACTGGTTTGACAACATGGACGTTCCTAGCGGTGCTAATTAATCACTGCCTCAACTTGGGCAATTTCCGAGGGCGTGGAAGGAAAAACTGGTGTGACAACATGGACGTTCCTAGCGGTGCTAATTAATCACTGCCTCAACTTGGGCTATTTATTAACGATTGCAATTCAATTCGGGAAACTCCTGGAACACTTTATCCTAGCACTGTTATATCGGACGATAGAAGATCTGGATATACTTACAGATAATCAGTTCGGCTTCAAGAGAGGACATTCCACATCTCATGCACTGGTTGTGTTCGGCGACTACGTATCGAGGGCATTGAACAAAAGGCAGGCTACCTTTGCGGTAAGCCTGGACTGTGCTAAGGCTTTTGATACTGTGTGGCAGGACGGCATTGTGCACAAGATGTTGATATACGGTTTTGGGGGCAACACTTGTAGGATAGTCGCAGATTTTTTAAGGGATCGGACATTTGGAATGAAAGTAGGGGACAGTAGGTCAGACAGTAGGAATGTTGTAGCAGGTGTACCACAGGGCTCATTACTTGGACCTGTAATCTACAACATATTTGTAAGTGATATCCAGCAGCCACCGGATGGAAATCTACTCCTAGTGTATGCAGATGATATACTTGTCGCTGCTTCGGGGCCTAAGTCCCGTACCGTTAACTTGAGATTGAACACATATCTCTCAGAGTTGTCGGAATACTTTCGAAGGTGGAAATTGAAACTGAACGTTGGTATATGCGACAGTATCATATTCAAGGGGAAAAGGTCCCTCCTTTATCCAAATTGCAGGTCATATGAACCTAAAATACGGATTGGAGGGGAACGGTTGCGCAACTCGGTGAAAATTAAATATCTAGGAGTGACTTTTAATGAAAACTTTAGGTTCTATCGACACATTGACCTCATGATAAGTAAGGTGAAGAAGACATACTTGTTGTACCACATAATTCTCAGATGTAGGGGAGGACTGGGTGACGAAGTTAGGCTCTTATTATATCGACAGATAATTAGGCCGCTACTATCCTATACCTTTCCAATCTGGTATTGAATCTCTTCCAGCCAAATGGAAAGACTCAGGAGATGGGAAAGGACGATTTTGGTTTCCTGTCTGGGACTGAAGCGAGTCATGGGCTCCGATGTATCGATTTCGATAGAATCGATGTCTTTCTTGTCCGGAATGCTCTGAACTTCTATGGAAGGGCTGAGTTTCTGGACAACAGACTGATTAGGGGTTGTCTTGAGATGACCGGCAGTGTGGAAATGCAACTCAGTAATGAGTTCCTTCAACCTGCTGGGCTACTGACTCTAGATTCCGAGGGACTTCTTTACCGGGCGGACAAACTCTTGTTCTACCACAGACGGTTTAAAACCTTGGACATTGACGACACGGTATACAATACCAACCAATAAATTGTATATATTAGTTTTTAAGTTAAGTAAGCATTTAGTGTAAGTGTTAGTATAAGAAACAAAATGTAAAAGAGCTTCCTTTTTTAAATAATTCTATTTTTTAAGGAAAAACATGTTAATGTAAACAAGTAAGAAGGCGTTAAGTTCGGCCGGGCCGAATCTTATATACCCTCCACCACGAAGTGCATTCCACAGTATTACCAGCAGATTAAAGGATGTCGACATAGACATAGAAGTACAGAACCATATTGCGAAAATTGTGATATTTTTATGTACATTACTATATTTGATTAATATTTCAAACTATAGTGTATACTTAAGCGCACTGTTTAAAATCTACTATTATAAATAAATACAATGCTGTAATTGTGAAAGTGAACATGCCGAAAATCTTAGGCGATTGTCAGTCGCCATTAGGGAGAAGCATTTTCAGATACAGACAAAGTGACTGCATTATTTTGATAAGAAAAGTACAAATTTTAAAGATATCCCCATTCGCCCCATTCTCCGCCCAAATGTACAAAATTTGGCAAGTCAGACCACTGTACACACACCGAATATATACACCGAATTTCATGCTATCAACTTCAGAGGTTTGGAAGGTCCCATTTTATCCCTCTTTTTCAATTATATCCCTTAAAAGTACGAATTTCCAAAAATCCTTCTATTTTACGTGTTTTGGCAATTAGAGGGATATACACACCGAGTTTCATGATTCTATCAGTTGTCGTATCATTGGTACCATACTTTATCAATTTTTGTCCCATTTCACCAGCTAAAACATTTATTTTCTTTGTGGTGCTTCCAAGCTACAAGAGGAATGTCCGCAACAAATTTCAAATGTATGAAAATCAGAAATTTAATTAATTAACCAAGGCTACCAATATTTGTATACTATGTATATATATAATGGATATAATACTTCAATTCATAAAGTAAATATAAGGCAGCAATCATAAATACCCTAAATATAGGGGGACAGAGAGTGTATTTTCAGCTACAGTCTTTTGGGTGGTTGTATTTCCATCCTATTTTAATGTCAAAAGTATCATTTTAAAAATATCTTATCTCTCACGTACGCAGTATAAGACAACTTCATGATTCTACCATTTTTTGTCGTAAAAGCAACAAAATAAAGTACGAATTTGGAAAAAAAAATATTTTACGTGGCTATACACTCAGAGGAATGTATATACCCAATTCCATGATACTATCTGCGGCCATTTTGTTGGTACAATTTGTATCCCCTTTTTTCGCATTTCACACCTTAAAAGTACGACTTTGGAAAATTTCATCATTCTAGCTGTAGCCTTTTAGTTGGTACCATTTTTATCCCTCTGCTCCCATTGAATCCCTTGAAAGTACGAATTTGGAAAAACTTTTTTTCGTGTCACTCACTCAGAGGAATGTATACCGCGAATTTCATGGTTCTAGCTGCATCCATTTGTTTGGTACAATTTTCATCCCCTTTTTCCATTTTACACCCTAAAAGTACGAATTTCGAATTTTATGTGTGTACGCAATCAGAGGAATATATACACCGAATGTCATTATTCTAGGTGCAGCCGTTTGGTTGGTACTATTTTTATCCCTCTATCACCATTTAACCCCTTAAAAGTACAAATTTAGAAAAAATACTTGTATATTATGTATCTACTCTATTAGAGGTATGTACACGCCAAATTTCGTGTTTCTATTTGTTGTCCTTTATTAGGTACTATTTTTAACCCTTTTCGTCCCATTTCGGCCCCTACAAATAAAAATCATTCTATGGTGTCCTTTTATGCTATAAAGGGAATGCGAATCATTCATTCAAAAAACATGCTGAAATACTCTAAATATTAGGGGTATTTTCAGTCCTTGTGAGGGAAAATTTTTTCCCTCTGGGCCAATTTCGCCCACTTTCAATCTCAACCGATCTGCAACCATAAGACACATTTAGGAAAAATTTGAACCTCCTAGCTCATTTCGTTCGGCCGCTATCGTGCTTTCAACAGACAGACAGACGGACATGGCTATATCCAGGATGGAGGTGGAGGGTATAAAAATGAAAGAATGCCATATTAGCAGCAAAACTGCGACATAGCTTCAGTATAAATGACATTGTCCTTGAAAGATACTATAGTATGCTAGGATGTAAATTACCACTGTTAGTTTTAAGATATTTTATATTGTGTAAGGCTGAAATGAATTTAATAAAACCCAAATCGTTTGCAAAAAAAACATTTCTTTATTTTTTAATTCGCGCAAACAATTGAAATTTAAATGTCCATATCTACTGTGCCAGAGTAACGCTTCACTGCGAGCCATGTAAAATATTTTGTTTTGGTGATTTTCGAAAACAAACAACTTGTTTTCCTTTTTCGCTCGTAAAACCAGACAAGCCTTTTCGTCTCTTATCTCGGCACATCGATCATAAAATTTTATGACATATCCCTTCTCTATTGCTCGGCTTACAGATAGAAATTTTCCAGTTAGGTTGGGTACGTACAAGACGTTGCGCAGAATCAATCTGTCGTTCTGAATCCTTCTGCCATAATAAAATTGTTGTTGCTTGCAAGAGAAATTTTGTCGCTATGCTCTCTGAGGGTCATAAAACTGTCTCGATTGCTACACATGTGCGCAGTCGCCCCGCTGTCTATGCACCACATGCCTTTGGTCCATTTTTATTGCCTTGTTTGTTTGCGTAACAATTAATTGCAAAATGACAAATGAAACAATTTTGGTTATTTTTATTGCGTTGTTTATGTCTGGCGTTTATGGTTTTATTACTTCTGTCGACCTTTGGCGAATGTCTGACTTGTGCCATAAATGCTTGTTGTGACACATGCATTTTCATTTTGTCCTTTTCTGTTTGCTTCTTCCAACATTTTTAAAATTTGTAGCGTCGGTGAGGAATCACGGGTTTCGATGGCTACTACAAATTGTTCATATGTTGGTGGCAGACTTGATAACAATATTATTGCAAGCAACTCGTCGTTCATCTCGATACCTACTTCTGCTAGCTTATCTACTGTGAATGTGAAAGAATTAATGTGTTGTGACAAATCACTTTCGTCTGTCATTCTCAAGTTCAACAACTGCTTGTACAGTGAAACTTTTTTCACTGGACCACTTGCCCGAAACACATCTTTCAAAAATTTCCAGGCCTCTGATGATGTTTTTGCGTTCTTTATGTGGATGAGCTGTGAAGCTTTTACGCTCAGTGTGATCGTAGCTAGAGCCTTCACATTTGAACTCTCCAATTTACACGTGGTATCAGTAGATTATTTCTTAACTGTACCGTTGACAATACCCCACAATTCGGCATGTATCAATACACTCTTCATGTGTATTGTTTTGATCCAATTTTTCAATTTGGTATAGACTCGACATCTTTACTTGTTTTAATTCTCTTTAAAACAAAAACGATCTGACTTAAAAAAATCTTTTTTTTTACCAAAAATTTGAATCACTTTATTTTTTATTTTTCACAAGCACTTTACTTTCCTTTGGCAGTGGATGCTTTCAGTTCAACAGTTTATTCAGAAGTGTAGATAGAAATATTTACAAAGGGTATTTATATACATATAGAGAACCATGTGAGTCGTCTAGGACGAACACATATTCCATGCGTGTACGGTGCAATCGTGTTGCCTGAATACATGACAGCGATCGTTGTCGCTCATTAAGGGTTGCTTTTAACGCTTAAAAGTTCGAATTTGGGGAAGTACTTTTATTTTGCTTGTCTACGCAGTCAGACGAATGTAATCCCGAATATCGAAAGATATCGAATTTCACTATTCCAACTAAAACCCCTTTCCTATCATTTACCCCCTAAAAGTACAAATTTAGAAAAAATCCTTTATGTTTCGCATATACACAGTCAGATGTATATACTGAATTTCGTGATTTCAACTTCTGCTATTTGGGTGGTACCATTTTTAAACCTCTTTTCAAATTATATCCCTTAAATGTACTTATTATTATAATCTATCTACACACGTAGTGCCCACAATTAGAGAGATGTTCATTCCAAATTTCATGTTTGTAGCAGTTATCGTATCATTGGTACCATTGTTATCCCTTTTCGTCCCATTTACTTTTACTTTACTTTTTGGTGCTACAAGAGGAATGTACGCAACAAATTTCAATAATCTAAATATTAGGTGGTATTTTCAGTCCTTGTTAGGGAAAAATATTTCCCTCTGGGCCGATTTAGGAGAAATATGAACCTCCTAGCTCATTTCATTCGGAAGCTAGCGTGCTTTCAACAGACACACAGACGGACATGACGTCTTAGAATTTTACCACGACCCAGAATATATATACTTTATGGGGTCTCTGTTAAATATTTCAATGGATTGATTGACAAGTTATTTAACCAGAAAATCATAAATGAAAAGGAAAGAAATAGAATGACAACGAAAACATAAACGGCTCCAAGAATTTAAAAACTTCCTGAAATCCATAAGGAAGAAATGCCGTTACGACCGATATGTTCATCAATTAACTCCCCAGCAATTGGACTATATACATAAATACATCGTATGTATACTCAAGAACTTAACGAAGGACTCCGGATGTAATGTAAAAGACTAAGGATTTTAAATCGAGAATTACCGACACGTATATTGAAGAGGACGAAACATTAACTTCATTTGACGCTATTTCCGACCATACAGATATATTTTACAATTGAAATAAGAAATTCAATTTACCTTAGACAAAGAACGGGACAAAAACTACCATATTTGAATTTGGTAGTAATTAGTCGATGACATATGTGCCGGGTTTTTCAGGAAGATTGAACCATTCTAACCTATACGACAAAGATATTGTTAACAATTCATAATGTTATTTAGTAGGACGAACATCTAATGTAGTTTATAAGATTAACTACTATGGGAGCAAGCCCAACGCATTCCAGAAAGTATATGTTGCCACTACTAAGCCTAACCTAAAAACAAGGCTATCTATATATATAAAAGAGTTGCGAGATTGGGTGACTGACTGATCACTCCACACACCAAGCGGCTAGAGCTAGAATCATGAAATTTGGTGTGTACATTTCTCTTGCAGAGTAGAGGTGTGATAAGACGGGATTTTTCGAAATTCGTACTTTTAAGTGGTAAAATCGGATAAAAATGGTACCACAGCAAGAACCAAACGGCAGGGCCTAGAATCTTGAAATTTGGTATGGGTATTCCTCTTGCGGCATGAATGTATCCCAAAATGGTTTTGAAAAATTCGTACTTTTGGGGCGTTAAATGGGACAAAAATGGTACAAACAACACGGCTGAAGCTTGAAGCATGACATTTGGTGTGTACCCCAAATTATTCATGGTCCATACGAAAAAGAAAAAAATACCAGAGATCAAGATCGCCCCAAAGCAAAAAGAACATGAGGTAAGGCCTAATAAGGAAATGACATTACAAATTAGTTCTCACACGGTCACGGTAAACGTGAGTTATAATCTAACAACGGCACAAATCAATCGAACAAACGGGTAGTGAAAAATAAAAGTGTTCTAAAACCAAAGTAGTACAAACTTCTTTGAAGGAGTTAAAAATATTACTTAAAAGAGTTAAAATTACGAATAAAGTAAAACAAAATTAAACCAAGGTGTTCGTATTAAAATTATAGATTACAAGGGAATCTATGTATGTATGCAAGCAACCGTCCGTCCGTTCAATCGTAAAGGCTTAACAAAATATATATTTTTCAACAAAACCTAAAATTCGTTGCTACGGCAAATCCAAAAATAACGGTGGAATACACATTAGATTTGACGTAGATGTGTTACGTACACATGTACAAAGCAGTGGCGTTTAATACATTTGTATTACGTACATACATATCACTGGTGCATAGAAAGAAGTTTTGTAGTCTTTCTTATTCGCGCTGTATTCCCTCCTTTTTTCATATGTTGGCAAATTTACAACAACATATTTTCTTTTCTTTTTATTATTTCACTCTATTGAGAAATTCCAAGTTCATTTGAATCTTCTTCAGAACCAATGTTGCAATTTCAAACCATTCCATTCAATTTGGGAAAATTTTGAAACGGATTTTTCCTTTTTTATTCATTGCATTAATGCAATTCAATAGCAAAAACAAAATATAAAATAAATAAACACACATTGTTCTCATTACTGGAAAATTGATTTTTTTTAAATTTTGAATTGTCTTCCATTTGCTCTTTGAGAAATGAAAGTCAATTATATTAAATAACAGAAATTTAGTTTGTCATCCGAGGGAAAATTTGGAATAGAATTTGTAAGATTACACGCTATCGCTGAAAACTACACACTTTCCTTCAAATTTCGAACAAATAGAGTCCTGTGAAACAAAAAAAATGTCAGACATACAAATTACTTTTTGACATATTCCCTTATTCGCCGCAAACTGAAGTTCTGTTCTCCAATCGCCATAACACATCATCCTACTTAATTGCATTTGCTTTGAACCAAATAATTGAAGAAGGTACATAGAGCAGTGGAGCAAAATTCACTCAAAGCTCAGTCTCTCTCATTTTATGAAACAAAGGAAGAAGAAGAATAACAAATAGTGTCAGTGCAATTTGAGAATACAGTTTTGGAAATAAAATAAATACGAATCAAATTAAATGAGAAAAATAAAGAATTAAGAAGAATTAATTACACAGTACAACATTTTTCAGTTCGTTGATTGCCAACTCAATTCTGAGAACAGTATGTGAAATTATACCCAAAAAGAATAATTTCTGCATCATTCGTTTTGTCTTCTTACCTGCCGAAATATTTTTAATATCGATTTGAAGTTAGTACTATCGTATAGGGGAATTTGTCACGTTTTAGGCCCTGTTGTTTGACATAGCTCGACAGCCACTAGCCCGATTTAGTTGAAATAAATTTTAAAAAATTAAGAATTACAATTCCCTTAATCTGTTAATATATTGTTTTCCTATGCAAGCAACAGTTTCCAAGTTAAAAATAAGTTTCCAATAAAAATGAAGAAAATTTTTTTTAAATTCATAAAAAATACAAAACTGAAATAAGTTTCAAGTGTAGTAACTTTTTCGCAAAGTCACATAACCTATGAGCAAAATGAGACAAAGATCATGGAAATCGATGCACGCGTTTCGCTTTTATTCGCAATTGAGTAAAGGTATGAATTTCAAAAAATAAAATAAAAATAAAAATTAAAAAATTATCATGCAAAAAGAAATTAATTAATAAAAACTTTATGAAAATAAAATAATATGCAATTAATACGCAATTATAATATGCATAAAAACAAAATTGAGAAAATTTTTTCAATTATTGGCAATATCCATGCTTGCACAAGTTGACGCTTGTGGTTCTGATGATCTTGTTTTCTTCGTAGGTTGTTCATGAAAGAATCACTTTTGATCAATTTCCGAATATCAGGTCCGTTCAGAATACCTGTTTTAAATATATTTGCGAATAATTTTTCAAAATATTTGTGGAAAATATTTTTAATTAAAATGATACTACAAACATTTATAAAAAACATAATATTAATTAGCATTTCCACAGTGTCTTTGACATTATTTCTGATTTTTGAATGAATTTATCTAAAGTTTGTTGGACTGATTTTTGCCCAATACTATACGTTATAACAGTTGATCGGCTACCTACCGACCTTCGTCCGGAACATTATTTTCAAAATAACAATGGCAAATCGCCACATTGCAATCAAACTTTCGTTATTTAGTTCTTTGTTGTACAACAGAAGCAGAAAAAGGAGCCGAGGTGGCGAAAGTCAGCGGCGCACCGCCGCCGCTGAAAACGGCGCAGCAAAAACGAAAATTTTAGGTTAAAGACATTTTGATCGATGTTACAAGCGGCTTGTTTATATAAACTGCCGTTAAAAACGCGCAAAACGCGTGATTGTTCTATCGATACTTTCATGGTGTTTGTTCTTCGGAAATTCGTGATCTCATACCGCCCGTGAGAACGTTTGGTAGAGATACGCGACTCTCCGGGAACGCTCACCCATTTGTTATCGATTGGACAACCGGCCGCACTACACATTACAGAATAAATTCGTTCTTCGCCCGTACTATCCGTATGTGGAATCGACTTCCGGCAAATATCTTTCCCTCCAATTACGACATTCAGAGATTCAAAACAGATGTCAACAGACACTACTCCCTCTTTCCTCCTTCCCATACCTGATCTTCCTTCCACCAACGCAATGCACTGCATTTATAGGGGACATCCCCTGAGTGTTGGTTCAGTGAAAAAAAAAAGCCACATCAAATATAATAAAATAAATCTAGATATGACACACTAACCATCTATTAAGACGAAGAATTGAAAAATGCGGAATGTGCAAAAATCGTAATATCATGGCCAATTGACCATTTGGGGAAGACCAAATTTTGCAATATATGCTTGAAAACTGAGAATAGGATTCTGAAAGGGTGAGATAACTTTAAATAACAGGCCTGTTCGATTGGACTTACTAGCTTAATATTTGTATGGAATTTACTCACTTAACAAGAAAGTAGCTTACTACTCTCTTAGTTACCAAGTAAGGAGGTGCCATGTGTTTATCTGTGATTTTTATACACTCCACGAGAGTATTATGTCTTTGTGCATTTGTTTGTAACACCCAAAAGGAAGCGAGATAGACCCATTGTTAATTATACCGGTCGATTTAGAATCACTTTTTGAATCGATTTAGCAATGTCCGACTGTCCTTCTATTGTTGTAATCAAATTACAAAATAAGTTTTGTGGGTCAAGGTCGAACGCTATTTAATTTAAAAAAAAATCGGTTCAAATTTAGATATAGCCCCCATACTAATTTCACTCCCGATTTGACTTTTTCCACTCTATAAACCACATGTTTTATCTGATTGTATTCAAATTTGGCAAAACATCTTATATTTAAACAACCATGTGTTTATCTGTGATTTTTATACATGTGTTTATCTGTGATTTTTATACACTCCACGAGAGTATTATGTCTTTGTGCATTTGTTTGTAACACCCAAAAGGAAACGAGTTAGACCCATCGTTTATTATACAGATCGGCTTAGAATCACTTTCTGAGTCGATCTAGCAATGTCCGTCTGTCTGACTGACGTCTGTCCATCTATTGGTGTAATCAAATTACATGTCGCAATTATAGCCCAATCTTAACAAAAATTGGCACAAGGATCAGGGACGAACGCTATTTAATTTGAAGCAACTAGGTTCAGATTTAGATATAGTCCCCATGCAAATGTCGCTCCCAACTTGACTTTTTTCGCTCTAGAACACCATAATCACACATAGACAAATGTTTAATTGTCGAAATTGTGCGTTATTTTTGTAGTCGACTACCGAATTGCTTGCAGGGAAACAACTCAAATTAGAAAACTGCAGACATTAAAACAACAACATAATATGGATATGAACATACATAACAACAACGGTTGGTTTGTCAACAAAAAAAGATCATATCAACAAATACTCAATGGTTGTTGTATTTGGGACCAAAGTATGCAACGCCGCGCACAAAAACAACATTCCCGCTTTTTAAAATTATGGCGGAGGGAGAAGACTGCATACAGACGATTGAGAATAAAGAGCAACAATAAATAGGAAGATCGAGACTCGTATCTCTTGTCGATGAACACTTACAAAAAATAAGACTGAGCAAGACAAACTGAAACTTGACACAGTGGTACAATCGAATAAATTTCTAAAAGAATGAAATTCTAATTCGATGTGCTGACAAGGGGTGAAAGACTTCAATGGAGAAAGAAAAATTCCAGTCAAAAACAAGTTAAAAGGCGTTAAATTCAGCCGGACCGAATCTTATATACCCTCCATCACGGAGTGGAATCCACAGTATTACCGACTGATTAGAGACTGTCGACTTTACATAGAACTTCTGAACCATACTTGGAAAATTGTGATATTTTGTTTGCACATTGCGATATTTCTTAACTATTTTAAGGTACACTTATGTGCTCTTTTTTTAAATAAATTGTGATGTCTCACTTTTATAATATTACTAGTCCTCTACTATATACTAGGATGGGTCACGATTTTTTTCGAGTTTTCCGAGGTGACAGCTAAAAATTAATATTTTTTGAACAATATATAGAAGGAATGAATGCCTTTCGAATGATGATGATTATCGAACAAAAAATGACGTCACTGACTACATTTTTGTGAACTAATACAGGAGAGCCAATTTTTTCAAACTCGTTACACAAAAATTTGCGCTGCAGCGTCCGATATTCATCATTTGTTTAGAAAATATTACCACTTACTAAGAAAAATGTTTGAGTTGTCATATGAAAAAACACAAAAAATTACTATAAACGTCCAATAATTCGACTAATAAGTTAAAATAATATAATAAGTTACAATACAAGAATCAATATTTATATTTAAAGTGCTTTCAAGGGTCCATTATTTTAGCAAAAAAATGACAGAAATGCAACACAAAACAAATTACACGGAAAAAATATGATTTTTATGTGTGTTTTCGGAACGTTTAGCTCACACACGGCTTGATCTATTGACTGAAATATTTGCACGGAATTCATCCTTGCGGAAAGCAATCAATCACTCACCGTGATCGAAAATGTATCTAGTTCCACCCCTCAGTTATTTTTTCGAACATGTGAAGTTAAAAGAATTCTCGCAAGTCTCGACGTAAATAAATCTCCAGGCCCGGATGGCATTGCAGCGCTTGTCCTATGTAAGTGATCTTCGACGCATGCCCGCCCACTTCGCAATCTTTTCAACCTTGCATACCATGCAGGCGTTTGGAAAATATGATTTTATAGGTGTTTTCAGGAGTGTTTAGCTCACAGACGGCTTGATATAGGAACGAAACATTTTGCTAATCATCATTAAACAATTCAAGCATTATTTTTAAGGGGTGACTGGAAATTGTTTTTCCATTTGCATGCCAACGTGTATCTAACTTGAGATTCTTCGTTGATGACAGATATCTCAGGGTGTGTTTTATACCTGCAACATGTTCTTTGTGTGGTTCCTCATTTCGTTGTGCCAACTTCGATACGGAGTCTAGACGATATTGCCAGATAAGCCAATGCACCAATAATCGACTGACACTCAGTCACGTCGACTTTCGGACAATTTAATTTTGAACATGTTATTTGAAATCCAGCATCGAGAGGCGTAGATGCAGGACGACAATTCTCCATTTGTTGTTGTTTCAGCAAGTCCTGTATGTATTGACTTTGGTTCATTGAAATTGCCACAAGTTCACCATCTCGATCAATTTGTATTCCAAGAAGATAATGCAGTTGGCCTTTGTCCACACATTCAAATGCATTCATTATTTTGGACTTAATGCTGATGAGATCGGTCTTCTTTTTGCAACCTATAATGATATCATTAACATATACACATATACAGATCTTAGCACTCTAATTTGGAATTCCACCCTCAACCTGATTGTTTAAGACCGTAGATTGCTTTGTTCAGTCTTAATACACGTTGTGGATACTCTTGGCTTTCAAAACACTCAGGTTGTTTCATATATATCACATCATGCAGTTCGCCATTTAGATAATGTTTGTTGGATGTTTGTACTACATCCATTTGATGAATGCATAACTTGTGTTCTACTGCCAACGCCAATAACATTCTTATTGTAGCATATCGTACTACTGGTGGAAACGTTTCTTCATAGTTCAAGCCATACTGTTGGGAACATCCTTTGGCCACAAGACGTGCTTTATTTTTTTCTACTTTGTCATGTTGATTCTTCATTGTTGTGAACACCCACCTGTTTCCTATTGCTCGCTGTCCTTCTGGCAAACCTACAAGAGACCATGTTTTCTTTGATATCAATGCTGCATATTTTATTTTCATTGTTTCTACCCATTGATAACTTTTATTACAATTGAACGCTTCTTCGACACTGTTTGGAACTTTTAGATGATCATTATCTTGAGTCAAGTTACTCAATAAATTGTAGATTTTGCGTGGCCTTCCTGGTTTACCAGTGCGAATTATCTTGGGTCTACATGGACCAATTGTTAGTTGTTGTTGCAGTTCATGTTGTTCGCCGCTGTTCTCATTTTCAGTTGGCGATTGATTTCTTATGTTTTGCTCCTCCTGAATAGGAACATTATCTTCAGCCTGATCTAGTTGCAAAGTGACATATTCATTATTGACTACTTCAGGTTTGTTGACAGAGCCATTTTCATCGAACTGTACATCCCGTTTTTCAACTACCTGTCGCTTGACTGGATCATAAAGCCTATATGCCTTCGACGTAATGGAGTAACTAACCATGATATATTCCTTCCCTTTTGGTTGGAATTTCTTTCGCTGTGTCTTGTCCAATGCAACCGCCTTTGCACCAAACATTCTAAATTGGCTTACGTGTGGTTTACGGTCGGTCCATACTTCGTACGGTGTCTTTTCTGCTATTACTTTCGTAGGCGATCGATTTCGGATACCTGATTGTACCAACATGATTCGGGCCATTTCGACAAGTGTACGATTTGCGCGTTCTGCAACACCATTTTGTTGCGGAGTGTATGGAACGGTATACTGCATTTTGATGCCATTGTCACTCAAGTATTTGTCGAACTTCTTGTTTACGAATTCTCCACCGTTGTCACTGCGTATTATCTTCAGTTTTCTTTCTATTTGACGCTCTACTAAGTTCTTAAAATCGACGAACTTATCAAAGACTTCATCCTTTGCCTTCAGGAAATAGACAAATATGAGTCGCGAATGGTCACCGATAAACGTCAGGAAATAACGGGAACCACCTAGTGATGCTGTATTGAAAGGACCGCATACATCCGTATGTATTAAGACTAGCACATTCGATGCCATGTTATCACTAGTACTTTTGAATGGCATGGATCTTGCTCTTCATACAAGTATCACATTTTATATTTTCAACAAATGACACTTTGACCGCATATCATTTCTTTCAAAATACAACTGTTCGTGTTTATCGCTCGCCGGAAAGTGTAGTTACCTGATAAAAGTGTGTTTATAAAGTGTAGTGTAATAAAAGTGTACGGGTTTTTCCCAAACGAGAATTCTAAAGAAAGGGTAATAAAGGGTCACCAATAAAAAAGTGGAAAAACACAATATACCCGTACACGGCTGACCTTCCACGCTATGCGAAGAAGAGGATGCTGGAACAGGACGCCAGTACCTGTCAGGTATCGAAGTTGGAATTCGAAACAACTTCAACAAATTGATCGAGGAGATCGTTGTTAAAAAACACATTGAAGAACTCGAGGAACGCCTGACTTCTGATGAAGAAGACAGCGAAATGGAAGAAGATGTCCCAGAAGAGGCAACGCCACAGACACACTACCGATGCCACGGATTAAGGTTGTGAGCGCAACGCCGGCGACTCAGGCTGTTAGCACACCGCCGGTGCAACAGCAAAACAAGGATGTTTGCTCACCGCTGGAGGAAAAGAAAACACTGCCAAAAGGAACCGTACCCAAAAGAACGACAACCAAATCAAGGAACCAACCAAAACAAGACAAAAAGACGACGGAATCAAACTAAATTAAGTATTCCAACCATTATATTATATAGTTTTAGGGCACAGTAACTATATGTCACAAATGATGTAAAGGCTGGATTGGCTGGGATCAATTTCAAAATTAATGTCTTAAAGGTAGCGAAGCTGGGTGGAGCTAAATGGCTCATCCATGTATCCAGGGACTCGAACCTGAAGAGCCTTCACGGCTTAAAACGTTTCCTACATAGCGTAGTGAACGTTAAGAAAAACGTCAAGAAAGGCCTCACGCAGTGCTATAACTGCCAGCGTTTCGGAAACGTCTCTTCAAACTGTGGCATGCCAAGCAAGTGCGTCAAGTGTGGCGGACCTCATACCCAGCGCCTAGTGCACCATTCCTTCCAAGAAGGATGCACAGCAGGCTATGAACACTTCCGGTGAGGTCACTCATGCGGTTAATTGTATCAACTGCAATACAACCGGATATACTACTGGCTCAAAGGATTGTCCTAAAAGACGGTCCTTGCTGGCAAAGAAGGCTGACAAGAAGATATGCTCCGTGGTGTTTCATACGCCGCGGCTGCTGCTGGGCCTTCCCGTGGCAATTCGTCAACGGGTGGAGCACGGAGAACTATTCCTCATGCTCCTTCCGTTCCTTCGGGTGGGAATGGAAACACACTGAAGGTGTCCTCGACACGTATGGACTTACTGATGCAGGGGACCAAAGTCGTCATTCCTAGAAATGTGAGAAAAACAAACTGGAGCACATACGAAAGTAAATTTACCACTGCTCTCAATGGCGCTATCTTGGTTCAAACGATAGACACAAATTAACTAGACTTAATAGTCGAACACGTCGACATGAAATTTAATGGAAACACACTGAAGGGGTCCTCGACACGTATGGACTTACTGATGCAGGGGACCAAAGTCGTCATTCCTAGAAATGTGAGAAAAACAAACTGGAGCACATACGAAAGTAAATTTACCACTGCTCTCAATGGCGCTATCTTGGTTCAAACGATAGACACAAATTAACTAGACTCAATAGTCGAACACGTCAGCAACGCTTTCACTGAGACTCCATGATTGGGGAAGTTTTCGAGACAGTTTGGCTCAGGAATGTTCTGTTATCTACTCCTTGTAAGTTGACTATCTCCAGGAATATAGCGAGGAATCACTGGACTTACTGTACAATGCACACTTCCCTGGTAGTAGGATAGTATTTCAAGAGATTTTAGGATCACCTCACACGGATTCTCATATCGTAGAGGATCTTATAACGGATGCAATACTGTCATGAACAATAAATAGTTTAAGTTTTAAATTACCCGGTCCAGACGGCATGGCTCCAATTGAGATACAAAAAATGACACATCACATGATCCCCTGAACTATCATACATACCATACATCTTATCTGGAATCTAGCACTCAACAATGTATTGCTGGGCTTTGAGAGTTGTTTGCGTACGCGGATGGCGTTACAGTAGCCGTACGCGGAAGTTCCCTTCCACCCTTAATGATATTCTACAGAAAGCTCAAGCTGGTAATATGGGTTAGGCATACTTGATAGGAAGCTCCACTTAAAATGTATATAATGAAGGAAGCTACCGTCGTTCAATATGGTGGAGTTGTTGCGTCACAGCCAACACTGGCGTCAATATCTACTCTGATAGTCAGGCTGCACTCCGATCCTTGGACCTGGAAAGTAAGATATAAAAAGGATCTTCGTTCACTTGAAAAATTTCAGTGGTCTACATTAATTTCAGTTTTGACTGCTGGCTTTTAAGTCAAACTACTTTTGTAGGATGTTTGGTGACAAGATTATAGAAGTCGGTAAGATAAGGTGTTCTCGTGCTATCACAATGGACCTTTGGAATGTATGGAATTCTTTGGTAAGAGCTTCCAGACCTTGTCGGACAAGATAGGTCACTTTGCAGATACGTGCGACTCTTTGGACCGCGCGGAAAGGCCAAGGGCTATATTTGAGCTCCTTATCTCTATTCGATTGGATGTCTAATTCAATCAAATGTATTTTTCTTAATGTCAACTCCATCGTTTCCAAACATAAGAGATCTCCGACGAACATAAACCGGACGTTCTTTTGCTCGCAGAGCACAGACATTCAGCTAAACATGTGTTAGTTTTACATGGTTATACTGCTTTTAGACAGAATAGGCAGAACAGCCGAGGTGGGGGTACGGCTGCCCTGGTTAGGAATGATATACGGGCGGAGAGGGTGTTATTGAACCTCAGGGCCGTTGATAATACTGAGATTTAAGAGAGAAGACGGAACAACACTCACGGTAATAGCCATGTACCTCCGCCCGAGAGACTTGCTAACAGATTCGGATCTTGATCCACATGGGGAGGTACTGGCTGGTGGTGACTTGAATGCCAAGCATCCTTACTGGTGTGACAACGAATTCAATCCGAATGGTACATGTCTTTACGACTTCCTCTTAGGTTGTCCTGATATGGATATCTTCCCCACTGCTGGGCCGACGAGACTCAATAGGGTATTTGATTCTTTTATCGATATCTTTATTGCCTCGTGTAGTATCTCCATAATGGGAAATTACGGTGGGCTACGGACGTTCCTCTGACCATAGGGATGTAGAGGTTGTTTTGTGCCGCGACGAACTGACACGGATGGAACAGCGTACATTATTTAAATACGACAGGATGAATGTTAGGCAGTTTAATAGGATTCTTGAGGGTAGATTAGAGGATGTTACGGATGGTTTACATTTTGCAGTCGTACGTCAATGCGTGCGCCACACACAATATCAATTAGGTGTTTATCAATGATAGATCAGCTGATCTTGTAATAGATTGACGTTTCACTGTTTGATGTTGTGGTAGCACTGGGGAAAAAGTAAGAAAATTATCTTACAAGAAAGGTGACAAATTGTGCAATGCAATAAAATTGCATTCTTTTCGTTTACGACCGGCAAATAAACCAGACAGATTCAGGATAAATTGTAAGTATAGTGGAATTGATTAAGGTTCAGTGATAGTGACAGTGTGTGTTTTTTTTTATAGTGATAATACCACAATTTCATTTTTTTCAACATCTGCCGGGTATTAGAGCAGAACAACCTGCTACCAGTGTCAACAACATTTTTCCTTTGCTACAGCCTTGAATGCCAACGGTGGCACAAATTGCACATTACCGGCAAAAACTTTTTCGGTGCTGCCGCGAACGCCAACGGCATCATTGGCAGACAACTCCCATCAGCGGCAACCAATTTTTCGGTACAACCGCGAACGCCAACGGTATCATTGGCATACAAGACGGCCTCATCGGTGGCAACCAATTTTTCGGTGCTGCCGCGAACGCCAACGGCATCATTGGCAACTAAAGTGTTCCCATCAGCGGCAACAAAATTTTCGGTGCTGCCGCGAACGCCAACGGCATCATTGGCAAACAATTCTTCGGTGCAGCCGTGAACGCCAACGGCATCATTGGCAACCAGAACCAGTGCAAATAAACTATTTGCAACACAAGTGTTAACCATTTTAACACAAATTAATCTCGACGTAGAGATTCGTAGTCGTCCGACGCCCCTTTCTTTTGTTTTTGAAATCGTACTGGAGTTGCGGCTTCCAGTACGTCCTTGAATGTGAGGTTATACACCATCACTCACGTGCAGTGAGAAAAATATCATAAGATAAGTCAAAAATAAGTAGAATATAAGTAGTAGTGCCTTAAATGTTATACATGTGGGTGTGTGTGCATATGTAAATCCATGTGTGTACACACTTAAATGTATATAGTGTATTATGATTTATTGATATTTACTTACATACATTTACATATTTTCTATTTTTTTTTTTTGGTTTGTGTGATTTCAACATCAAACATTTTAGTAACATTTAACCTGTCAAAATCTGAAAGTGTAAATAGGACACTCGGCCCTCCCTGAAAGTAGAGCTCTATGTTTGGGTAGGATTTTGAGGTAGTACAGTGTACACAGTGGTACATAGGGTGTAAAATTTTCTTTTATAATGTAAATAGAGAAAGAAAAAACAAATTCCCAAAATACAAAACATTTAATTTTGATTTTGACTAATAATTATAAGGCCAATTTTCTCATGAATTCCCCTATTGCAAATAAGTTTATTTTTTTGAATGTTTAATAAACCACTGAATATAAATATGAAATTTTAAAGCCTTATTAGTGGTGGAATGTTGGGTAACCTAGCGTAGCAGTAGGTGAAGGCGATCATAGGGAGCAGTTACAATTCCGGTGCACATACTGTAATGGTAATGGGAGGGAGCATAAGCACCTAGTATGACACTCCATCTGGTCATACTCCAAGGTAAGTCTGGTGAGTTTTAGTGATTCAGAACATAAATGGAAACGATATAATATTATTTTGTGGCATCCTTTTTGGCATTTTCTAATATGTTTACGCGGCGATGAACAAGGGTTAAGAACCACGCCACTGGGCAGAGCTAGCCTTGAAATTGTATGCCACAACCCTAATTATCGATTTTTATCAGCTTTTATGGTCTTTTTTTTTTTATATACCGCGCGTAACATAGATGGCGCCCAACGTTCAACTACAATGTTTATGTACATTGTTATTTGAAAATTTCGTTTTTCTGTTTAAAATTTATGGAATATAGATTCCTAAGATCGTTTTGAATCACTGAATACCTTGCTAGACTGTACTAATTTTTATTGTTTGTGATTGTGAATGCTGATTCATAAGTCATGTTTGATTGGATCGTTTACATTATATCCGACAACAATGTTATGGAACACATTCATTTTTGCAAATAATTCCTTAGGAATTGTCTTTTATCTTAAACAATGTTTTGTTGATTTTGAAATTCTAGAAGTCCAGGCTGATAATGGAGAATTTGTCAGTCACTTGTGCACTAGATGCTCATTTCATCCTGCACTGTAGTTCAACGCAGTTCATCTTAGAAATGCTAATTATTTCAGAGTGAACGTTTACAATAATCTCATGCATATTCCTAATAATTTTTTTTTTTTTTTTTTTATTTTTGTGAAAATACTTGAGTCATCTAAATTTCTTCCAGTAGAAGAGTTGATGGACCAAGTATTTGAGTGAAAGAGTCAGATACTTCGGTTATCTTCGTACTTTCTAATCATGATCGCTTTTATGCTATACGTTGGGTTGTACAATATTCCACCCACACATTTTATGGAACTTAATTTTGACTTTTCTTATTAAATATTTTTTTTTATTTTTTTTAATACGTAGGTACACAAATAAATATTGTGTAACTGGCCTAACAATTTGTCCTTTTCTTATTTGAAATGAATAGAAGAACTACTCGTTCAAATTTAAATACAGCTTCAACATCTAAAGATTCAAGTAGTTCTAACCCAAGTGTTAAGGGGAAAAGTCCTAAAAAGGTTTTGGCGTTACCTAGTACAGTGGTTCCAAGTGGCAGAGGAAGAGTAAAAACTCCTAGGAAAAGTTTAGGTGATTTAAATACTTCTATAACCAGCTCTAGAGGCAGAGGTAAAACTCCTCAGAGGGTTGACCAACTTAACTTAGGAAATTCCAATTCATCAACGGAAGTGTTTGGGGGTTCATCGGTAGATTTGTCTCCTCCGAATCCTAGGCAAGTTTTTGTAACTGCTTCGGAAGAGCAAACCATTCTAGAAGATTCAAACCTACTACGATCTATGTCGAACGACAATCTTCACATCTCAGTTTCCGATACTCAAGAAGATTTTAATCAACTTGATCAGGATCAAATGGATGCGAACAATAGGAACACAGTGGGTCCTCCACCCTTAACTGCAAATCCCCAAACAAATACAAACACATTTGAGTCATTGGTAGGTTACATACAAGAGTCATTAACAACAAATCAGAATGAATTTATCCGGGAAATGCGATCGCTAAGGGAATCTCTCAGTCAAGTACCTCGTAACGCAGGAAATAGTGCGTCTTCTCCGGGTAGTAATGGGTTTTCCAATTCAGTAGCAAATTCGTCAACAGGTGCCACAATTAAACTGAAAGACTGGAATGTTACATTTAGTGGCGAAGGCAGTGTTTCAGATTTTATATTTAAAATAGACACTTTGGCACAAAGATCTCAATGTCCTTTAGATTATTTAATGAATAATTTTCAAATATTTCTCTCGGGTAAAGCTGAATCTTGGTATTGGATGTATATAAGACAATACCCTAGATCTACATACAGTCAATTGAAAACAGCTTTAACTGGAGAATTTGGTTCGTTAGAAAGCGATAATGAGATTAGGATGAGGATTTCAACTAGGAAACAGCATATGAAAGAAACCTATGATGATTATCATTCGGCTGTGGTCCAAATGAATCTGAGGTTACGTAGTCCCATGGATGATAGCTCTTTAATCGAAATTATAAGGAAAAACGTTAACCCGGAACTTAAAATAATGCTCATTATCGTTAATCCCAAAAGTTTAGGTGAACTTAGAGATCTGGCCCGTAGTTTTGAAAAAGTTATTCAAGAAAATAAATCTCAAACCAATCGTTCTCGTCAGGTAAATGAAATTTCTTCTGGTAATGTTGACGTAGAATCTGAAGAAGAGTCTGATCCTCAAGTAGAATCCCTTCGTATTAGTCGTCCGTATGCCAAGAATGATTACTCGAGAATTAAGTGCTGGAACTGTCTTAAAATGGGACATAGTTACATTTATTGCCCTGAAGAAACAAGGAGCGTTTTTTGCTACAAGTGTGGTCAGAGAGACGTTACTACACCCAAGTGCAGTAATAACCATTCGGAAAACAGGCGCAAGAGCGAGTTGTTAACCGGGGACACTCGTTCTCCGAAATAAATCCCGAGTTCATTTCGGATAAGGAAGAGGAACTCCCACAGGGAATTTTTCTTCCAGACATTTCAACCCAGACTTTCAATACCCATAACAACTTTTTAAATGATAACAGATTCAGACCTTCGCGGAAAATTTTAAAATGTAGAGAGCGATACCGAAAACGAAAACAATTCAGGAGAACAGTAGAGGCAACATGGCTTTCAAATGCAGACGATGGTAGACCTTTCGCTAAGGTGAAAATTTTTGATAAGGAGTTATGTTTTCTTTTAGATTCTGGGGCAAATATATCTGTTTTAGGAAAAGGTAGTTTAGACTTTATATTGGGAAATAATATTCAATTAAGGAATTTCAAATCAAAGATTTCAACGGCAAATGGTTCGCGAAATGATGTTGTAGGATATTGCTCATTGCCTGTAACATTCAAGGGAGTTACAGAATCTATAGTTTTCTATGTTGTACCTTCTTTATCCCAAGAAGGATACCTAGGCGTGGATTTTTGGAGGATTTTTGCCCTAGCGCCACAAATAATTCCAGAAATATCGAGCATAGAACATTGTGATCCAAGTGAAGAACCAAATACCTCACTTTTCCATGATCTAAATTCTTCGCAAAAACTTCAACTTGATCGCGTAACTTTGAAATTTCCTTCATATGAGAAAATGGGACTTGGTTGCACACATCTCCTCGAACACCGAATTGATACCGGAAATGCAACACCCGTTAAGTCTAAACACTACCCTCTTTCTCCTCCTAGACAAGCAGAAGTATATGAAGAACTTGACAGGCTTTTGGCTCTTGGAGTCATCGAGGAGTCAAATTCTCCATGGTGTAGCCCTATTGTCACTGTACGCAAACCGGGGAAGATTAGGCTCTGCCTTGATTGTAGGAAAATAAACTCACTTACAAAGAAAGATTCGTACCCTCTACCACATATCAATGGTCTACTGAGCCGATTAAAAGATAGTCATTTTATAACAGGGATAGATTTGAAGGATGCGTTTTTCCAGATTAGGTTATCTGAGGACTCAAAGGAGAAAACCGCTTTTGCCGTACCCGGCAGACCCCTTTACCAATATAGGGTAATGCCTTTTGGTGTATGCAATGGGCCTCAGACCATGAGTCGCCTCATGGATAAGACCATCCCATCTAGACTTCGTGACTCTGTGTTCATTTATTTAGACGATCTTCTCGTTTGTAGCCCTGACTTCGAAAGCCATGTTAGGTTGTTGGATGAAGTTGCCAATTGTCTCAAAAACGCTGGTTTAACAATAAATGTTTCCAAAAGTAAATTTTGCCAGCGTGAGATTAACTATCTGGGGTATAGGATAGGCGGAGGTCAGCTCAAGGTTAATCCGGAAAGAGTTGAAGCTATCGTTCAATTCCCACTACCTAAGACTGCACGTCAAGTTAGGCGCTTCATTGGTATGGCGAATTGGTACCGAGCATTTATTACCAGTTTCTCTGATCTATCCGGACCTCTTACTGACTGTTTGAGGAAATCTAACAAACCCTTTCATCTGACACATGAAGCAATTGATTCTTTTTCCAAATTGAAGATAGCACTTTCTAAAGCTCCTGTTCTGGCAGAGCCAGACTTCAACAGGGAATTTGTAATCCAGTGCGACGCTTCTCGCATAGGAGTTGGGGGAGTTTTATACCAATTGGATGATGACGGTGATGAACATCCCATCGCATACGTGTCACAGAAACTAAATAAGGCCCAGCGTAACTATACAGTTACAGAACTAGAGTGTCTAGCGGCCATTGTGTGCGTAAAGCGATTTAGGCAGTACGTCGAGGGACTTCCTTTTAAGATCATAACAGATCATTCAAGTTTACGTTGGCTCATGAGTCTTAAAGATTTGTCTGGCAGGTTAGCTCGCTGGAGTTTACAACTACAGAATTTTGACTTTAAAATGGAGCACCGGAAGGGATCCTTAAATGTGGTACCCGATACTCTCTCTAGATTTGATGTAGACGAATTGGATTTTAATTGGTCTTTGCCCGATGTTGACCTTTCTTCTCCTGCTTTTAATGAGACTACGTATAATGCTTTGAAGGACAACGTCAAGAAAAACTCTGAAACCTTACCTGATCTACGTGTATTAGACAACATAGTTTATAAACGGGTTAAATTCAGAGAAGGAAATGTTGCGGAAGAAGATCTTTGGCGGATATGGCTACCCCAATCCTTGATAAACGACACAATTAGAATAGCTCATGATGATGGTATACATGGTGGCTACCATAAAACTTTATTTAGAATCAGGCAAAAGTATTTCTGGCCTAGAACCGCGCGTAACATAGATGGCGCCCAACGAACTTTTTTGTACTTTTGGCGTGCCACAGTACATGCATAGTGACAATGCAAAGCAGTTCGTTTCTAAGGAACTAAAAGAGTTTTTCAACGTCTATGGAATTACTCATATAACAACGGCATTCTATTCGCCGCAGGCAAATGCCTCGGAAAGAGCAAATAGAGAAATTATTTCCAAAATTCGATACTTCCTTAAAAACGAAAACGATCATACGAATTGGGATAGAGATATATCAAAAATTCTAACTGCTTTGCGTAGTGATTTTCACACCGCTATTCACTGTTCACCTTATTTCGCAGCTTTTGGGCAAAACATGGTCTTACATGGATCGTCTTATGCAATTTTGGAAAAGTTAAAGATGACAGTTGATGATACAGTGGTACATCACTCTGACAAACTTCAAAATATCCGAGAAAATATTTGTCGTAAACTCGATGTTGCACATGAGAAAGCTACCAAGACATATAACACCAGGTCTAGACACATTAGCTTTATTGAAGGGCAAGAGATCTTCCGTAAAAATCGCTCGCAAAGTGATTTCAAAAAGGCCATAAACGCAAAGTTAAATCCCAAATTTGTCAAATGTAGAGTAAGGAAGAAAATAGGTAACACACTTTATGATATTGAAGATCTTAGTGGAAATTATATAGGCAAATACCATGCTTCGGATTTACGTGCCTAGAATGCGATTTCGTATGTGCTATAATGGCCCGGCTTCGTGGGTCGAGCCACACGTTGCATTGTTTCTAACAGCATCCTTCCTGTTCGATCTTTGATCATAGATCTCGATACGAAGCAGGTTTGTTACGGATGGTTTACATTTTGCAGTCGTACGTCAATGCGTGCGCCACACACAATATCAATTAGGTGTTTATCAATGATAGATCAGCTGATCTTGTAATAGATTGACGTTTCACTGTTTGATGTTGTGGTAGCACTGGGGAAAAAGTAAGAAAATTATCTTACAAGAAAGGTGACAAATTGTGCAATGCAATAAAATTGCATTCTTTTCGTTTACGACCGGCAAATAAACCAGACAGATTCAGGATAAATTGTAAGTATAGTGGAATTGATTAAGGTTCAGTGATAGTGACAGTGTGTGTTTTTTTTTATAGTGATAATACCACAATTTCATTTTTTTCAACATCTGCCGGGTATTAGAGCAGAACAACCTGCTACCAGTGTCAACAACATTTTTCCTTTGCTACAGCCTTGAATGCCAACGGTGGCACAAATTGCACATTACCGGCAAAAACTTTTTCGGTGCTGCCGCGAACGCCAACGGCATCATTGGCAGACAACTCCCATCAGCGGCAACCAATTTTTCGGTACAACCGCGAACGCCAACGGTATCATTGGCATACAAGACGGCCTCATCGGTGGCAACCAATTTTTCGGTGCTGCCGCGAACGCCAACGGCATCATTGGCAACTAAAGTGTTCCCATCAGCGGCAACAAAATTTTCGGTGCTGCCGCGAACGCCAACGGCATCATTGGCAAACAATTCTTCGGTGCAGCCGTGAACGCCAACGGCATCATTGGCAACCAGAACCAGTGCAAATAAACTATTTGCAACACAAGTGTTAACCATTTTAACACAAATTAATCTCGACGTAGAGATTCGTAGTCGTCCGACGCCCCTTTCTTTTGTTTTTGAAATCGTACTGGAGTTGCGGCTTCCAGTACGTCCTTGAATGTGAGGTTATACACCATCACTCACGTGCAGTGAGAAAAATATCATAAGATAAGTCAAAAATAAGTAGAATATAAGTAGTAGTGCCTTAAATGTTATACATGTGGGTGTGTGTGCATATGTAAATCCATGTGTGTACACACTTAAATGTATATAGTGTATTATGATTTATTGATATTTACTTACATACATTTACATATTTTCTATTTTTTTTTTTTTTGGTTTGTGTGATTTCAACATCAAACATTTTAGTAACATTTAACCTGTCAAAATCTGAAAGTGTAAATAGGACACTCGGCCCTCCCTGAAAGTAGAGCTCTATGTTTGGGTAGGATTTTGAGGTAGTACAGTGTACACAGTGGTACATAGGGTGTAAAATTTTCTTTTATAATGTAAATAGAGAAAGAAAAAACAAATTCCCAAAATACAAAACATTTAATTTTGATTTTGACTAATAATTATAAGGCCAATTTTCTCATGAATTCCCCTATTGCAAATAAGTTTATTTTTTTGAATGTTTAATAAACCACTGAATATAAATATGAAATTTTAAAGCCTTATTAGTGGTGGAATGTTGGGTAACCTAGCGTAGCAGTAGGTGAAGGCGATCATAGGGAGCAGTTACAATTCCGGTGCACATACTGTAATGGTAATGGGAGGGAGCATAAGCACCTAGTATGACACTCCATCTGGTCATACTCCAAGGTAAGTCTGGTGAGTTTTAGTGATTCAGAACATAAATGGAAACGATATAATATTATTTTGTGGCATCCTTTTTGGCATTTTCTAATATGTTTACGCGGCGATGAACAAGGGTTAAGAACCACGCCACTGGGCAGAGCTAGCCTTGAAATTGTATGCCACAACCCTAATTATCGATTTTTATCAGCTTTTATGGTCTTTTTTTTTTTATATACCGCGCGTAACAAGGACTGTATATTGCCGACTGGACACAATGTGACCACCGCTGAGGTCGATGGAAGTGTACAGAATATGAGCGCGGTTTTCAGGGAGGCCATGGAGGCTTCTATTCCCAGGATTACTCCCGGATGAGGGGACTCTGGCGTCTTCCTCCGCATATTCTTGGTTCATCCGCGAGAAAAAAAAAGTCTTAGGAGGATTTGCCAAAGGACCGATTACGGACGGCAGAACATACTGAGGGCTGACATTCGGAACCTTGACCGAATAATACTGGGAGCTATTGCTCAGTTAGAACGTGAGCACTGGGCAAACTACCTCAGGGGGATAGAAGTGAACAACAAGTTTAAAAACAGGTTAAGGGTGCTTCTGGCATAAGTTCTAGAAAGCCGATATCTAATATGCTAGACCCAAATGGTGTCCTGATAATAGATGACGATGGTAAGGCTAATCTTCTAGCCGATGGCATACAGTGTGTTCATGGACGTTCCTAGCGGTGCTAATTAATCACTGCCTCAACTTGGGCTATTTATTAACGATTGCAATTCAATTCGGGAAACTCCTGGAACACTTTATCCTAGCACGGTTATATCGGACGATAGAAGATCTGGATATACTTACAGATAATCAGTTCGGCTTCAAGAGAGGACATTCCACATCTCATGCACTGGTTGTGTTCGGCGACTACGTATCGAGGGCATTGAACAAAAGGCAGGCTACCTTTGCGGTAAGCCTGGACTGTGCTAAGGCTTTTGATACTGTGTGGCAGGACGGCATTGTGCACAAGATGTTGATATACGGTTTTGGTGGCAACACTTGTAGGATAGTCGCAGATTTTTTAAGGGATCGGACATTTGGAATGAAAGTAGGGGACAGTAGGTCAGACAGTAGGAATGTTGTAGCAGGTGTACCACAGGGCTCATTACTTGGACCTGTAATCTACAACATATTTGTAAGTGATATCCAGCAGCCACCGGATGGAAATCTACTCCTAGTGTATGCAGATGATATACTTGTCGCTGCTTCGGGGCCTAAGTCCCGTACCGTTAACTTGAGATTGAACACATATCTCTCAGAGTTGTCGGAATACTTTCGAAGGTGGAAATTGAAACTGAACGTTGGTATATGCGACAGTATCATATTCAAGGGGAAAAGGTCCCTCCTTTATCCAAATTGCAGGTCATATGAACCTAAAATACGGATTGGAGGGGAACGGTTGCGCAACTCGGTGAAAATTAAATATCTAGGAGTGACTTTTAATGAAAACTTTAGGTTCTATCGACACATTGACCTCATGATAAGTAAGGTGAAGAAGACATACTTGTTGTACCACAGAATTCTCAGATGTAGGGGAGGACTGGGTGACGAAGTTAGGCTCTTATTATATCGACAGATAATTAGGCCGCTACTATCCTATACCTTTCCAATCTGGTATTGAATCTCTTCCAGCCAAATGGAAAGACTCAGGAGATGGGAAAGGACGATTTTGGTTTCCTGTCTGGGACTGAAGCGAGTCATGGGCTCCGATGTATCGATTTCGATAGAATCGATGTCTTTCTTGTCCGGAATGCTCTGAACTTCTATGGAAGGGCTGAGTTTCTGGACAACAGACTGATTAGGGGTTGTCTTGAGATGACCGACAGTGTGGAAATGCAACTCAGTAATGAGTTCCTTCAACCTGCTGGGCTACTGACTCTAGATTCCGAGGGACTTCTTTACCGGGCGGACAAACTCTTGTTCTACCACAGACGGTTTAAAACCTTGGACATTGACGACACGGTATACAATACCAACCAATAAATTGTATATATTATTTTTTAAGTTAAGTAAGCATTTAGTGTAAGTGTTAGTATAAGAAACAAAATGTAAAAGAGCTTCCTTTTTTAAATAATTCTATTTTTTAAGGAAAAACATGTTAATGTAAACAAGTAAGAAGGCGTTAAGTTCGGCCGGGCCGAATCTTATATACCCTCCACCACGAAGTGCATTCCACAGTATTACCAGCAGATTAAAGGATGTCGACATAGACATAGAAGTACAGAACCATATTGCGAAAATTGTGATATTTTTATGTACATTACTATATTTGATTAATATTTCAAACTATAGTGTATACTTAAGCGCACTGTTTAAAATCTACTATTATAAATAAATACAATGCTGTAATTGTGTAAGTGAACATGCCGAAAATATTAGGCGATTGTCAGTCGCCATTAGGGAGAAGCATTTTCAGATACAGACAAAGTGACTGCATTATTTTGATAAGAAAAGTACAAATTTTAAAGATATCCCCATTCGCCCCATTCTCCGCCCAAATGTACAAAATTTGGCAAGTCAGACCACTGTACACACACCGAATATATACACCGAATTTCATGCTATCAACTTCAGAGGTTTGGAAGGTCCCATTTTATCCCTCTTTTTCAATTATATCCCTTAAAAGTACGAATTTCGAAAAATCCTTCTATTTTACGTGTTTTGGCAATTAGAGGGATATACACACCGAGTTTCATGATTCTATCAGTTGTCGTATCATTGGTACCATACTTTATCAATTTTTGTCCCATTTCACCAGCTAAAACATTTATTTTCTTTGTGGTGCTTCCAAGCTACAAGAGGAATGTCCTCAACAAATTTCAAATGTATGAAAATCAGAAATTTAATTAATTAACCAAGGCTACCAATATTTTTATACTATGTATATATATAATGGATATAATACTTCAATTCATAAAGTAAATATAAGGCAGCAATCATAAATACCCTAAATATAGGGGGACAGAGAGTGTATTTTCAGCTACAGTCTTTTGGGTGGTTGTATTTCCATCCTATTTTAATGTCAAAAGTATCATTTTAAAAATATCTTATCTCTCACGTACGCAGTATAAGACAACTTCATGATTCTACCATTTTTTGTCGTAAAAGCAACAAAATAAAGTACGAATTTGGAAAAAAAAATATTTTACGTGGCTATACACTCAGAGGAATGTATATACCCAATTCCATGATACTATCTGCGGCCATTTTGTTGGTACAATTTGTATCCCCTTTTTTCGCATTTCACACCTTAAAAGTACGACTTTGGAAAATTTCATCATTCTAGCTGTAGCCTTTTAGTTGGTACCATTTTTATCCCTCTGCTCCCATTGAATCCCTTGAAAGTACGAATTTGGAAAAACTTTTTTTCGTGTCACTCACTCAGAGGAATGTATACCGCGAATTTCATGGTTCTAGCTGCATCCATTTGTTTGGTACAATTTTCATCCCCTTTTTCCATTTTACACCCTAAAAGTACGAATTTCGAATTTTATGTGTGTACGCAATCAGAGGAATATATACACCGAATGTCATTATTCTAGGTGCAGCCGTTTGGTTGGTACTATTTTTATCCCTCTATCACCATTTAACCCCTTAAAAGTACAAATTTAGAAAAAATACTTGTATATTATGTATCTACTCTATTAGAGGTATGTACACGCCAAATTTCGTGTTTCTATTTGTTGTCCTTTGATAGGTACTATTTTTAACCCTTTTCGTCCCATTTCGGCCCCTACAAATAAAAATCATTCTATGGTGTCCTTTTATGCTATAAAGGGAATGCGAATCATTCATTCAAAAAACATGCTGAAATACTCTAAATATTAGGGGTATTTTCAGTCCTTGTGAGGGAAAATTTTTTCCCTCTGGGCCAATTTCGCCCACTTTCAATCTCAACCGATCTGCAACCATAAGACACATTTAGGAAAAATTTGAACCTCCTAGCTCATTTCGTTCGGCCGCTATCGTGCTTTCAACAGACAGACAGACGGACATGGCTATATCCAGGATGGAGGTGGAGGGTATAAAAATGAAAGAATGCCATATTAGCAGCAAAACTGCGACATAGCTTCAGTATAAATGACATTGTCCTTGAAAGATACTATAGTATGCTAGGATGTAAATTACCACTGTTAGATTTAAGATATTTTATATTGTGTAAGGCTGAAATGAATTTAATAAAACCCAAATCGTTTGCAAAAAAACATTTCTTTATTTTTTAATTCGCGCAAACAATTGAAATTTAAATGTCCATATCTACTGTGCCAGAGTAACGCTTCACTGCGAGCCATGTAAAATATTTTGTTTTGGTGATTTTCGAAAACAAACAACTTGTTTTCCTTTTTCGCTCGTAAAACCAGACAAGCCTTTTCGTCTCTTATCTCGGCACATCGATCATAAAATTTTATGACATATCCCTTCTCTATTGCTCGGCTTACAGATAGAAATTTTCCAGTTAGGTTGGGTACGTACAAGACGTTGCGCAGAATCAATCTGTCGTTCTGAATCCTTCTGCCATAATAAAATTGTTGTTGCTTGCAAGAGAAATTTTGTCGCTATACTCTCTGAGGGTCATAAAACTGTCTCGATTGCTACACATGTGCGCAGTCGCCCCGCTGTCTATGCACCACATGCCTTTGGTCCATTTTTATTGCCTTGTTTGTTTGCATAACAATTAATTGCAAAATGACAAATGAAACAATTTTGGTTATTTTTATTGTGTTGTTTATGTCTGGCGTTTATGGTTTTATTACTTCTGTCGACCTTTGGCGAATGTCTGACTTGTGCCATAAATGCTTGTTGTGACACATGCATTTTCATTTTGTCCTTTTCTGTTTGCTTCTTCCAACATTTTTAAAATTTGTAGCGTCGGTAAGGAATCACGGGTTTCGATGGCTACTACAAATTGTTCATATGTTGGTGGCAGACTTGATAACAATATTATTGCAAGCAACTCGTCGTTCATCTCGATACCTACTTCTGCTAGCTTATCTACTGTGAATGTGAAAGAATTAATGTGTTGTGACAAATCACTTTCGTCTGTCATTCTCAAGTTCAACAACTGCTTGTACAGTGAAACTTTTTTCACTGGACCACTTGCCCGAAACACATCTTTCAAAAATTTCCAGGCCTCTGATGATGTTTTTGCGTTCTTTATGTGGATGAGCTGTGAAGCTTTTACGCTCAGTGTGATCGTAGCTAGAGCCTTCACATTTGAACTCTCCAATTTACACGTGGTATCAGTAGATTATTTCTTAACTGTACCGTTGACAATACCCCACAATTCGGCATGTATCAATACACTCTTCATGTGTATTGTTTTGATCCAATTTTTCAATTTGGTATAGACTCGACATCTTTACTTGTTTTAATTCTCTTTAAAACAAAAACGATCTGACTTAAAAAAATCTTTTTTTTTACCAAAAATTTGAATCACTTTATTTTTTTATTTTTCACAAGCACTTTACTTTCCTTTGGCAGTGGATGCTTTCAGTTCAACAGTTTATTCAGAAGTGTAGATAGAAATATTTACAAAGGGTATTTATATACATATAGAGAACCATGTGAGTCGTCTAGGACGAACACATATTCCATGCGTGTACGGTGCAATCGTGTTGCCTGAATACATGACAGCGATCGTTGTCGCTCATTAAGGGTTGCTTTTAACGCTTAAAAGTTCGAATTTGGGGAAGTACTTTTATTTTGCTTGTCTACGCAGTCAGACGAATGTAATCCCGAATATCGAATATCGAATTTCACTATTCCAACTAAAACCCCTTTCCTATCATTTACCCCCTAAAAGTACAAATTTAGAAAAAATCCTTTATGTTTCGCATATACACAGTCAGATGTATATACTGAATTTCATGATTTCAACTTCTGCTATTTGGGTGGTACCATTTTTAAACCTCTTTTCAAATTATATCCCTTAAATGTACTTATTATTATAATCTATCTACACACGTAGTGCCCACAATTAGAGAGATGTTCATTCCAAATTTCATGTTTGTAGCAGTTATCGTATCATTGGTACCATTGTTATCCCTTTTCGTCCCATTTACTTTTACTTTACTTTTTGGTGCTACAAGAGGAATGTACGCAACAAATTTCAATAATCTAAATATTAGGTGGTATTTTCAGTCCTTGTTAGGGAAAAATATTTCCCTCTGGGCCGATTTCGGCCACTTTCCATCCCCACCGATCTGCAACCATAAGACACATTTAGGAGAAATATGAACCTCCTAGCTCATTTCATTCGGAAGCTAGCGTGCTTTCAACAGACACACAGACGGACATGACGTCTTAGAATTTTACCACGACCCAGAATATATATACTTTATGGGGTCTCTGTTAAATATTTCAATGGATTGATTGACAAGTTATTTAACCAGAAAATCATAAATGAAAAGGAAAGAAATAGAATGACAACGAAAACATAAACGGCTCCAAGAATTTAAAAACTTCCTGAAATCCATAAGGAAGAAATGCCGTTACGACCGATATGTTCATCAATTAACTCCCCAGCAATTGGACTATATACATAAATACATCGTATGTATACTCAAGAACTTAACGAAGGACTCCGGATGTAATGTAAAAGACTAAGGATTTTAAATCGAGAATTACCGACACGTATATTGAAGAGGACGAAACATTAACTTCATTTGACGCTATTTCCGACCATACAGATATATTTTACAATTGAAATAAGAAATTCAATTTACCTTAGACAAAGAACGGGACAAAAACTACCATATTTGAATTTGGTAGTAATTAGTCGATGACATATGTGCCGGGTTTTTCAGGAAGATTGAACCATTCTAACCTATACGACAAAGATATTGTTAACAATTCATAATGTTATTTAGTAGGACGAACATCTAATGTAGTTTATAAGATTAACTACTATGGGAGCAAGCCCAACGCATTCCAGAAAGTATATGTTGCCACTACTAAGCCTAACCTAAAAACAAGGCTATCTATATATATAAAAGAGTTGCGAGATTGGGTGACTGACTGATCACTCCACACACCAAGCGGCTAGAGCTAGAATCATGAAATTTGGTGTGTACATTTCTCTTGTAGAGTAGAGGTGTGATAAGACGGGATTTTTCGAAATTCGTACTTTTAAGTGGTAAAATCGGATAAAAATGGTACCACAGCAAGAACCAAACGGCAGGGCCTAGAATCTTGAAATTTGGTATGGGTATTCCTCTTGCGGCATGAATGTATCCTAAAATGGTTTTGAAAAATTCGTACTTTTGGGGCGTTAAATGGGACAAAAATGGTACAAACAACACGGCTGAAGCTTGAAGCATGACATTTGGTGTGTACCCCAAATTATTCATGGTCCATACGAAAAAGAAAAAAATACCAGAGATCAAGATCACCACAAAGCAAAAAGAACATGAGGTAAGGCCTAATAAGGAAATGGCATGACAAATTAGTTCTCACACGGTCACGGTAAACGTGAGTTATAATCTAACAACGGCACAAATCAATCGAACAAACGGGTAGTGAAAAATAAAAGTGTTCTAAAACCAAAGTAGTACAAACTTCTTTGAAGGAGTTAAAAATATTACTTAAAAGAGTTAAAATTACGAATAAAGTAAAACAAAATTAAATCAAGGTGTTCGTATTAAAATTATAGATTACAAGGGAATCTATGTATGTATGCAAGCAACCGTCCGTCCGTTCAATCGTAAAGGCTTAACAAAATATATATTTTTCAACAAAACCTAAAATTCGTTGCTACGGCAAATCCAAAAATAACGGTGGAATACACATTAGATTTGACGTAGATGTGTTACGTACACATGTACAAAGCAGTGGCGTTTAATACATTTGTATTACGTACATACATATCACTGGTGCATAGAAAGAAGTTTTGTAGTCTTTCTTATTCGCGCTGTATTCCCTCCTTTTTTCATATGTTGGCAAATTTACAACAACATATTTTCTTTTCTTTTTATTATTTCACTCTATTGAGAAATTCCAAGTTCATTTGAATCTTCTTCAGAACCAATGTTGCAATTTCAAACCATTCCATTCAATTTGGGAAAATTTTGAAACGGATTTTTCCTTTTTTATTCATTGCATTAATGCAATTCAATAGCAAAAACAAAATATAAAATAAATAAACACACATTGTTCTCATTACTGGAAAATTGATTTTTTTTAAATTTTGAATTGTCTTCCATTTGCTCTTTGAGAAATGAAAGTCAATTATATTAAATAACAGAAATTTAGTTTGTCATCCGAGGGAAAATTTGGAATAGAATTTGTAAGATTACACGCTATCGCTGAAAACTACACACTTTCCCTCAAATTTCGAACAAATAGAGTCCTGTGAAACAAAAAAAATGTCAGACATACAAATTACTTTTTGACATATTCCCTTATTCGCCGCAAACTGAAGTTCTGTTCTCCAATCGCCATAACACATCATCCTACTTAATTGCATTTGCTTTGAACCAAATAATTGAAGAAGGTACATAGAGCAGTGGAGCAAAATTCACTCAAAGCTCAGTCTCTCTCATTTTATGAAACAAAGGAAGAAGAAGAATAACAAATAGTGTCAGTGCAATTTGAGAATACAGTTTTGGAAATAAAATAAATACGAATCAAATTAAATGAGAAAAATAAAGAATTAAGAAGAATTAATTACACAGTACAACATTTTTCAGTTCGTTGATTGCCAACTCAATTCTGAGAACAGTATGTGAAATTATACCCAAAAAGAATAATTTCTGCATCATTCGTTTTGTCTTCTTACCTGCCGAAATATTTTTAATATCGATTTGAAGTTAGTACTATCGTATAGGGGAATTTATCACGTTTTAGGCCCTGTTGTTTGACATAGCTCGACAGCCACTAGCCCGATTTAGTTGAAATAAATTTTAAAAAATTAAGAATTACAATTCCCTTAATCTGTTCATATATTGTTTTCCTATACAAGCAACAGTTTCCAAGTTAAAAATAAGTTTCCAAGTTTTGGCAAAGTAACATAACCTATGAGCCAAATGAGACAAAGATCATGAAAATCGATGCACGCGTTTCGCTTTTATTCGCAATTGAGTAAAGGTATGAATTTCAAAAAATAAAATAAAAATAAAAATTAAAAAATTATCATGCAAAAAAAAATTAATTTATAAAAACTTTATGAAAATAAAATAATATGCAATTAATACGCAATTATAATATGCATAAAAACAAAATTCAGAAAATTTTTTCAATTATTGGCAATATCCATGCTTGCAGAAGTTGACGCTTGTGGTTCTGATGATCTTGTTTTCTTCGTAGGTTGTTCTTATTCATGGTCTGAGTCTGTATCGTCATCCGAGATACACATACTATTCAAGGGCGTGTTTCTTTCACTGTGTCCACCAATTTCAATGTCTTCATCTTCAGTGCTTTCTTCAAACTGCATAATTGTGGAACTCCACCAACAAACCTCCGCAAGCAATGCATCCAATTTTTTGCTTTTGAACCGCTTTTCAATTGGCATGGTCACCTGGTGGAACCTCTCTCCTTGTTCGTCTGATTCCTGAGGTGATTGTGCCAAAAAGGTATCGAGGTGGTGGTGCAAGAAATGCAATTTCAGCGTCATGGATGCACCGATTTTTTCAAAATAATACAGCAACCTGTCCACTCGTTGCTGTATCTCTTCTCGCTGGACACGGTTCTTTCCTAGAACGCATTCTATTACTTCTTTCAATGCGTTCCATGCATGTTGGTGGTCGTGATGCTCTGAAAGCATATTTGTGAAAGAATCACTTTTGATCAATTTCCGAATATCAGGTCCGTCCAGAATACCTGTTTTAAATACATAAGAAAAACGAAAAAATTATTGGTAATGCGAATGTATACAAATGAACAAATTTAGATATGACAATATTTAAATATAGAGTACGATACGTACCGTTGTTAATTTTCTCATCACTGAGTTTCGGAAAGATGGATTTCAAACAGTCAAAGGCGCCGTTAACTTTTTTGACCACCACTTCAACGAATTTCCCAGCTATTCCCAGTTTCATGTGTAGCGGTGGCAACAAAATATCATGCAGGTCCTTTATCATAGGTTCATTGCGTGGTCCTTTTTCTTCAATATCGGGTATCCAATCAGCATCATCCAAATTGGTCGGATTGGTGAAAACGGTTTCGGCTACGAGGGACACAGTATCCCCACTCGGAGGTTTAGGTGCATCGGTATCAGCAGGGCGTTGCACTGGAAGTGTGGCAGTAAATGCAGCAGTGTATACTTTTGCTTTCAATTGTTTCTGTTTAATCCAGGACGAAAATTTATGCATGCGTAGCACCTGGATTCATCATGTCCAGTTAGGTCTTGCACCCAAATTACTGGCTTTATAAAAGACAAGTTTCTACTTTTTCCGTGCAGCCATTTTAGAAGGGTAGTATAACAACTGTTGCACACTGTGTCCGGCGTAAAATTTGCACCACTTGAATCTGCTTCATCGAAATAATTACAATACGCGGTTTTGAATTGCTCAGTAAACAAATTTTTTCGGTCTTTTTTCTGTATTTTTCGGACGATACGACCACAAACGAAACAAAATTCATCCAAATTTGGGCACTTGTTGTTTTCCATATTGATATATTTTATGTTTTGTTGTTATTCACAATTAAAAACTGCACTTTCAAAATATTGACTTGTACTTTTCGCGTTCGTCGACACTTGTTGAATGAGTAAAATCGATCAATGCACACCTATTTATACTGTGTATTGTTCACTATTTTACTGACAGGTACTTGTAAATGGGTGCATATTTTTTCCGAATAATGACCACCCCTAAATGTGAAAAACCCAAATAATTAAAAGTTACTTTGCTTACTATGGGTTTTTCAGTTGGCTACCTGTTTTTTACAGAAATTCAACGCACATTTAGGGGTCGTCATTATTCGCAAATGTATTTAAAACAGGTATTCTGAACGGACCTGATATTCGGAAATTGATCAAAAGTGATTCTTTCATGAACAACCTACGAAGAAAACAAGATCATCAGAACCACAAGCGTCAACTTGTGCAAGCATGGATATTGCCAATAATTGAAAAAATTTCTGAATTTTGTTTTTATGCATATTATAATTGCGTATTAATTGCATATTATTTTATTTTCATAAAGTTTTTATTAATTAATTTTTTTTGCATGATAATTTTTTAATTTTTATTTTTATTTTATTTTTTGAAATTCATACCTTTACTCAATTGCGAATAAAAGCGAAACGCGTGCATCGATTTCCATGATCTTTGTCTCATTTTGCTCATAGGTTATGTGACTTTGCGAAAAAGTAACTACACTTGAAACTTATTTCCGTTTTGTATTTTTTATGAATTTAAAAAAATTTTTTCTTCATTTTTATTGGAAACTTATTTTTAACTTGGAAACTGTTGCTTGTATAGGAAAACAATACATGAACAGATTAAGGGAATTGTAATTCTTAATTTTTTAAAATTTATTTCAACTAAATCGGGCTAGTGGCTGTCGAGCTATGTCAAACAACAGGGCCTAAAACGTGATAAATTCCCCTATACGATAGTACTAACTTCAAATCGATATTAAAAATATTTCGGCAGGTAAGAAGACAAAACGAATGATGCAGAAATTATTCTTTTTGGGTATAATTTCACATACTGTTCTCAGAATTGAGTTGGCAAATCATGTGTTGTACTGTGTTATTCAAAATGAAACCCGACGATGTTAATAAAAACAGATAAATATCATCTCGTTGGCAATTCCGTCCGTCTAAAGTATGCTCTCAGACATACTATGAGACCAGATCCCAGATTTTACATGATCTTAGAATAGGAAGCGGAAACAGTGTTCAAACTGAATTGAAAGGGCAGGGCAAGAGTCTTGTATCTCAAAATCGCCCTCGGTCTGATCAAGCACAAACAACCTACGACGATTCCAATATTTGTATTAAGGTCCCACCATGCGATACAGAGGTTTTCACAGGAGGTTACGAAGAATGACCATCGTTTCGTGACATGTTCACAGCCGTCTACGTTAACCATCTTAGCTTTCTTAAACTCAACAGTTGTACCAATTTTAAAGAGATATCCACTCTGCGATGATAATTTCGATATCGCATGGCAGGCCCTAAAAACTAGATATGAGAACAAGCGCGTTCTGGTACACAACCAGCTGAGAAGTCTATTCGATATTCCTATCGCCTTTTGTACTCCCTGTACTCCCTTTGGTACTATTTTAATAATCTCACTTATCTATGACATTCTAGGAGAGCACATTTATTTTGAAGTTTCTTTTTCACTTTCATGGCTGAGTACTTCCTTTTTTCCAAATTCAGACGTCGTCAACACAAGTTCTCCAGTAAAAATTTTGGAGAAAAACTAAGAAAAATTGAAGATAAAATCCAAGTTTAGTTACCACATCACATTGTAATTTTATTATTACAAGACTGCACTATTTTCTGAAAAATTTGGTCAGCACCAAATACTATTATTGGGTAAGTTGCTGAAAGAGTGAATTGAGATAAATTATACAGTGTTATTTTTTTAGAATCTTGCTTGGAAATTGTTTTATTAAAGACCGAAAATCTAGGACAACGTCCTACGATTAGGTTGGAACTAGAATAAATCCAATTGCTGACTTTTCGGAACATATTCCAAATAAAATCGAAATCCTCTTAAATATAGCCTTACATCATTGAATAGTATAATTGGCAACAAGACGTAGGCGTGATATAGGCCCTTCCATAGGATTGACTTAGATATAAAATCATTGTACTCGCTAACGATCAACTTGAGTGCACACACCACAGCAAACTTATTTCAGGCCATACGGCACAAACAGCAGGCGACCAAATACTTCTGTTCTAAAGTGTCTAAAGGTTTCTGCTTTCTACCATGGAAAAACATTAAATATAATATCCTAAATTTTTAAACTTAAGATTTAATTTTACTTAGAAGTGGAAAAAAATCAAGAAAAGTGAAAAAAGTACACCTTAAACTTTTTCTAATTTCAAATACTTGAAGTTTTTTTCTTTCATTAAAAAGCGTAAATGTTAACGTAATTTATAAAATTGAAAAAAAAAAATGTTTAAAATAGTGTAAAATAATCATATATTCTTAGTCGTAAATTTAAAGCAAAAATCATATATCGAAATGGAGTCGATTAGATGGGTCCCGCCCGACTTCAATTACCCCAGTAACAGGTTTTCCCATTCTGATCTACCAACCGATATGAGGTTGTAGAAAGAATATCACCACATGCCTTTGGTCCATTTTTATTGCCTTGTTTGTTTGCATAACAATTAATTGCAAAATGACAAATGAAACAATTTTGGTTATTTTTATTGCGTTGTTTATGTCTGGCGTTTATGGTTTTATTACTTCTGTCGACCTTTGGCGAATGTCTGACTTGTGCCATAAATGCTTGTTGTGACACATGCATTTTCATTTTGTCCTTTTCTGTTTGCTTCTTCCAACATTTTTAAAATTTGTAGCGTCGGTAAGGAATCACGGGTTTCGATGGCTACTACAAATTGTTCATATGTTGGTGGCAGACTTGATAACAATATTATTGCAAGCAACTCGTCGTTCATCTCGATACCTACTTCTGCTAGCTTATCTACTGTGAATGTGAAAGAATTAATGTGTTGTGACAAATCACTTTCGTCTGTCATTCTCAAGTTCAACAACTGCTTGTACAGTGAAACTTTTTTCACTGGACCACTTGCCCGAAACACATCTTTCAAAAATTTCCAGGCCTCTGATGATGTTTTTGCGTTCTTTATGTGGATGAGCTGTGAAGCTTTTACGCTCAGTGTGATCGTAGCTAGAGCCTTCACATTTGAACTCTCCAATTTACACGTGGTATCAGTAGATTATTTCTTAACTGTACCGTTGACAATACCCCACAATTCGGCATGTATCAATACACTCTTCATGTGTATTGTTTTGATCCAATTTTTCAATTTGGTATAGACTCGACATCTTTACTTGTTTTAATTCTCTTTAAAACAAAAACGATCTGACTTAAAAAAATCTTTTTTTTTACCAAAAATTTGAATCACTTTATTTTTTTATTTTTCACAAGCACTTTACTTTCCTTTGGCAGTGGATGCTTTCAGTTCAACAGTTTATTCAGAAGTGTAGATAGAAATATTTACAAAGGGTATTTATATACATATAGAGAACCATGTGAGTCGTCTAGGACGAACACATATTCCATGCGTGTACGGTGCAATCGTGTTGCCTGAATACATGACAGCGATCGTTGTCGCTCATTAAGGGTTGCTTTTAACGCTTAAAAGTTCGAATTTGGGGAAGTACTTTTATTTTGCTTGTCTACGCAGTCAGACGAATGTAATCCCGAATATCGAATATCGAATTTCACTATTCCAACTAAAACCCCTTTCCTATCATTTACCCCCTAAAAGTACAAATTTAGAAAAAATCCTTTATGTTTCGCATATACACAGTCAGATGTATATACTGAATTTCATGATTTCAACTTCTGCTATTTGGGTGGTACCATTTTAAACCTCTTTTCAAATTATATCCCTTAAATGTACTTATTATTATAATCTATCTACACACGTAGTGCCCACAATTAGAGAGATGTTCATTCCAAATTTCATGTTTGTAGCAGTTATCGTATCATTGGTACCATTGTTATCCCTTTTCGTCCCATTTACTTTTACTTTACTTTTTGGTGCTACAAGAGGAATGTACGCAACAAATTTCAATAATCTAAATATTAGGTGGTATTTTCAGTCCTTGTTAGGGAAAAATATTTCCCTCTGGGCCGATTTCGGCCACTTTCCATCCCCACCGATCTGCAACCATAAGACACATTTAGGAGAAATATGAACCTCCTAGCTCATTTCATTCGGAAGCTAGCGTGCTTTCAACAGACACACAGACGGACATGACGTCTTAGAATTTTACCACGACCCAGAATATATATACTTTATGGGGTCTCTGTTAAATATTTCAATGGATTGATTGACAAGTTATTTAACCAGAAAATCATAAATGAAAAGGAAAGAAATAGAATGACAACGAAAACATAAACGGCTCCAAGAATTTAAAAACTTCCTGAAATCCATAAGGAAGAAATGCCGTTACGACCGATATGTTCATCAATTAACTCCCCAGCAATTGGACTATATACATAAATACATCGTATGTATACTCAAGAACTTAACGAAGGACTCCGGATGTAATGTAAAAGACTAAGGATTTTAAATCGAGAATTACCGACACGTATATTGAAGAGGACGAAACATTAACTTCATTTGACGCTATTTCCGACCATACAGATATATTTTACAATTGAAATAAGAAATTCAATTTACCTTAGACAAAGAACGGGACAAAAACTACCATATTTGAATTTGGTAGTAATTAGTCGATGACATATGTGCCGGGTTTTTCAGGAAGATTGAACCATTCTAACCTATACGACAAAGATATTGTTAACAATTCATAATGTTATTTAGTAGGACGAACATCTAATGAAGTTTATAAGATTAACTACTATGGGAGCAAGCCCAACGCATTCCAGAAAGTATATGTTGCCACTACTAAGCCTAACCTAAAAACAAGGCTATCTATATATATAAAAGAGTTGCGAGATTGGGTGACTGACTGATCACTCCACACACCAAGCGGCTAGAGCTAGAATCATGAAATTTGGTGTGTACATTTCTCTTGCAGAGTAGAGGTGTGATAAGACGGGATTTTTCGAAATTCGTACTTTTAAGTGGTAAAATCGGATAAAAATGGTACCACAGCAAGAACCAAACGGCAGGGCCTAGAATCTTGAAATTTGGTATGGGTATTCCTCTTGCGGCATGAATGTATCCTAAAATGGTTTTGAAAAATTCGTACTTTTGGGGCGTTAAATGGGACAAAAATGGTACAAACAACACGGCTGAAGCTTGAAGCATGACATTTGGTGTGTACCCCAAATTATTCATGGTCCATACGAAAAAGAAAAAAATACCAGAGATCAAGATCACCACAAAGCAAAAAGAACATGAGGTAAGGCCTAATAAGGAAATGGCATGACAAATTAGTTCTCACACGGTCACGGTAAACGTGAGTTATAATCTAACAACGGCACAAATCAATCGAACAAACGGGTAGTGAAAAATAAAAGTGTTCTAAAACCAAAGTAGTACAAACTTCTTTGAAGGAGTTAAAAATATTACTTAAAAGAGTTAAAATTACGAATAAAGTAAAACAAAATTAAATCAAGGTGTTCGTATTAAAATTATAGATTACAAGGGAATCTATGTATGTATGCAAGCAACCGTCCGTCCGTTCAATCGTAAAGGCTTAACAAAATATATATTTTTCAACAAAACCTAAAATTCGTTGCTACGGCAAATCCAAAAATAACGGTGGAATACACATTAGATTTGACGTAGATGTGTTACGTACACATGTACAAAGCAGTGGCGTTTAATACATTTGTATTACGTACATACATATCACTGGTGCATAGAAAGAAGTTTTGTAGTCTTTCTTATTCGCGCTGTATTCCCTCCTTTTTTCATATGTTGGCAAATTTACAACAACATATTTTCTTTTCTTTTTATTATTTCACTCTATTGAGAAATTCCAAGTTCATTTGAATCTTCTTCAGAACCAATGTTGCAATTTCAAACCATTCCATTCAATTTGGGAAAATTTTGAAACGGATTTTTCCTTTTTTATTCATTGCATTAATGCAATTCAATAGCAAAAACAAAATATAAAATAAATAAACACACATTGTTCTCATTACTGGAAAATTGATTTTTTTTAAATTTTGAATTGTCTTCCATTTGCTCTTTGAGAAATGAAAGTCAATTATATTAAATAACAGAAATTTAGTTTGTCATCCGAGGGAAAATTTGGAATAGAATTTGTAAGATTACACGCTATCGCTGAAAACTACACACTTTCCCTCAAATTTCGAACAAATAGAGTCCTGTGAAACAAAAAAAATGTCAGACATACAAATTACTTTTTGACATATTCCCTTATTCGCCGCAAACTGAAGTTCTGTTCTCCAATCGCCATAACACATCATCCTACTTAATTGCATTTGCTTTGAACCAAATAATTGAAGAAGGTACATAGAGCAGTGGAGCAAAATTCACTCAAAGCTCAGTCTCTCTCATTTTATGAAACAAAGGAAGAAGAAGAATAACAAATAGTGTCAGTGCAATTTGAGAATACAGTTTTGGAAATAAAATAAATACGAATCAAATTAAATGAGAAAAATAAAGAATTAAGAAGAATTAATTACACAGTACAACATTTTTCAGTTCGTTGATTGCCAACTCAATTCTGAGAACAGTATGTGAAATTATACCCAAAAAGAATAATTTCTGCATCATTCGTTTTGTCTTCTTACCTGCCGAAATATTTTTAATATCGATTTGAAGTTAGTACTATCGTATAGGGGAATTTATCACGTTTTAGGCCCTGTTGTTTGACATAGCTCGACAGCCACTAGCCCGATTTAGTTGAAATAAATTTTAAAAAATTAAGAATTACAATTCCCTTAATCTGTTCATATATTGTTTTCCTATACAAGCAACAGTTTCCAAGTTAAAAATAAGTTTCCAAGTTTTGGCAAAGTAACATAACCTATGAGCCAAATGAGACAAAGATCATGAAAATCGATGCACGCGTTTCGCTTTTATTCGCAATTGAGTAAAGGTATGAATTTCAAAAAATAAAATAAAAATAAAAATTAAAAAATTATCATGCAAAAAAAAATTAATTTATAAAAACTTTATGAAAATAAAATAATATGCAATTAATACGCAATTATAATATGCATAAAAACAAAATTCAGAAAATTTTTTCAATTATTGGCAATATCCATGCTTGCAGAAGTTGACGCTTGTGGTTCTGATGATCTTGTTTTCTTCGTAGGTTGTTCTTATTCATGGTCTGAGTCTGTATCGTCATCCGAGATACACATACTATTCAAGGGCGTGTTTCTTTCACTGTGTCCACCAATTTCAATGTCTTCATCTTCAGTGCTTTCTTCAAACTGCATAATTGTGGAACTCCACCAACAAACCTCCGCAAGCAATGCATCCAATTTTTTGCTTTTGAACCGCTTTTCAATTGGCATGGTCACCTGGTGGAACCTCTCTCCTTGTTCGTCTGATTCCTGAGGTGATTGTGCCAAAAAGGTATCGAGGTGGTGGTGCAAGAAATGCAATTTCAGCGTCATGGATGCACCGATTTTTTCAAAATAATACAGCAACCTGTCCACTCGTTGCTGTATCTCTTCTCGCTGGACACGGTTCTTTCCTAGAACGCATTCTATTACTTCTTTCAATGCGTTCCATGCATGTTGGTGGTCGTGATGCTCTGAAAGCATATTTGTGAAAGAATCACTTTTGATCAATTTCCGAATATCAGGTCCGTCCAGAATACCTGTTTTAAATACATAAGAAAAACGAAAAAATTATTGGTAATGCGAATGTATACAAATGAACAAATTTAAATATGACAATATTTAAATATAGAGTACGATACGTACCGTTGTTAATTTTCTCATCACTGAGTTTCGGAAAGATGGATTTCAAACAGTCAAAGGCGCCGTTAACTTTTTTGACCACCACTTCAACGAATTTCCCAGCTATTCCCAGTTTCATGTGTAGCGGTGGCAACAAAATATCATGCAGGTCCTTTATCATAGGTTCATTGCGTGGTCCTTTTTCTTCAATATCGGGTATCCAATCAGCATCATCCAAATTGGTCGGATTGGTGAAAACGGTTTCGGCTACGAGGGACACAGTATCCCCACTCGGAGGTTTAGGTGCATCGGTATCAGCAGGGCGTTGCACTGGAAGTGTGGCAGTAAATGCAGCAGTGTATACTTTTGCTTTCAATTGTTTCTGTTTAATCCAGGACGAAAATTTATGCATGCGTAGCACCTGGATTCATCATGTCCAGTTAGGTCTTGCACCCAAATTACTGGCTTTATAAAAGACAAGTTTCTACTTTTTCCGTGCAGCCATTTTAGAAGGGTAGTATAACAACTGTTGCACACTGTGTCCGGCGTAAAATTTGCACCACTTGAATCTGCTTCATCGAAATAATTACAATACGCGGTTTTGAATTGCTCAGTAAACAAATTTTTTCGGTCTTTTTTCTGTATTTTTCGGACGATACGACCACAAACGAAACAAAATTCATCCAAATTTGGGCACTTGTTGTTTTCCATATTGATATATTTTATGTTTTGTTGTTATTCACAATTAAAAACTGCACTTTCAAAATATTGACTTGTACTTTTCGCGTTCGTCGACACTTGTTGAATGAGTAAAATCGATCAATGCACACCTATTTATACTGTGTATTGTTCACTATTTTACTGACAGGTACTTGTAAATGGGTGCATATTTTTTCCGAATAATGACCACCCCTAAATGTGAAAAACCCAAATAATTAAAAGTTACTTTGCTTACTATGGGTTTTTCAGTTGGCTACCTGTTTTTTACAGAAATTCAACGCACATTTAGGGGTCGTCATTATTCGCAAATGTATTTAAAACAGGTATTCTGAACGGACCTGATATTCGGAAATTGATCAAAAGTGATTCTTTCATGAACAACCTACGAAGAAAACAAGATCATCAGAACCACAAGCGTCAACTTGTGCAAGCATGGATATTGCCAATAATTGAAAAAATTTCTGAATTTTGTTTTTATGCATATTATAATTGCGTATTAATTGCATATTATTTTATTTTCATAAAGTTTTTATTAATTAATTTTTTTTGCATGATAATTTTTTAATTTTTATTTTTATTTTATTTTTTGAAATTCATACCTTTACTCAATTGCGAATAAAAGCGAAACGCGTGCATCGATTTCCATGATCTTTGTCTCATTTTGCTCATAGGTTATGTGACTTTGCGAAAAAGTAACTACACTTGAAACTTATTTCCGTTTTGTATTTTTTATGAATTTAAAAAAAATTTTTCTTCATTTTTATTGGAAACTTATTTTTAACTTGGAAACTGTTGCTTGTATAGGAAAACAATACATGAACAGATTAAGGGAATTGTAATTCTTAATTTTTTAAAATTTATTTCAACTAAATCGGGCTAGTGGCTGTCGAGCTATGTCAAACAACAGGGCCTAAAACGTGATAAATTCCCCTATACGATAGTACTAACTTCAAATCGATATTAAAAATATTTCGGCAGGTAAGAAGACAAAACGAATGATGCAGAAATTATTCTTTTTGGGTATAATTTCACATACTGTTCTCAGAATTGAGTTGGCAAATCATGTGTTGTACTGTGTTATTCAAAATGAAACCCGACGATGTTAATAAAAACAGATAAATATCATCTCGTTGGCAATTCCGTCCGTCTAAAGTATGCTCTCAGACATACTATGAGACCAGATCCCAGATTTTACATGATCTTAGAATAGGAAGCGGAAACAGTGTTCAAACTGAATTGAAAGGGCAGGGCAAGAGTCTTGTATCTCAAAATCGCCCTCGGTCTGATCAAGCACAAACAACCTACGACGATTCCAATATTTGTATTAAGGTCCCACCATGCGATACAGAGGTTTTCACAGGAGGTTACGAAGAATGACCATCGTTTCGTGACATGTTCACAGCCGTCTACGTTAACCATCTTAGCTTTCTTAAACTCAACAGTTGTACCAATTTTAAAGAGATATCCACTCTGCGATGATAATTTCGATATCGCATGGCAGGCCCTAAAAACTAGATATGAGAACAAGCGCGTTCTGGTACACAACCAGCTGAGAAGTCTATTCGATATTCCTGTCGCCTTTTGTACTCCCTGTACTCCCTTTGGTACTATTTTAATAATCTCACTTATCTATGACATTCTAGGAGAGCACATTTATTTTGAAGTTTCTTTTTCACTTTCATGGCTGAGTACTTCCTTTTTTCCAAATTCAGACGTCGTCAACACAAGTTCTCCAGTAAAAATTTTGGAGAAAAACTAAGAAAAATTGAAGATAAATCCAAGTTTAGTTACCACATCACATTGTAATTTTATTATTACAAGACTGCACTATTTTCTGAAAAATTTGGTCAGCACCAAATACTATTATTGGGTAAGTTGCTGAAAGAGTGAATTGAGATAAATTATACAGTGTTATTTTTTTAGAATCTTGCTTGGAAATTGTTTTATTAAAGACCGAAAATCTAGGACAACGTCCTACGATTAGGTTGGAACTAGAATAAATCCAATTGCTGACTTTTCGGAACATATTCCAAATAAAATCGAAATCCTCTTAAATATAGCCTTACATCATTGAATAGTATAATTGGCAACAAGACGTAGGCGTGATATAGGCCCTTCCATAGGATTGACTTAGATATAAAATCATTGTACTCGCTAACGATCAACTTGAGTGCACACACCACAGCAAACTTATTTTAGGCCATACGGCACAAACAGCAGGCGACCAAATACTTCTGTTCTAAAGTGTCTAAAGGTTTCTGCTTTCTACCATGGAAAAACATTAAATATAATATCCTAAATTTTTAAACTTAAGATTTAATTTTACTTAGAAGTGGAAAAAAATCAAGAAAAGTGAAAAAAGTACACCTTAAACTTTTTCTAATTTCAAATACTTGAAGTTTTTTTCTTTCATTAAAAAGCGTAAATGTTAACGTAATTTATAAAATTGAAAAAAAAAATGTTTAAAATAGTGTAAAATAATCATATATTCTTAGTCGTAAATTTAAAGCAAAAATCATATATCGAAATGGAGTCGATTAGATGGGTCCCGCCCGACTTCAATTACCCCAGTAACAGGTTTTCCCATTCTGATCTACCAACCGATATGAGGTTGTAGAAAGAATATCAAGCATAAAGAGTGCGAAAGATCGTCATAGTCTGCCTTCGGTGAAATTGCAGCAAACGCAAACCAAGATACAGACATATGTTTCACATGAGAAACTGTGACAGCCAAAACAATTTAAATTTAATTTTTATATCCAAAGTACGGAACTTGAATGTAAAATCCATAGAATAACAGTTGCTGGGTAATTCGGTAGGTCACCTTATATTAACATAGTTGTACAGTACTTATGAGCAAAACGACGTGAGCAATATGATACTTCGCTGAAATTGAACTTTTACCCTCAATTCGGATCTTTGGTACTTTTGTAAAACGATTTTGACAATTTGTTTTGTGTTATTTCTGTATTCATGAGAGTGGGATGAGATTTTGCACTTTTGTGCAATAGTCAGAGATTCGGTTGTACAGTAGGGGACGAAAATTGTACTCCCTTTGGTACTATTTTAATAATCTCACTTATCTATGACATTCTACGAGAGCACATTTATTTTGAAGTTTCTTTTTCACTTTCATGGCTGAGTACTTCCTTTTTTCCAAATTCAGACGTCGTCAACTCAAGTTCTCCAGTAAAAATTTTGGAGAAAAACTAAGAAAAATTGAAGATAAAATCCAAGTTTAGTTACCACATCACATTGTAATTTTATTATTACAAGACTGCACTATTTTCCTGAAAAATTTGGTCAGCACCAAATACTATTATTGGGTAAGTTGCTGAGAGAGTGAATTGAGATAAATTATACAGTGTTATTTTTTTTTTTTAGAATCTTGCTTGGAAATTGTTTTATTAAAGACCGAAAATCTAGGACAACGTCCTACGATTAGGTTGGAACTAGAATAAATCCAATTGCTGACTTTTCGGAACATATTCCAAATAAAACCGAAATCCTCTTAAATATAGCCTTACATCATTGAATAGTATAATTGGCAACAAGACGTAGGCGTGATATAGGCCCTTCCATAGGATTGACTTAGATATAAAATCATTGTACTCGCTAACGATCAACTTGAGTGCACACACCACAGCAAACTTATTTCAGGCCATACGGCACAAACAACAGGCGACCAAATACTTCTGTTCTAAAGTGTCTAAAGGTTTCTGCTTTCTACCATGCACCTTAAAATTTCTCTAATTTCAAATACTTGAAGTTTTTTTCTTTCATTAAAAAGCGTAAATGTTAACGTAATTTATAAAATTGAAAAAAAAAAATGTTTAAAATAGTGTAAAATAATCATATATTCTTAGTCGTAAATTTAAAGCAAAAATCATATATCGAAATGGAGTCGATTAGATGGGTCCGCCCGACTTCAGTTACCCCAGTAACAGGTTTTCGAACTAAAATCTAGGTGTACATTACATTTTTGGCGCCTAACGTGGGGCCGGTACAGGATTGTATCGTGTTGCGCGGCTCTCCAACTGTTTATATCATTTACTAAGTTTTAGATTTCAAAGTATTATTTCGTGAATGTTGTGGAATTGCTCTTTTCGTTCATGTTTTGAATAAAGTTAGTATCTTTGTAGGAATTCGATTAACTTGGCGTTTGAAAGTCCAAATTTCGACCACTTAGCACTGCTGATTTTCTTTCTGGCTATGTGGGAATTGGAGTAGGTCTAGAATATTTTTGAAATACATTTTCTTAATTTGTGTAAGTTGTATGAGGGTTTAGTAAATTAATTTTGGCAAGAATTGGAAAAACAAATTGTAGCTTTTCATAGCTTATTCTGTCCATTCCCAAAAAAAATTGACTTTGCTTGCTTTTCGGAAATTTATACAAATATCTTAGCTCAATAGATCGGTGTTTTTTCCATATCCTTTCTTCGAATCGAAAAAAATAATATTTACCCTATCTTCTTTAGAAAAACCACCAAAAAGGAAAATATAATTGTAATATTTTTAACTGTCTACTTTATTGTTTTTAAAGTTAATTTTTGAGAAAAAATTTACAAGAAAGAAAAATGGCTACTGTAAATAGCTCAGAGAATATTGCTGCGTTATCAACAGTTACTCCTGATTGCAAATGTACTATTTGTGAAAAGAATATTAAGGAGGAAATTGAAAGTAGAATAACTTTATGTGAACATGTTTTCCATAGGTCATGCATTGAACGCTATATTAATGAACACAATGAATGTCCAAGTTGTCACCGATTGACACATATATCTGATTTAAAGGTTATAAAAATTAATATGACAGGTGCAAACAGGAAACAAGTTTCTTCTAGAGGTCGCAGTCGACCCAATACACGTAGTTTCGCGAGTAATCAACAGCGTAATAATTCCTTTAATTCGTCTATAGCCACTATAATGCCTGAGAGAATAAATAATATCTCATATACTCATTCAGATAGGAATGATTTGAATCCAGGTTCCTTGATTGACATTGATCCAATGGTAAATTTAGATAATAGGGAGTCTAGAAATTCTTCATTGAAAAATCACTCACATCATGTACGAGTTGTTTCAGGTAATAATGCGAATGTGGATTATAATGTAATTTCTAAAATGATTGAACAGTCTGTTCAAAGACTTGTACATTCGCTTAGCTTGAATAATAATCAAAGTCAAAATAGACACGACAATCAGACGCGGGGTTATCAACAAAGTCGAAATGGGAATCAAAACAGATTTGAAAATCAGGATCGAAATAGCGAAAATAATAATTCACGTGATGATAGTAGAAATTTGATAAATATTTGTCCTGACAAGATAACCAGTATTATAAACAATTGGAACATAAATTTTGATGGATCTTCGGATAGTTTATCGGTGGAAGAATTTCTGTACAGAATTCCTGTTCTGACAGTAGAATTTCTAAATGGGGATTTTAACTCAGTGTGCAAAATTTTGACCATTGTGTTAATCGGAAAAGCTTTAGCTTGGTATTGGAGATACCACAAGACGGTTGCATCTGTAAATTGGTACGAATTTTGTGTAGCAATTAGATTTGAATTTAAAGATCATCGTTCGGATTATGATATTCGGGAACAAATTCGTGCTCGGAAACAGAAATTGGGGGAGGTTAGGTTAGGTTGAGGGGGTTGCCCGCTGGTAGTGTATACAACATCATGTGTATACGCAACCAAGCGAGTTCACTCGGAGACTATTTGTCCATTGTGCTACCCTTAATAGATGATGATGGAAGATATGTGTTAGTGAATAGAGGAGGAGGAGGATTATAGTGAGAGAAGAAAAGTTGATAGTAAGGAAAGTCCGAAGGGTTCGTTGTGTCAGTCGTTATTAGATTGCCTGTTGTTTCTACTGGAGAACCAGCTGGCCTTGTCTATGAATTTATATAGGTGGTTCAGAGGAACATTTGCTATTTCTGCCAGACTGTTAAAGAAACTGCTTCCAAGGTAATGTAGCCTGAGCTCCTGCAGTCTGTGGCATGAGCATAGCAGATGCTCCACCGACTCCTCTTCTTCTTCGTCGAGGCAGCTTCTGCAGTAGTCCATATGAGGGATTCCCATACGCTCTGCGATACGGCCTATTGCGCAGTGCCCTATAAGGACTCCCATGAGGATGCTTGTGTTTCTTTTGCCGAGTGTCAGTAGTTCCTTTGTTCTACTAGGGTTGAATTTCGGCCATAAGTTACGTGTTATTCTGCAGTTATGACCGGAGTCCCATCGCAACTTTGTTTCTCGGTCTGCTATTTCGTCTATTTGATTGAGTATTTCGATGAAAGGTGTGCGTATGTTCGTATTACATGGAACTTCCGTCTCTTTGGAGCCTTTCCGTGCACATTCGTCTGCCATTTCGTTTCCAGGTACATCCGTATGACCCGGTACCCATACAAGTGTGACGTCATGCATTTGGAGTCGGTCCAGAGACTCTAAGCAGTCATGTACGCATCTTGATCTTATAGTCATGGAGTTTAAGGCTTTAAGGGCTGCCATACTGTCCACGTAAATTCTGAATTTTGACGGACCGAAGTCCCGTTCCAGAATATTTTTCGCGGCTATGTTGATGGCATATACTTCTGCCTGAAAGACTGTGCAAGTAGTTGGTAGTCGGACGGATATTTTAAGGTTTAAAGGTTCAGAAAAGACTCCCGATCACGTACCTGTCTCCATTTTCGAGCCATCAGTGAAGATTGAGTTTCCTCGTCGGTCATGACCATGTTGGATGCCCATTCTTCTCTGGTGGGTATTTCCAGTTTGAAGTTCTTATGTAGGTGCATACTGGGCTTGAGAAAATCTGAATTTTTATCTAGCCTCCCGTATGATTCAGTAGCTCCTAAAATGGAGCTGTGCCCAAGCGTGTCGTTTTTCAGCATACCGAGTTCTCTGATACGCTATGCTACCCTTGCTGCGCATCTCCTTACGAAAATGTCCATGGGTTGTATATTGAGTATAGTTTCTAGTCCGGCTTGAGGAGCTGATCTCATTGTCCCAGCAATGCCCAAGCATGCCAACCTCTGTACTTTGTTGAGATTTGCTAGGAGTGATTTTACGGCGCTCCACCAGACCAGTGCCCCGTATGTGAGTATTGGCCTTACTATTGCCGTGTACAGCCATCTTTGGTTGTAGTCCCCATCTTTTTCCGAACATCTTTTTGCAGGTATAAAAGGCGCAGAGTGCTTTCCTTCCTCTCTCTTCTGTGTTTCCTTTCCAAGAAAGTTTCGAGTCCAGGATTATGCCAAGGTATTTTGCTGCCTTTGATAGATGCAATATCTCCCCATCTAATTTGGGGAGGTCGAAGTCCGGAATTTTATATTTTCTGGTGAACAGAACTGACTCTGTTTTCCTAACCCATTTCTTGTCGCCCATCTTAAGAGCTTCCTTAGTGATCTTTCCATGACCTCACTAATCGTTGGTAAGAATTTGCCTCGGACCAGCAGTACTAAGTCGTCGGCGTATGCCGTCACCTTAATTCCGTCTCTGTTGAGGTCAAGTAGGATTTCATTTATCATCAGGTTCCAGAGCATCGGCGAGATCACACCTCCTTGCGGCGTGCCTCTGTAACACGTTTTCTCACAACTTCCTCGCCCAATTTCGAGTTAATAATCCTGCTTTCCAGCATGCTGCCCGTCCATTGGGTTATGCCTTGGTTCATTTCCAGGCGTCCGAGAGCGGATGTGATCGATGTTATTTTGACGTTATTGAAGGCGCCTTCTACGTCTAGAAAAGCTGCCATCGTATAGTCTTTGTACAACAAGGAGCTTTCAATATAGCCTACCACTTCATGTAATGCCGTTTCCACTGACCTTCCTTTAAGGTATGCGTGTTGTGCCTTGCTGAAGTTGTCTGGATTTAGTTTCTCCCTGACATGTCAGTCCATCAGTCTTTCCATGGTTTTTAGTAAAAACGATGATAGACTGATGGGTCTATAGTCTTTTGTCGTGTTGTGGTTTATTTTTCCCGCCTTAGGGATAAAGACCACCCTGACTTCTCTCCATGCCCTTGGTATGTAGGACCATCTTACGCTTGCGGAGAAAATTAGTCGTAGCCATGGCAATATCCGGTCCAGGGAGACCTGCAGTTGTGCTGGTATAATTTCATCTGGTCCTGCTGACTTGTATGGCCTGAAGGATTGTATGGCCCACATTACTTTTTTCGTCATCAACTATTGTGTTAATGAACTCGTCCGTGCAAACGGAGGGAGGGGTTTCTGTTTCGTCAATGCTGTCGTCATCGAGGGGAGAGTTTTGAAACATTTTATAATGGTGTTTGCAATCTCACTGATAAACTTAGTACTTCTCTTCAGGAGGCAGAACTCATTGAAATACTTATCCGGAACTTAAGACCCGAGATCCGACATGAGTTGTTGTACACTCCAATCCACTCTATCGCGTACTTGCGACAATTTGTGTGCAAAAGGGAAAATTTTATATCTGAGGAATATGTTCGTCGATCGAATATATCTCGTACATATCCAAATCAGACGATTAGCAAAAATATTTCCGCTGTAGAAGTAAAAACTGATCTGGAACAAATAATTCCTGAATTAGACGACGATATAGGTATCGCTGCCATTCAGCATAATCTCAATGTCAAGACAGGAAAGTGCTGGAATTGTTCTGAAGAAGGTCATTATTGGGAGGATTGCTTGTCAGACCGTAAAGTTTTTTGCTATGGGTGTGGTACACCTAATGTGTACAAACCGCAGTGTAGCAAATGTGCATTTCGCCATTCGGGAAACTTCAACAGGGGGCCTTGTCGAATCCAAGATCACCCCCCGAGACAATAGACCCATTCACACGTTATCAAGACCATTCCACGGATATTACACCAACAAGTGAACCGGCTAGCTCTATGGCAAATAACATTTCTTCAACGTCCTCTTTTGAAACTCACGGTAATACTTCGAGGTCGATGTTAACAGACCCTAATGAAACTAAGATTAGAATTTTAGCTCGTTCTGATAATTTCAATCATGGGAGAATTTTATATCCTATAATTCCTTATCACGAAAGATTAAAAAAATACTTGCTGGCCCGAAAGAGAATTTTTGAGGAAGACACAGTTCAGGAACGGAAACCGAAACGATCGACTGTACGATTACGAAAATTTTACAAAAAACTTAGAACTTGTCATAAAATGATTGTCTCTTCCATAATAGCATCCCATAAAGATAACCGTTTTTACGCACCAGTACGTTTCTTGAATTATTGTGAATTTGGTTTACTCGACACAGGAGCCAATATAAGTTGTATTGGTTCAACTTTAGCTAATGAAAACTTTAAGAATTTGCCAAATTTCAAAGAAATTGTCTCCCAAGTTAAAACGGCTGATGGCAAATGCCATTCAGGCTTTCTAAAGGTGGACGTTGTGTATAACAATTTATCTCAGGAAATGACTTTGTACATTATTCCATCACTGGACACCAAACTAATTCTTGGCGTTGATTTCTGGATGAAATTTAATTTAGCTCCCGGCGTAATTTCATCTATTTCTGTCACAAATGTAGATATTTCGGGGAAGATTCTGATGCAACTAAACATTGCCTGTTAACACCAGGACAGAAACAACAGCTTGAGACTGTTAAGGCTATGTTTCCTAGCTTTGAAGCGCAAGGTCTAGGTCGTACAAAATTAATTGAACATATCATTGATGTTGGAGAATCTAAACCAATAAAACAACGGTTTTACCCTGTCAGTCCGGCTGTTGAACAGTTAATGTTTAGGGAAGTAGATCGCATGCTTGAGTTAGGAGTAATAGAACCCAGTTCGAGTCCGTGGAGTTCTCCAATGAGACTCGTTGTAAAACCTGGAAAAGTGCGTCTTTGTATTGACGCTCGCAAACTAAACTTTGTTACTCGAAAGGATGCATACCCTTTGCCAAGTATTGAGGGCAGTTTTTCACGCTTGCCTAAGGCTAATATTATAACTAAGCTAGATTTGAAAGATGCCTATTGGCAAATTGCTTTATCTCCAGAATCCAGACCTCTTACTGCTTTTACAATACCAGGTAGACCCCTCTATCAATATGTTACTATGCCATTTGGGCTTTGTAATGCCCCATCTACTATGTCTAGACTTATGGATGAAATAATACCACCTGACCATCGTTTTTGTGTGTTTGGATATCTTGATGATATGTGTATCGTATCAGAGAATTTCGATGAACATCTCAGCATTCTTGTTCGCTTAGCTTTGCGTTTCAAAGAGGCAAATCTTACACTCAACCTGTCCAAGAGTAGCTTCTGTGTTAGTAGTGTGAGATATTTGGGTTATGTTATTGGTAGAGGTGGCATTTCTACAGACCCAGACAAAATAAAATCTATTGTTGAATGGCCAGTTCCAAATAACTTGAAACAAGTTCGAGGTTTTTTAAGTATCTGTGGTTGGTATCGCAGATTCATTGATAATTTTGCTGAGCTGTCGTTTCCCATCACTGAGTGTTTGTCTACCAAAAAGAGATTTGCTTGGACTGCTGATGCTCAGAGTGCTTTTGAGACTTTAAAGACTAAATTGACCACAGCGCCAGTACTGGTAAATCCCGACTTCACAAAGAAGTTTTTTCTTCATTGTGATGCGAGCAATTATGGCATCGGTGCTGTTCTGATCCAGTTAGATGACGATGGCTTGGAAAGACCAGTAGCATTCATGTCGCGAAAATTGAACAGTGCCCAAAGAAACTATAGTGTCACTGAACGCGAATGTTTGGCCGCGATTGAGGGTATAGAACGTTTTAGGTGTTATCTGGAACTGCAAGATTTTGAAGTGATAACAGACCATGCTAGCCTTGTCTGGCTCATGCGCCAACAAAACCTTTCCGGCAGATTAGCGAGATGGGCTTTCAAACTCCAAGGCTACAGGTTTTCCATAAGCCACCGGAAGGGAACCCAAAACGTTGTACCAGATGCCCTTTCTCGTATCCATGATTATGATGTCGCTACTGTAGAATTTGTAGACCCTGAAATTGACTTAGAATCTCCATATTTTGAAGATAATGATTACGTTTTGTTAAAAGAAAAGGTATTGAAGAATCAAGAGCGATTCCCCGATCTTAGAATTTCGGATAAATACCTGTACATCAGGACGGAACACGCTACTGGTGACGAAATTCAGGACAATTTATCTTGGAAGTTATGGGTACCGGAAAAGTTGCGAAAAGTGGTTATAGAAAGATTTCATGATAATGTAATAGCTGCACATGGAGGAATGTCAAAAACAATTGAGTTAATAAGAAGATCGATGTACTGGCCAGTTTGGTAAAAGACGTCCGTGATTATGTCCGCAACTGTGACACGTGCAAATCAACACTTCGCCCACCAATGCAAGTTCAACAACAATCAGTCCGTCCGTTTCAATGAATATACATTGATTTATTAGGTCCGTATCCAAGAAGCAAATCCGGTAATATAGGTCTGTTGATAGTTGTCGACCATTTAAGTAAATTTCATTGGCTCTGTCCGTTAAAAAAGTTCACGTCCGTTTTGATTCAAAAATTTCTGTTACACGAAATATTCCACTGTTATGGAATTCCTGAAACCCTCATTAGTGACAATGGAAGCCAATTCAAATCACACGAATTTCAAGCATTTATTACAAAGCTAGGAATCAATCATGTATTTACAGCAGTTCATTCACCTCAAAGTAACGCATCTGAACGAGTAAATCGTTCAATCTTATGTGCAATTCGTTCATACCTCAAGAATGACCATAAGGACTGGGATGTCCACCTTACCTCTATTTCTTGTGCACTGAGAAATGCAAAACATCAAAGTATAAATTGTTCCCCATACAAAGCTCTTTATGGCTTCAATATGGTCACACATGGATCAGATTTTAAATTACTGAAGAATCTGGAATTGTTAGAAGAGGCAGACATTTCGATTAGACCTTCAGATAAAATGGTTTTGATACGTAGTGACATACAGAACAATCTACAACAAGTAAAAACGGAGTTAAGTTCGGCCGGGCCGAACTTTATATACCCTCCACCATGGATTGCATTCCACAGAGGTTGTCGGTTTTCGTAGAAGTGTAGTAATATTACAGGAAAATATAAATTTTGTAATATAGCCAAACGAAAACAAACACAAATTTTGAAAAAAATATTTATATAAATAAATATAATATTTTAATTATATCAAACCATTATCTATTTCAAAACAAAAAATAAATATTCTTATATTTATATTTTCAAAAAGCTTAAATACCATAAATATTGGAAGATAGTGGGTGCTGCATTTGGTTGTACTTCCATTCTATTTTAATTCCAAAAGTACAAATTTTGAAAATCCATTATCAGACGTACATGTGCAAAGTGCAAAATAACATAACTTCATGATTCAACCAATTTTTGCCGTAAAAGAAAAAGTATGAATTTGGAAAAAAACTTTTTATTTTGCGTGTCTATGCAGTCAGAGGAATGTATACACCGAGTTCCATGATTCCAGCTGCGCCCATTTGGTTGGTAGCATTTTTACCCTCTTGACATTTCTAGCTATAGTCGTTTAGTTGGTACTATTTTTATCCCCCTGTACCATTGTATCCCTTGAAAGTACGAATTTCGAAAAATCCGTTTATTTTCCGTGTCTACGCAGTCAGAGGAATGTATACTCCGCATTTCCTGACTCTAGCTGCGGTCATTTGATTGGTACTATTTTTATCCCCTTTTTTCTTTTTAACCCCAAAAAGTACGAATTTCGAAAAATCTGTTTATTTAAAGTGTCTACGCAATCCGAGGAATGTATATACCGAATTTCATTACTCCAGGTGTAGCCGTTTGGTTGGTACCATTTAATACCTCCGTACCCATTGTATCCCTTGAAAGTACGAATTTGGAAAAAAACCTTTTATTTTTCATGTCTGCGTAGTCAAAGGAATGTATACTCCGAATTTCATGATTCTAGCTGCAGTCATTTGATTGGTACTATTTTTATCCCCTTTTTCAGTTTAACCCCAAAAAGTACGAATTTTTAAAAATCCGTTTATTTTACTTGTCTATGCAATCAGAGGGATGTATACACCGAATTTCATTATTCTAGGTACAGCCATTTGGTTGGTACCATTTTTATCCCTCTATTCCCATTTTACCCCTAAAAAGTACGAATTTGGAAAAAATGATCTATATTATGTCTCTACTCAGTTAGAGGAATGTGCACACCGAATTTCGTGTTTCTAGCTGTTGTCGTTTAATATGTACCATTTTTACCCCTTTTTGCACCATTTCACCCCCTACAATTAAGAATCTCTTTATGGTGCACGTTTTTGCTGTAGGGGGAATGTGCATACCAAATATCAAGTAAGTACAAGCAGCAAAACATGCTTAAATACGCTAAAATGTTAGGGATTATTACGGGTATTTTTAGTCCTTGTGAGGGAAAAATTTTTCCCTTTGGGCCGATTTCGCCCCATTTCAATCCCAACCGATCTACGACTATAAGACGCATTTATGGAAAATTTGAACGTTCTAGCTCCTTTCGTTTAGATGCTAGCGTGCTTTCAACAGACGGACGGATGGACATGGCTAGATCGTCTTAGAATTTTATGACGATCAAGAATATATATACTTTATATGGACTCAGGTCGATATTTCATCCCCATCCTGGAGGTGGAGGGTATAAAAAGCATTTGAAATTAATAAAAAACACTACAATTTACGTTCCAGACCGGTAAATTTTTCGCCTGGACAGGAATATTTCGGCGTAACTTTACCCTTGCTTTGGCTAAAAACTTCAATTCGAAGCTAGCTCCAACATTTTTAAAGTCAATAGTGAGAGAAAAAGTTGGTAACAATTACTACCTAATCGAAGATTTGGATGGAAGAATTATAGGCACCTACCATGCAAAAGATCTCAAATTGTAATTCAAATTAATTATATTTTTCCAGCTAAGCCTCCAATTAAGAACAGTTTGCTTATCTGGTTTTGTGACAGCCAAAACAATTTAAATTTAATTTTTATATCCAAAGTACGGAACTTGAATGTAAAATCCATAGAATAACAGTTGCTGGGTAATTCGGTAGGTCACCTTATATTAACATAGTTGTACTCAGAACGACGTGAGCAATATGATACTTCGCTGAAATTTAACTTTTACCCTCAATTCGGATCTTTGGTACTTTTGTAAAACGATTTTTACAATTTGTTTTGTGTTATTTCTGTATTCATGAGAGTGGGATGAGATTTTGCACTTTTGTGCAATAGTCAGAGATTCGGTTGTACAGTAGGGGACGAAAATTGTACTCCCATTGGTACTATTTTAATAATCTCACTTATCTATGACATTCTACGAGAGCACATTTATTTTGAAGTTTCTTTTTCACTTTCATGGCGAGTACTTCCTTTTTTCCAAATTCAGACGTCGTCAACACAAGTTCTCCAGTAAAAATTTTGGAGAAAAACTAAGAAAAATTGAAGATAAAATCCAAGTTTAGTTACCACATCACATTGTAATTTTATTATTACAAGACTGCACTATTTTCCTGAAAAATTTGGTCAGCACCAAATACTATTATTGGGTAAGTTTCTGAAAGAGTGAATTGAGATAAATTATACAGTGTTATTTTTTTTTAGAATATTGCTTGGAAATTGTTTTATTAAAGACCGAAAATCTAGGACAACGTCCTACGATTAGGTTGGAACTAGAATAAATCCAATTGCTGACTTTTCGGAACATATTCCAAATAAAACCGAAGTCCTCTTAAATATAGCCTTACATCATTGAATAGTATAATTGGCAACAAGACGTAGGCGTGATATAGGCCCTTCCATAGGATTGACTTAGATATAAAATCATTGTTCTCGCCAACGATCAACTTGAGTGCACACACCACAGCAAACTTATTTCAGGCCATACGGCACAAACAACAGGCGACCAAATACTTCTGTTCTAAAGTGTCTAAAGGTTTCTGCTTTCTACCATGGAAAAACATTAAACATAATATCCTAAATTTTTAAACTTAAGATTTAATTTTACTTAGAAGTGGAAAAAATCAAGAAAAGTGAAAAAAGTACGCCTTAAAATTTCTCTAATTTCAAATACTTGAAGTTTTTTCTTTCATTAAAAAGCGTAAATGTTAACGTAATTTATAAAATTGAAAAAAAAAATGTTTAAAATAGTGTAAACTAATCATATATTCTTAGTCGTAAATTTAAAGCAAAAATCATATATCGAAATGGAGACACCCATAACTATAAGTTTGATAAAAAAACAGAAATTTAACATTCTCGGCACTCAGAGTAAACATCACATACATACCTACAACAATATCTTCCTAAGTATATTAACATAAGCTTCACTGTGGCGTCGTTGGACAATGTAAGGCCTTGTAGAGTACGGCGAATTCAATGTAAGTTACGATTGGTTTTATGTTGTTTATTGTATGTATGTTTTTTCTCTCATATTCTCGACGAAGTGCAGGAGAAAACAATTATTGATAAGCGCAGTTTTTGTATTTATTTTTTATGCCTATGCAAAAATTGTTCGCTCATCGTATTAGGGTTCTCATGTTTTCATATCATTATATTTACTAAAAAAAAAAACAGCGCCCCATTTATAATGAAAATCAATTTGTATAATTTTTAGTCCGTATTTGAAATATACATATCTCCATAAATTCCTTTAATATGAAATGAATGTAAATATATTTAGATTTTTTCGGGTCAATTAAATGAATTAAAAATGAAAGTTTAAATTGTAGTATTTTCCTTGGTGGTTGATTTGAACAGGGTAGGTTGAGTTTTAAAAAAGGGATTTGTACAAAGGAAATCATGGATTTGGGTGGGATAAGCGAACGAGTTCAAATTCCAGCTGGGACTACCGTTCAAACGATTCGAAAAGGATAATTTTGTTGTAGTTATAATTATATGAGATATCAATTATTGTTTTTTCGTCATCTATATTGATATTTTGGTCCATGTATTCAGATTATAAAGCTTTTAGGTTCCAGGGACTCTGACAATACAAATTAAAATGTGACACTAAAAATGCTGGCGGTAAGGAAGTCAAGAACCCCCCCACGGGCTGATAGCTAGTCGATTAGATGGGTCCCGCCCGACTTCAGTTACCCCAGTAACAGGTTTTCGAACTAAAATCTAGGTGTACGTTACAAAACTTAACAAGTCTTTTGCACTCTGCAAATCCGATTACAGCATTCAAATATGCCCCGATTTTCTTAGATTTACGACCCAAGAACGAATAGATTTTGTATTAAAAAACAAGATTTGCAATAACTGCCTTTAGGATCAACACTTGAAACCCAAATGCAAGAGCCCGAACACTTGTAAGTCATGCGGGAAAACGCATCACACAGTATTACATTTGAAGCCAAAGACTTCGTCACCAAATTCCGAAAGTCGAGAACCCAATGTCAATGTGTCGTCAAGGAATCAGAGTTACTCAAGGAGCTCTGCGATTCCTAAGGCTGAAATGGCAGTACCCTCCACTTCATCTCAATCCTCTCAGATCCAAGCAAACTTCTCATGTAACAATGAGACAATATTACTCCGTACTGCTTTGGTTCAAATAGCACACAACGGGAATCTTTTCACAATCAGGGCACTCATTGATCCCGGTTCACAAAGAACTTTTCTGTCCGAGAGAATTAGGAATAGATTGGGAATTCCCTCTTGTAAAACACATTTTGATATTGGTGGTCAGAGACAAACCGCTAGCAAAGAGGGAACGATATTCGATATGGTATCAACGCGATTGTGCTACCCAAATTCACAAAAAAATTACCATCTACTTCGTTTGCAATTCCAAACGCAAATGAGCTCCAGGAGCTGGAGTTGGCAGATCCCAACTTTAATAAATCTTCAAATATCTATCTCATTCTGGGTAATGACTCGGAGCGGTTTATTAATAAAGAGGGAATAAGGAAGAATATTTGTGGTGAAGCTTCGGCTTACAATACCATATACGGATGGGTCCTCAGTGGACCCATGAAATCCGAATCAGTTCATTCCTTCACAACGAATGTAGTACCCTCCGAGAATGAATCACGAAATGACATTCTAAGAAAGTTTTGGGATCTTGAGGAGATTCCATCTACAACGCCCATCCCTGAAGCAGGCGAGTTCTGTGAAGAGTTGTACAGAAAAACGACTACTCGTCGACAAGATGGACGATATGTTGTTAGATTACCTTTTAGAAAAGAATTTCCTCAAAATGTATTCCTTGGATCATCTCGATTTATAGCTTTAGGACAATACTCCCGAATAGAGAAGACATTGTCAAAAGATCAATATTGTAGGGACTACTTTCCTCGAAATACTTTATCATTAATAACTTGTTTTAATATTTACAAAATCTATTTAAGTATGCTTTGTTTTTGGAAATAATTTTGTATGTCAATAAAATAAAATAGTTAGTCTTTTCATAAAACTTGAATTCGTAGAAGTTCGGCAATATATTTACAACAGTAATCGTAGCAATAACTACAAATTGGTGACCCCTACAATGTCTATGCAAGCTCCGGACAATACCACGATGGAAACAACCAACAACACAAGTTCGCCCAATGACTTAAGAATCGAATCGGCAAGAATCGCAAAACTGTCAGTATTTTGGAAAGAGGAACCGTTAGTCTGGTTCATTCAAGTTGAGGCCACATTTCGCCTACATGGAATTACTCAAGATTCTACCAAATACGAATACCTCGTGTCAAATCTCGACCCATCAATTTTGTTCTTGGTCAGAGATATAGTCCTAAGCACCTCGATGACAGAAAAGTACGCTGCCATGAAAAAACGTATCACAGATTCTTTCGCAGAATCCACTGAAAACCAAATCAAGCGACTTTTAAAAGGTTTAGAATTGGATGATCAGAAGCCTTCACATTATTTGCAACGTTTGAAATCCCTATCAGCAGGCAAGGTTAGTGACGACGTCCTAATGTCCCTATTTCTCGATCGCTTGCCTGAGAAGATTCGATGCATATTAGCTGTCTGCGACTCCCAGGACATCGATAAATTAGCTCTCCAGGCAGACAAGATTCTGGAAACATTCTCGAGTTCCACATCACTTTTTGTGTCTGAAGTTCAACAAGTTCCAGAAGCACACAACATGTCTGAAAAACTCGACGTACTCATCGCAAGAATAGTTGCATTAGAATCCGGCTCAAGAAATGATAAGCGGTCTACTTCAAGACACCGTTCAAGCTCCAGAGGAGGTCGACACATCCAAGGGCATACATCATTTTCGATATTACCTGGAGGCAAGAAAATTTATAATTTTAACGGATCATCGCCCGCTAACGTTTGCATTGCAGCAGAAATTGGAGAAAGCATCCCCAAGACAACGTAACCACTTGGATTTCATTGCCCAGTTTTCAACAGATATCAGGCACATCTCAGGTTCTCAGAATATAACAGCAGATGCCTTATCACGAATTGAATCTGTCAAGATTCAAGTTCTAGATTACGATAAACTTTCAATTGCCCAAGGAGAGGATCAAGATCTAAAACAAATTAAATTATGCCGAAAGAAGAACATCAATGCAGTGAACATTCCAAATACAAAGATAAAAATATGGTGTGATATTTCAACCGGTATACCCCGACCCTATCTTCCAACGGGTTTCCGCAAGCAAGTTTTTCACAATCTGCATAGTATCTCGCATCCTGGAATTCGTGCATCTCGCAAGTTAATATGCAAGAAATTCTTCTGGCCGTCAATGAATAAAGACGTCAATAATTGGACACGAACATGTTTGGAATGTTAAGGTTGTAAAGTTAGCAGGCACACCAAGAGTGAGTTCGGTACGTTCCCAACAACAACGTCTCGTTTCGCAGTTGTACATTTAGACATCGTGGGACCTCTACCGCCATCCGAGGGTTTCTCATATCTGCTAACTTGCGTTGACCGTTTCAGTCGATGGCCGGAAGCAATACCTTTACAAGATATACGAGCCGAAACCGTTTTCAATGCATTCTACAACAATTGGGTCTGTCGATATGGCGTACCAAATTCTGTTACCACAGATCGTGGCACACAATTTACGTCTCACATGTTTAAAGAGATAACAAATCATTTGGGTATTAACCATAATTTCACAACGGCATTTCATCCCCAATCTAACGGTCTTGTGGAGCGATTTCACAGAGTTCTGAAATCCGGATTAACATGCGCTGATAATATTCAATGCACTAAGACACTCAACACAGTTCTCTTAGGGATCAGGTCTATCACTAAAGAAGATATTGGAGCATCACCAGCGGAAATCCTTTATGGTGAACCAGTACATCTTCCAGGAGATTTTTTTAAGAGGACTCCAAATATCGATCCAACAAGCCAGCTTTCCGTTATCAAAAATGCAATCAGCAAAATAAAACCAACCGATTGTAACCACCATTCCAAGTCAACTTTCTTTATTAGCAAACATTTAAATAGCTGCACTCATGTTTGGATAAGACAGGATGGGTATAAGAAACCATTGCAACCAAGATATAAAGGACCTTTCAAAGTTCTTGAAAGGCGTAAAAAAGTTTACACGGTTTTGGTTAATGAAAATGCTGTCAAAATCTCTATAGACCGACTCAAGCCAGCATTTATTCTCAACAATGAAAATGTTTTAAGCAGTACAACCGCAAATCCAAAAAAATTAGCTGAAAACAGGAAAACGCGTTATGGAAGAATAATCAAGATACCTGAACGTTTTTAGCGTTCATCGAGGGGGGAGTACTGTAGGGACTACTTTCCTCGAAATACTTTATCATTAATAACTTGTTTTAATATTTACAAAATCTATTTAAGAATGCTTTGCTTTTTGGAAATAATTTTGTATGTCAATAAAATAAAATAGTTAGTCTTTTCATAAAACTTGAATTCGTAGCACGAAGTTCGGCAATATATTTACAACAGCAATCGTAGCAATACCTACAATATCTCCAAAACGAATACAATGCAGTCCTTAACGAATATTAGACGTTGAATCATATGGAAGAAACATCAACAACAAGAACAAGTTCTACTCTTTTTGTCTCCCACATCATGTGGTAGTACGCCCTAGTCTTAAATCTAACATAGTTAGGAAATCCAAGTCAGGCTTTGCTCTGAACGACGTTCTTTACAAGGGGCCCACGCTTCAAACTGACTTGATTTCGACAATTTTCAATTGGAGAAAGCATAGATATGTATTCAGCGGGACACACAGAAGATGTACCGGCAAATTCTAGTTCTAGAAGAGAGAGCATACCAAAGGATTTTATTCCAAATATATCCAAATGGCCCAATTACGGACTACCAGTTACACAGTGACATACGGTGTAAATTGCGCACCTTTCCTTGCGATAAATCAAATCACAGACCAATCTCATATCAGTTCTTCGGTCAGCAGGATTTCCATTAAAAAAGATTACTGCAAATGACCCCAATTACTTACTCACTTGCCCCCTGAAGATTTATATGACAAGGATCTGCTGCGCTTAAATGACGCTAGCAGCACGAAAATTCTCGGCATAAAATGGAATGCATTAGGAGATAACTTCTCATACGCATTTAGCCCTATGAAGAGGAGTCCTCCAATAACTAAACGTCAAGTTCTTTCGGCCGTTGCTCAACTTTTCGACCCCGCATGATGGATAACTCAGGTTATAATAAAAGCCAAAATGCTCATGTAACAGGTCTGGTTAGAGGGATTGAAATGGAACGAAGAGGTTAGCCCAGACTCGCTCACTTAGAAACCATTCGCATTCCCCGATGGATTCAATGCTTACCAGAATATCATATTCAACTTCATGGGTTTTCTGGAGCTTCGAAGGACGCGTACTGCGCATGTATTTACATTCGGTGTCAAACTTCTACATCCACTGTATTAGCAAAATGTAAGGTAGCGCCACTTCAGCCAGTATGTTTGTCCCAGCTGGAACTTACACGCTGCGCTTTTGCTTGCGAAATTGGTCAATTATGTGATTGATTTCCATATTTGCGATACCATTTTATTTCTTGGGAAACCTATGTGGCAAATCGCACATCTCAAATTCACGAACTGACTCCGAATGCACAATGGAGGTATGTGCCTACCCAAGATAACCCAGCGGACATAGGCACTGGTGGCTCGAATCCGCCAAACCTCAAGTGTAATACACTATGGTAGAATGGTCCGTCATGGCTAACAACGCCTGCATCCAATTGGCCCAAAAAATATCCTTTAATCTCCCCAGAGGAAATTATAGGAAGGCAAAAGCCAGTTCAGACATTAGTAGTATCCACCGGCGAGACCGATATTTTGGTGAGGTTTTCATCTTATCCAAGAGTTTTACAAGTTTTGTCTTATATGTTCCGCTTCTTTCGCAACACCCACAGAACTTATAAACACGAGAACAATTTTCTCTTCCGTGACATCACGATCCAGTATATTCAAAGTACCAATAATCGTTTAATATCGCTGGCTCAGCGCCGTTATTACGAATGCGAGTATGATAACATCATGGAATCAAGACAGATCTCTTCAAAAAGTCCTTTAGCTACCTTAAACCCTTTTCTTGACTCTGGGCAAATATTACGTATCAACGATCTGTTAGCTAACTCTTCCCTTCCTTATAGAGAACGCTACCCAATTATACTTCCCGATAATTCCAGACTTTGTCTTTTATATCTGTCCCACCTACACATATTCCTTGCTCATACTGAATGTAATCGAATGTGTAGAATGGTACGGACAGAATTCTATGTATCACGTCTAAAGCCCCGAGTCAAAAGTATTATTCTTAAATGCAAGGAATGCATTTTGTATAAAAAAGGACTTGTTCCCAGATCATGGAACCTTTGCCCCCCGAACGTTGTACTTTCACCCCTTTCATATTACCGGAATTGATTTCGCCGGCCCCTTCGAACTGAAAAGTTCCACATTACGACAAGCTCCAACGTTGAGAGGCTATAAGTTTATTCGTATGTTTCGCTACAAAAGCTTTCGAAGTGGAGTTTGCTCGATTTGTTGGGAGGCGGGGGCTTCCCCAAAGGATAGTGTCTGATAATAGACGGAGTTTGCTAGTCGGGTGTTACTGAGAGAATTTTCACAATTTTTGAAAATAGCGGTACGGGAAATTTCCCAGAAGTACTCGATTCATGGCTTTCAATGGAAGTTTATTCCACCCCACGCACCTCACGTGGGCGATCTTTGGGAAGCCGCCGTAAAAGTTTCAAGATTAATTTCAAAAAATTGGCTGGAGCTCATAAATTCACTTTTGAGCAATTTTCCACAGTTCTCGCTCGTATTGAAGGAGAGGTTGTGCAAACGGTTCAACGCCATACGATTATGTCCCAAATTTTTAATGATGAAACCGGCTGAGAGGAGCAGAGTTGTTCGACAACATAATTATTGTGTTAATTGTCTTACAAAAAGCCATGCCACCCGAAACTGTCACTCCAAGGCGACATGCCGAAAGTGTCGCAATTACCACCACACGATGTTGCACCCGGAACAACCGATTGTGAAGCCATCAGTTCAAATCAGACAAATTGATAACCAACGGCGGCCCCAACCATCTTATAGTAACCATGCCAACCGTCGACGAAAACAACACAAGCCCAACGTTTAATAAGCATTGTATAAAATGTCAGCAAACATGAATTGTCAAAATAGATAAATTTAAGATCACTTTTGAAATTTCTTGGCAAGTTCGGGAGCAAACGAAATCTCTCTTACTTCGTAACCGCGATAAGGTTAACTTCACCTGGTGAGGCCTTCTCTAAATTTTAAATAAATGAATTGAACTAGAACTAATTCGATTGGTTTTATTTGTTCCACTTCCTTTTGCTTCATTTTGTCAATCGCTTATTCGTACATAAATTCTCATACTCTGAGAATTTATGCCCACTCATCAAATAAGATCTTTAACTGTCTTTAGCTCAGCACTCCCGGCCGCTCGAATAATTACACTTGACCGATTGGTGATCTGCGATAAACGCAAAATACAGGCCACAACAACCACAAGAAACTCTAGATGTTGACGCAATAACTTTGGTGACCTACTCTAACAACAACAGCCATCATCTCAGCAGCGTCATCTTCCACTCCCCAAACCCCCAAAATTATTCAATACTTTTCAGTCGATCGGAACAAAAAGCGATTAAGATGATACCCACCAATGTGTCGAATAAGGTGTATACATAATTACTCTGACGTGCAATACAAATGTATTGTGTCAAAATGTGTTCATTAAAGGTGGAAGCGGAACAAAAGTGATAAAAGTCGAACAAAGCAAATTGAGGCTATTAGAAATACGGTGTGTACATTTCTCCGAGAACGTAGACGCGCAACATAAATTAACTTTTTTTCAAATTTGTGTAAGGGCGGCACAAAAAGGGTAAAAATGGTACCACTTACTAACATAAAGGATTTTTTGGAAATTTGAGACAAAAAGGTATGAAAATAGTACCTACCAAAATATTCCACTAGAATCGTGAAGTTCTGTAAAGTTCTCCGAATTCAAACTAAGTCTGGGAAAAATAATACTTTGTTCATAGTTTGAATACATTCCTTAACTCCCTTCGAGAGTTATCGTGCACACCAACCAACCAGACAGACAGACGGACTTCACTCCTTCAATGCGTTGCACTTTTTTCTATCCCAAATTATATATGTTCATACTCTGTATTGTGAAGGTATAATTATCGCACCTTAAGAAAGAAACGAGCCAATAATTTTCTACTTTATATGATTTCAATTTGCGTGCCTACTTAAATTAAACTATCGTGTAAATTGATTTTTTTTTAATTTGTACAAGGTAAAAATTCAATTCGGTGTATAAATCCCTCCAGCTACGTAGGATCTTTAATAGAGAATATGGTGTGAATATACCTCTGAATACGTAGTTGCGCAACATAATGCGGATATCCATGAAAGGGATATCCTTACACCGCGTACGAAGTAGCGTCATCTATACTGACCATAACGCATGTAATAGACCTTTGGACCAGAAGAGAAAAATTATAGAAAGAGATGCACTCTTGAAATGTTACACATCATTGACGTTCCTACCAACAAAAAAAAAACTCAATAACAAATCTGGCACATCGTCTGAAATACAGACGATCGAAACTGACTTCAGTGGCCGAAATCACGTAAAAAAACTCGGGCTTATAAATGTAATTATTGCTTACTTGTTTGATATTACTGTGTACTGTTTTTATATAAAATTTGTTATGTTTATATTTTTGTACAGATACCCCTGAAGAAATTAAATTAAATATTCCACTCTAAATATTAGAAAATAAATAATTAAAAAGATAACACAATATTGTCGAGTTGTATATGTTTTGCCCACACTGATTTTTATATTTATCGATAAAAATGTCGATAACAAAGAAATTTAAACAAAATCTGTGCATTTTGACAACTAATTGAAATCTTAATGTTATATTAATATGATGGATTTTTGGATAGTTGATCTTTTAATAAATTGTGTGTAGGTGTTTTTTGTCCGGCTTGAGGTCATGTAATTTAAAAAATAATGTTGTGTTTTTATTAATTTTTTATTTAAAAATTCCCAATATTTCGATTGACTTCGTCAATCATCTTCAGGGGTGTCACTACAAAAAAATATATTTTTAACATTAAATATACAAAAACACTTGTCCGCACAACCAGTCTCTGTCAACTAAATTATTGTTGCTTACATTTATGCTTTTTAATAATGTGTCTGTATATGTGAGCGCAGCCATCTGTCAGAGGGAACATCAATTATGTGTAAAGTTTCAACAAATAGACCAAAATAGAAAAAAAAGAACAAAAAACCGCTCTGGCTGCCCACTGTACTTTGAAGGGTCACAAGCCGAATTTCGACGATGTAAAAATATTAGCACAAGAGAACAACTACAAACGCAGATACACCCTTGAAACTTTACACATAATTGATGTTCCCTCTGACAAGAGAATAAATTACAAAACTGACACAGACGGCTGCGATCACATATACAGACACATTATTAAAAAAGCAAATATAATTTAGTTGACAAAGACTGGTTGTGCGGACAAGATACTGTCGTTTATACTTTATATTCATAAATGTAATTATTGTCAGAAAATAATTGTGTTAATGCCAAATATTCGTGGTCCATAACCGCAGGCCACACTAATATTCTCCCGCCGAAACTTTGTCACAGCTTGGCTGTGTAGCGTCCACACATGCGCAAGTTCTAATAGTTTTGATTGTGTTCGTTATTCTCTAGTTCTAAATATGGCTACAATCCGTCCTATGTACTCTCTCCTATCATTTTCTTCCTACATCATTGTAAAATAAAACGTCACTTGTTATCCGAAGCTTAACACACTCTGTTTATCTTGGTAAGACTACTGCTGAAAATTGTTCGAATTCCAATAAAGGAAGAAAACTTTCAATTCAAAATTCTAATTCCTTGGTGGTTTTCTTTTATCTCCTTTTATTTCGGTGAACTATTTTTGTGAGAAAATATTCCTACGTCCCTGGTAATATTTTTTGACTTACAGCTTAACCCATTAATGCCCAAAGAAAATTGTGGTTCGGTTGTTTTGGCCGTTTTTCTGTACCCAAGCGAGTACAGTGGGAACGAATGGGTTAACACCTACCAATTTCTCCAGGAAACAACAACCAACAAATCTTTGGCGTTTTCATTTGGTCCTATTCGAACCTGATATGTGCTACAGCTGTGAGGATTCTTCAAAGCTCCAATTCATCAATTCCATTTCATCCTTCATCTAAATCATCCACGGTAATACAAGGTCAGTTTGTATTTTGTTTATTTCTAAAAAGTGAAACGATAGTGCATTTATACGAGCTACCTTCTGTAACGTTCATTGTCCAATATTTTATGTGTGTTTTGCCGACGTCAAATTGAAATTTTCTAAATTCAAAAATACCTGCACAGTGTTCTAGAAAGTTATTCGGGTATTTTTTATATGATGATCGGTGTGAAAGTGGTGGAGATTTTCGTTCAATTGTTTAACCATTAGTTTCATGTAAAAGACGATTAATATTCTCATTAGTTCTCGATAATTCTTTTAACCAAATTATATCGTTTTCATATTTTTGTTCGGTCGCGAAACAGTGTTTAATTCTTTTATTTATTCTTCTTCTTGCTGCCGCGTTGGTGGTGCATCGTATTCCCTTTTCCATACAATCGCACACACACGACATACATTATTATTACACAGTGCAACACGAAAAAAAATAACCATATACGGACACCGCTACATGATAAAAGACCAAAAAAAAAGACCCGTGTTTTTTTCCCCAAAGTCATGCACTTTTTTTATGGGCCCCCAGAGATTTGAGGCCTCGGTGTAATTTTTGGAAAAAAGTGATCATATTCTCAGGCTCATATCTTGCAAACTGTTCGGAATTTTGATTTACTCTCTGAGGCAAAGTTCTAGCTCTTGTCATAAAGAACAAAACCTGAGTCTTATGCTTCTCAACCTGAGTCTTCTGATAGTCATTCCAGATATTCTTTCAATTTTCCACCGTGTGACACAGAGATTTTCAAAGGGAATTACATGTCATGGCCCACATTCAGGGATATGTTTACTGCGGTTTACATAAACAATTCTCGCCTCAGTCCAGTTGACCGCTTATTCCATTTAGCCCAGAAGACCCAGGGTGAAGCTCGAGACATAGTTAAGATGAGTCCTTTGACAAATCAAGGTTTTCATTTGGCGTGGAAAAACCTTTGCGATATTTATGAAAATAGGAGAATCTTAGTTAATGGTCAGCTAAAGGTTCTCTTTAGTCTTAGCTCCATTTCATCCGAATCCGGGCAAGCCATTAAGCAATTGCAGCGGGATATCAATTCGTGTATCTCAGCATTAAAGTTGTACGATATCGAATCGACTTCCAGATTCAACTTTGACTTTGTGGGAGCAAGGCTTAGCTGACAAAACTTCAATTCCGAAGTGGTCAGACCTTGACTCCTTTCTCACAAATCGATATCGTACGTTGGAATCCGTATCAGAAATTCGCAGCCACTCCATGTCTATCGATCGCAAAGGAGTGTCATCTAGTCAGAATTTCAAAAATTCCAAGAAAACAAAGTCTCAGAAATGGATATGGATATAAACGGACGGTATTCAGATATTAAGAAGCTAGGGTTTTGTTTAAATTGTCTCTCAAAGACTCATGGCGTGAAAGGGGTGTCCCAGCCCTCGCTCTTTCGACTGCAACAAGCCGCACCACACTCTGCTGCATAGATGTTCTGACGATTCCCGTCGCAATAATTTGCCGGTGCGATCATCTGGCACAAATACCAATTCTTCTCTAAATCCTAATTCCACTCCTTTCTCTTCCAATCCAATTCAGGGGCTGGAGTTATTCAGACGTGATTTTTGACCAATTCTCGGGGTGTTCTGCTAGGGACGGCACTGGTGAATGTGTTGCACCTAGGGGTAACTTATCGAGCCGTGCGCTTCTTGCCTCAGGTTCGGAAGGAACTTTTATTTCGGAGAGATTGTTCAATGTTTTGAAGCTTCCTTTTAATCGCACGAGTACTCGAATTTCCGACCTGAACAATTCTGTGTCCGCAGTAGTTCAGAAAGAGTGCACTTTCGCACTTGGCTCACGATTTGATCCGAATATTTCCTTTTCAGTCGATGCACTTGTGGTACCTCATTTGTCTGGCAATCTTCCATCGCACACCGTTTCTGCTGATTCCTTTTCTAACCTTTCGCAAATTCAATTGGCAGACCCGCAATTCTACACTAGTTCGAAGATAGATATTCTTATCGGCGGTTTGCGGTTCATTGATGGCCCAAGAAACAATTTTCGGATGGATTCTGACGGGTCCGATTTCACTTCGTTCCTCTTCTCCACGGTCCACAGTTGTTTTGAATTTCTGCGAAATCTCTTTGGATAAAGTGATTTCTCATTTTTGGGAGGAACGGATAAATTCTGTGAGGAGTTGTTCGTTGCGACTACGAGGAGTAACGAAGATGGAAAATACGTTGTTCATCTTCCAAATTCAAAGGACATCCTAGCGGATCTTCCATCCGATCATTTGCTGTGTGAAGATTTCCAGAATGTCTTCGATGACAGTACAGCAAAAACTATACAAAGCCCTTCCCACACTTCTGCAAAAATACAAGTTTTCTCCCAAAATTCAAAACTTTTTGATCCTGCAGGTTGGCTGTCGCCATGTATCGTCGTGGCCAAAGTTCTCATGCAGAATATATGGTCTGAAGGCACGGGTTGGGATGAAGTCTTAAGTCCTGAAACTCTTTCACAATGGAAGACGTTCCAATCCGATTATTCCTCTTTTGACAACGTTCAGATTCCCAGGTGGATCAACTACGTTCCAAGTTCCGATATTCAGTTCCATGGTTTCTGCGATGCTTCAGAGAAAGCATACGCAGCTGCCTTATATGTACGAATAGCTATCGTTAGTTCCGTTTCCACTCATCTGGTATATTCCAAAACAAGGGTTGCTCCTATAAAGACACTATCCATTCCGATGTTGGAATTATGTGGGGCGGTTCTTTTAGCAGAGATGATAGATACCATGCTTCCAATGTTGGATATTCCGAAATATTCTATTTTCTGCTGGACTGATTCCACCATTGTCCTTTCCTGGCTGTCCAAACCTCCTTGCTGTTGGATGACTTTCGTAGCCAACAGAGTGTCTAGTATCGTTCAGATGATCCTTCCTTCGAAGTGGCGACATTTTCCATCCGAAACTAATTTCGCTAGTCGCGGACTTCTACCTCAGGATATAGTCAGAAACGATTTCTGGTGGTTTGGGCCTTCATGGCTCCAATAACCATCCGTTCGTTTGCCTGATTCCAGTCTTGCTACAATTTCCGAGACTGATTTGGAACGTAAGTCCATAAAATCTCATTTTTCCTATTTCCGGAATTTTGAGGACATTCTTGAACGATTTTCTTCCTTTCCTAGAGCGCTTCGGGTGGTCGCTTATGTATATCGATTTTTCTATCGTACACATCCTAGATACCGTTCCAACTTCTTTATAGAATCCACTTTGATCACGAGTGCTGAACTTACTATTGTCAGAGATGGATTAATTTCGATGAGTCAAAATGCCTATTTTCCTAACGAGTACAACGTATTGTCATCCAAAAGTCCGATCCCTCCATCCAGTCTCATCTCCAACTTAAATCCATTCCTGGACTCCGATGGTCTAATTCGCTCGTGTGGTCGTCTCGAATCATCTCCACATCTATCGTACAGTGAGAGGCGCCCAATAATACTGCCTTATAATACTATAGTACTCCAGGCTCTTGATACATTTCATTCACCAAATCTCAATTCACGGTGGCAACCAACTTGTTCTTTGGATTCCGAAAATCAAGAACCTAGTAAAGACGACAATCAATAAGACTTGTATTCTATACAAGAAGCGTTGTCAGAAGCAGCTCATGGCTGCTCTTCCTCCTGAGGGAACAGAGTTCTCGCGTCCATTCACTCGTACTGGATTGGACTTTGCGGGACCTTTTGACATCAAAAGCTATAGCGGACGAGCCTGTCGTATAATGAAAGGTTACGTCTGCGTTTTCGTATGCTTTTCAACAAAAGCGATACACCTAGAATCGACTTCCGACTTCTCCACATCCACTTTCCTGGCAGCTTTCAATCGGTTCGTCGTCTCGAATCATCTCCACATCTATCGTACAGTGAGAGGCGCCCAATAATACTGCCTTATAATTGTCAGTACTCCAGGCTCTTGATACATTTCATTCACCAAATCTCAATTCACGGTGGCAACCAACTTGTTCTTTGGATTCCGAAAATCAAGAACCTAGTAAAGACGACAATCAATAAGACTTGTATTCTATACAAGAAGCGTTGTCAGAAGTAGCTCATGGCTGCTCTTCCTCCTGAGAGAACAGAGTTCTCGCGTCCATTCACTCGTACTGGATTCGACTTTGCGGGACCTTTTGACATCAAAAGCTATAGCGGACGAGCCTGTCGTATAATGAAAGGTTACGTCTGCGTTTTCGTATGCTTTTCAACAAAAGCGATACACCTAGAATCGACTTCCGACTTCTCCACATCCACTTTCCTGGCAGCTTTCAATCGGTTCGTCGTCTCGAATCATCTCCACATCTATCGCACAGTGAGAGGCGCCCAATAATACTGCCTTATAATTGTCAGTACTCCAGGCTCTTGATACATTTTATTCACCAAATCTCAATTCACGGTGGCAACCAACTTGTTCTTTGGATTCCGAAAATCAAGAACCTAGTAAAGACGACAATCAATAAGACTTGTATTCTATACAAGAAGCGTTGTCAGAAGCAGTTCATGGCTGCTCTTCCTCCTGAGAGAACAGAGTTCTCGCGTCCATTCACCCGTACTGGATTCGACTTTGCGGGACCTTTTGACATCAAAAGCTAGCGGACGAGCCTGTCGTATAATGAAAGGTTACGTCTGCGTTTTCGTATGCTTTTCAACAAAAGCGATACACCTAGAAGCGACTTCCGACTTCTCCACATCCACTTTCCTGTCAGCTTTCAATCGGTTCGTCTCTCGACGAGGATGCCCATTACAATTATATTCCGATAATGGTACAACTTTCGTCGGGGCATCGAAAATTCTAGCGAGAGAGTTCCTTCAAACCTTGCACGCTGCTGTAACTGCCAATTATTCACATTCCAACTTGAGCTAGCATTTCATTCCGCCAGGAGCACCCCATATGGGAGGTCTATGGGAAGCTGGAGTAAAAAGTTCCAAACCTCATTTTCGTAAGTTCGCTGGTTCCTTTAAATTTACATTCTCAGGAGCCGACTTACTTTTCGGCCCTGACTCTGGGACATTTCTTAATTGGGTCTCCAATACTTACAGTAGATCCTCGGAGGAAAGTCCTGCCTCCATTCTTAACAGATGGCAGAGACTTAAGGTGATTCATCAGAGTTTTTGTACCCGATGGAAAAACGAGTATCTGCGTGAGCTTCAAAAGCGAGTCTAGTGGCAAACTTCCGAAAAGAATATAGAAAAAAACACAGTGGTAGTCATGAAAGACGACATTCTTCCACCAAATTCTTAGCGTATTGGCAGAATTTCTAAGACGTATTTCGGTACCGATAACCGTGTTCGGGTTGCTGATGTAATAACTCAGAAGGGTACCATCACTAAACTCGTCGTTTTTTCGACCGAACACTAATTTCCTTCCAACGTTCCAACTATATATACCATGCCCAAATCTTCAGTAAAGCGCCGTAATAACCGTAATCGCCAAATCGGATTCCGGTCGCGTCCTTATGGGCCAAGCTCGCTCCAAGGGTTCAGCACCTAGAGGCCCGTGACTACGGCACCATCAACGTCGAAGGCAACAACGCTGTCCGCCCTAATAAGACAGAACAGTGTCATACTGCTCCCCACAGCCTTGATAAAGATTGAGGGAAAGAAGGATAAGGATGTGGCACGTTGCCTTCTCGACTCTGGGTGGCCCTTTAGCCGTATCTCCAAGAAAATGGTTGAAAAGTTGGATTTACTAACGCTGACCCTGAAGGACGATAATTTATGCCCACTGACCCTTTGTTCCAGGTTCGACGCCAATACCAAAATCTACCGCCGACCCGAAATTCTACTCGTCTTCACAGGTGGACATCGTAGTCGGCGTCGATCTGTATCCGAAGGGGTGTACACGAAGACTGGGTTACCGACGGCACAGAGCACCATCTTCGGATGGGCTATTTACGGCTCCTGCACCACATAAATTTCTTCAAAATTCTTTCTTGCTTCTTTTAATAACAGTAATGAATTAATAAATTGAATTGCTACAAAATGCACTATCGTATTCTCATTCCACAAACAAAACACAAACTTTCTTTTTCAGCTACATCCAGTTCGTTTTCATACTCCAGCACATGAATTCCATAGCGAAGATCCTTTCGTATATCCGTTGGGGTTTGAACCATGCCTTTGGATCTTCTTGAACTTATTTACCTTTCTTAATTTCTAATATTCATTCATATTCTTTTTTGTATTCATATTGCTTCCTAATTTGTAACATACCATGTAATACAGATTTCTTTGTACGGCAGGAGCAGGTATGTACGACGAGACTTTGTAGCAACTTTCATTGCAGCGGCACTGCAAGGCCGTGGTCCAAAACCGCTGGCCACCCTAATATTCTCCCGCCGAAACTTTGCCAAAGCTTGACTGTGTAGCGTCCACACAAAGCCTTGGCCATACGAAGCCTTGGTTGGGTGGTTTTGCTTCATGTTTTGCCGATCGCTACAGATTGGACCAATAGGTATGAAAGTTTATCGTCAATGTAGAAACCCCGAACCAAAAACTCCATGGACTGTAACAGCTGACGGGGAAATATTATATTGAAAACGTTATAATAATTTCATCCAAATGAGCCATCAAAACTTTTCGGTGTCCAATGTCCAATATCACGCTGTGATATAAAATTATCATTTTGCTTAAATCTAAACTGTTTTGTTTCTTTACTTCTTTTCACTACTCGTTGCTTTATGATTGCTCTCTACTGCTTCTATTATTTATAATGGTTTTGTTTTACGACTTCACTGCTTTACTGAGTACTGGTGGGTATTGACGTCAGTTGCTTTACTACTTTTTGTGTTAAAGATTAAACACAATTGGCGCAATTTTGAACATCTGTTTAAAATTCAACAACGCTAGTTTACTATTCAACAACAGATGTAGAAATAAACAAATTGTGTTTAATTTTACAGAATAAAGATTTAAAATTACAAAAATAGGGTATATGTACAAGTAAATGAATGCAATATTAAACAATAAATGCCTAAATAACTTTTTTACGCACTCAATACGTATATATCAAAAAAAATTACATTTAAAATTTACACTAGAAATTACACACTTTTCCATAGTAATTTTAAACTCACTTTTTAGAGTGTACACGACCCAGCTAGAGATGAATGGGTGGGCGGAATTCCTGGTAGGTTGAGGTATGAACTACGCTGCAAGGAAGTGGAGTCGCAATGCTGTGACCAACACTGGCGTCAATATCTACTCGGATAGTCAGACTGCCATCAAATTTTTTGGTCTTGGTGACCCTAAATTCAAGAACATAGTTGTACAGCAAATGGACGGTGTTGGAAAAGTGGTAGTGGTACATCCCATATGAAATCGAAACAGATATCTTCACTCCTATGAAACAGATTAATCGCTCTCGAATAGACTATACCATACCGGTATCTCTGTTTGACAAGAACAATAGCAAACACACTAAGAAAAAATTATTACTAAATTAGTGTAATTTCGCTACCATGATGGTAGGCAACTAGTTGTCTACCTTTATTGTCGCGAAATTAAACACACAATTAAAATTAAACCTCTTGTGTCCAAATTTAAACGTCAGATGTGTAAAATTTAGACATAAAAGTTAAATTTTAGTGTAATATTAATGATTTTTATGTTGAAAATTAGACATTTAATATGTAAATTTATACATAGAATTATTAATACTACATCATTGAATGTGTAAATTTACATTAAGTGTACTTTTTAAATGTCTAATTTTAAATTTCCACAGTAACTGTATAAAAATTATGTAGAATTATTGTAAGATGGCATGTGTGCTTTATTACTTGGTGCGATTTTTTAAACGCAAATTCGGCAAGTGAGTTGTGATTCTCGTTCGTTTGTGAGAATCATCTCCTTATAGAGGCCGGGTTTGATGTTGAAAAGTCGCTGCGAAGCCACTTGAAAAGACTTTTGACATGGTCGAAATCATGATCGTGGTAGTCTGCAGCCAAGTAATAAATGTCACCATGCCATTTGTTAATAAATTTGCATTCTATTAAATATAGAAGCAAAATGGTCTTGAGCCAGGACAATATCCCAGTTCAAAGTATGTAGAATAATATAGTATCAAAAAAGAATATTTTATTATGATTTTAATACATAATAATATGTATATTAAATACAAAATTAAATAATAATTCAATATGTAATAAAAAATAAGTCAAAACTGCTAATAAAATATACATATTTATATATTTAGTTTTAGTTTAGTTTTAACATCTGTGAAATTAAATTATTAACTTTCATTAAACAATTAATATTTTTTCGGTGCACTTGTTGATTTTTTGATGATATTTGTAGAAAACCCGAACCAAAAACTCCATGTAATGTAACAGCTGACGGGGAAATATTATATTGAAAACGTTATAATAATTTATTGCGTCAGTTAGGGAATTTTAATAATTGTAGATTTCTTCATCCAAATGAGCCATCAAAACTTTTCTGTGTCCAATGTCCAATATCACGCTGTGATATAAAATTATCATTTTGCTTAAATCTAAACTGTTTTGTTTCTTTACTTCTTTTTACTACTCATTGTTTTATGATTGCTCTCTACTGCTTCTATTATTTATAATAGTTTTGTTTTACGACTTCACTGCTTTACTGAGAACTGGTGGGTATTGACGTCAGTTGTTTTACTACTTTTTGTGTTAAAGATTAAACACAATTGGCGCAATTTTGAACATCTGTTTAAAATTCAACAACGCTAGTTTACTATTCAACAACAGATGTAGAAATAAACAAATTGTGTTTAATTTTACAGAATAAAGATTTAAAATTACAAAAATATGGTATATGTACAAGTAAATGAATGCACTATTAAACAATAAATGCCTAAATCACTTTTTTACGCACTCAATACGTATATCAAAAAAAATTACATTTAAAATTTACACTAGAAATTACACACTTTTCCATAGTAATTTTAAACTCACTTTTTAGAGTGTACACGTCCCAGAATAAAGATTTAAAATTACAAAAATATGGTATATGTACAAGTAAATGAATGCACTATTAAACAATAAATGCCTAAATCACTTTTTTACGCACTCAATACGTATATATAAAAAAAATTACATTTAAAATTTACACTAGAAATTACACACTTTTCCATAGTAGTTTTAAACTCACTTTTTAGAGTGTACACGTCCCAGCTAGAGATGAATGGTGGGCGGAATTCCTGGTAGGTTGAGGTATGAACTACGCTGCAAGGAAGTGGAGTCGCAATGCTGTGACCAACGCTGACGTCAATATCTACTCGGATAGTTAGACTGCCATCAAATTTTTTGGTCTTGGCGACCCTAAATTCAAGAACATAGTTGTACAACAAATGGACGGTGTTGGAAAAGTGGTAGTGGTACATCCCATATGAAATCAAAACAGATATCTTCACTCCTATGAAACAGATTAATCTGGAAAATATTTTGCCAAAAATGAAAATATTTAAATTCGAAAAATACCGGATGTTAAGGAGTGATGAAGAATAATCCTCTTTTCAAACTCGTGCAACGCCGGTACAAGAAGCTAGTATCTATAATTACAAAATTTTCAAAACTTCAAACCAATTTCTTGCGGATTTTTTCGACGTCAGAAAAAAAGGGTTAGTTTTTAACGGATTTACTATTGTTTATTCGATTTTTATACCCTCCACCCCCAGTATGGGGGTATAATAACTTTGTCATTCCGTGTGTAACACCTTGAAATATCGACCTGAGACCATATGAAGTATATATATTTCTGATCGTCATAAAATTCTAAGACGATCTTGCCATGCCCGTCCGTCTGTTGAAAGCACGAAAGGAACGCACGAAAGGACGTCCAAATTTTCCATAAATGTGTCTTATAGAAGTAGATCGGTTGGGATTGAAACTGGGCGAAATCGACACAAAGGGAAAAATTTGTCCCTCACAAGGACTAAAAAGACCCATAATAACCCCTAATATTTTAGAGTATATAAGCGTGTTTTTTCAACATATCTTACTTGATATTGGGTATGCGCATTCCCCCTATAACAAAAACGTGCACCATACAGTGATTCTTACTCGTAGGGGGCGAAATGGGGCAAAAAAGGGATAAAAATGGTACCTATCAAACGACAACAGCTAGAAACACGAAATTTGGTGTGTATATTCCTCTAATTGAGTAGATCCAAGTTCGTACTTTTAAGGGATAAAATGGGAATAGAGGGATAAAAATGGCACCAACCAAACGGCTGCATCTAGAATAATGGAATTCGGTGTATACATTCCTCTGATTGCGTAGACACGAAAAATAGACGAATTTTTGGAAATTTTTAATTTTCGGGGTTAAAATGGAAAAAGGGGATAAAAATAGTACCAACCAAATGACAGCAGCTAGAGTCGTGCAATTCGGCGTATACATTCCTCTGACTGCGTAGAAACGAAAAATGAAAGTTTTGTTTTCAAATTCGTACTTTCAAGGGATACTAAGGGAACAGAGGGATAAAAATAGTACCAACTAAACGGCTTGAGCTAGAGTCGTGAAAATCGGTGTGTACATTCACTCAATTGCCTAGACACGTATAATAAAGAGATTTTACAAAGTTGTACTCATAAGGTAAAATTGGAAAAAGGGGATAAAAATGGTACCAACCAAATGGTCGCAGCTAGAATTTGGTGTGTACATTCCTCTTTTTCCAAATTCGTACTTTTTTACTTTTACGGCAAAAATTGGGTAAATCATGAAGTTAGGTTATTTTGCAATATGTACGTGAGAAAATGGATTTTCAAAATTTGTACTTATAATTAAAATTGAATGGAAATACAACCATCTGTAGCACCTACCAAAAAGCTGGTATTTAAGCTTTTTTGAAAGTATAAATATATGTAAGAATATATATATATTTTTTTTGAATTGACTTGAAGTATTATTTCGATATATATACTGTAATCGTATTGGTAGCCTTGCATTATACGCCTTGTTTGAAGTAATAAAAATATTATATTTAATTTGAACTGGGATATTGTCCTGGCTCAAGACCATTTTGCTTCTATATTTAATAGAATGCAAATTTATTTACAAATGGCATGGTGACATTTATTACTTGGCTGCAGAATACCACGATCATGATTTCGACCATGTCAAAAGTCTTTTCAAGGCTTTATTACTTGGTGCGATTTTTTAAACGCAAATTCGGCAAGTGAGTTGTGATTCTCGTTCGTTTGTGAGAATCATCTCCTTATAGAGGCCGGGTTTGATGTTGAAAAGTCGCTGCGAAGCCACACGAAACAAAACTAAAATATTATATTTATTTATAAAATTATTTTGTCAATATTTGTATTTGTTTTGGTTTGCCTATATTAAAAAATATATTTTCCTGTAATATTGCTGCACTTCTACGAAAATCGACAGCCTCTGTGGAATGCAATCCATGGTGGAGGATATATAAAGTTCGGCTCGGCCGAACTTATCGCCGTTTTTACTTGTTTTAGATCTGATTGCAAATTTTGTACAAGTCTGTTTAACTTTTTTCATTATAATAACTCAAAAATTACAAATGATAGGATAGTTCTGGAGGATAGCTGAAAAACATGTCGTCAAATCTTCATAACTTCTGATTTAGTTACGGTATTTTTAAGCGCATTGGAAAAAGAAATAGTTCTTCAATCTTAAAATATTCTTAAGATTTTCTTAAGTTTTATGAACCAAACACATATATACAATATTCTACAATAATAAAGAATATTCATTACAGCGTCATTTGGATTTAATTAAATTTAGTTTTTAGTGCGTTTCGGGAACTGATAACTAGTATTTGCATAGACCGAATCTTAGATTTAAAAATTATTGTTTTTTAAAGTTAAAGCTCAATGTTTCCCATTATATGTCAACCTTAAAAATTGTTGTATCATTAACCCTAGCATGGTAAATGGCACTTGAACCACTATATGTTAAATATGGTCCAGCAAGGCCACAAGAGAAAATTTAGTAAATAATTACTGAAAAAAATTAATTATTTTGATGAATCTGTCAGAATATCTTTACGTAATGATTTAATCTCATTCCCTCACAAATTTTAACTGTAAATAAATAATACACATACTATATTTCATTACGCAGCTCTCACCGAAGTAAAAACTATTTTTAACAGTAAATGTGTATTATATATCTATGCGCAGTGCATACATGCGATTCGCGTACTTTATATTTTTTCAACATATTATTGAACTAAAAAATATTATACAGTCGTTTTGGCTTACCTACACAAACAACATTTGCATGCAATTTCGTACGGGAAAGCGAAAAGTGCATGTTAGTTAAGCTCGTTTACTTGTATCCGTGCGTTGATTAACTGCCCCATGTGCAGATATTTAAAATAGCTTTATTGAGATGCGGTGAAACTTAATTTACTTAAATGCATGACAATTTTATAATATAGCAGAAGAAATTAAGAAATAAATTCTTTACATGTCACAGAAGCTCAATTAAATTATATTTGGAGATCAGGTTGAATAAAGTTTTATTTGTACGACTTTGTCCACGGTAAATTAAGTTTAAATTGATTTCAAAGCTTATTATATTTAAAACACATGGGAAAGTAATGTTTTTTGTTTTATGTTTTTCTCTGTGCAGCTAAACGCAAAAATTCTAACTAAAGAAAGAAAAAGGTAACAAAATTGGAGGCTGTTATCTTAATGGTGTATGTACGAAATGTGTACTTAAAATAAATATTTGTGTTTTGTGCCGCTAAAACCAAAGTGCAATATCAGAAACTACTTTATATATTGGGTGTTCAGATTGACATTTTAAATATGTTATTGGCCAAAGCCTAAGAAAAAATATTTTTTTATTTCGCTTATCATTTTTATAGTAAATCGACTTTTGAGACAGAAATTGACATTGAAGCTTTTGAATAAAAATTTTACGATAACAAAAATAAAGCTGCTCATGTGTTATTCAAATATAATTTATAAATTTCTTGATTTTATTGGTTGTATTATAAATTTATAGTATAAATTCCGCTATATACATACATACATTAAATATTGTCAATTACATCTATTAGTAATATATTTTGACGCTCGATCAGGAACAAAATTTGTTGGAGGAAAGCTTTAGCTATAATACTTATTGTTATATAGTCTGGAGACTTGAAGAAGATCGATGATTGTTAATCTCTGACGATGGTTGGCGTATGGTAGTTATTGGCAGGTTGTAGTCTGAGTAATAGTTTTGGTGAATATTACAAACAGGATTAGGCATCATCAATAAAGAATGTGGTATATTTAAGTCATACGTTTGTATCGTTGCAGATTGCGATAAACGTGTATTTCTAACGTTAACTCCAGTTGTATATTGAAGAAATGATAGATTTGAGGCAGCTGTTATTGTGTGTAAAGGAGGCAAAGGTTCACATATTCTATCGCCATGCAGTCTTCTGGAATTATTAAGTATGGCGGCTGATTCTACTTTCAATTTGGGAGACATCAGTGTCTGCGATTGCAGTGGATCATCAGCATTAATACTATTGACATCATCGACTTCGATATTATCAGTCTCCTTATCAAGACATGTTAGATTTTTGGAATATTTCATGTCGTCAGGTGTTATTAGACTTTCAATAGTAAATGATCTTTTCGGCCGATAAGTCGTAAATTGCATAGCATTTGTGTCGAACGTATATGACGAAGTAGGATGAGAGAAGTGTTTTGATGATGGCGTAGATAGTGGAATACTTATCCGGTTAGAGTGATGAACTAAATTTTCTGGCGATACGACTAGGGAAGGTGGTGACTTATGACTAATCCCTGTCATGGATGGTACCCTAGTCATATAAAAGTTAGCGTCGCTAATTACAGAAGATGTTGCAATATCTATTGGAGATATAGCTTCACCCATACTGCCACTGGTATTTGTATTAAAAAAGAATCGGTTGAGATTTGCGAGTGCGGCTAGTTCCTCGTTAAGAATATCTTTATCATTCTTATGCAATTTAAATCGTTTTCTGCGACGAAGTAAACTTCCATTTTCAAACATATCGAATGCCTGTGGGTGTAAAGCCCAATAAGCTCCTTTACCGGGCCTGTCTGGTCTACGAGGTACTTTTATGAAACAATCATTGAAACTAAGATTGTGCCGTAGTGAATTTTGCCAACGTTGCGTATTTCTGCGGTAATACGGAAAACGATCAGTTATAAATTTATAAATTTCACTTAGTGGCAACATTTTTTCCGCTGAACTCCATATTGCCATTGCTGTCAGTGAAATATATGAATATGGAGGCTTCTGATCGCCATAAGATTCTCGCGAAGGCCTTGGCATAATTGCAGTGTTCAAAACGCACTAACTGAACGTGCGGTATAACTCGCCTAGTGATTTTATTAAATATAGCAAGCATACGTTCTACATTACAAATTTACACATAACAAAATTTTTGCACATGAGACATCAATCCAATTACTGCATGAAAATCTCTACATGAGATTGACTGATGTTTATCACACAGTCCATATTTATAACAAACACGGTTCTACTTCTTTATATTAGTAGTTTATTGGTTTATGTTTATTTTTGAAAATCACAGTTCCGGCGGTTGTTGCTCGAAGTATATGAGGCCTTATTTCGTGATTACATCGACACTGACTACCTTTGGGTGTGTTGATGCGATTATTATTTTCCCGTTTACACAGAACAAAAGGCGCGCGCACTTTGATAGGAAACAAACAGAAATCGCCAATCGTTAAGCAGCCAGACATTACTACAACAAAAACGATTTCCACACATTCACTACACACTGTACTAATTCCAGATTGTTAGCCGACACCAGCTATTCATTGAACAGAATTTCAGCCAACCGCAGTGTCTCTGTAATTCTCACCACCACCATTGTAGTTGTATTATGGGAAAAAGGTTCCCTTAATCAAAAAGTGGTGCCAACCAAAACAGCCAACCAGGGAATTCACAATCGCATACACATACAAAGATAAATTCTCGTCTCGCTCAGACAAAGTGTCTACGTTGTAGTGTTGCCACCACTAATATTAAATATGTACATTTGTCGTTCCAAAAATATCCAAAATACTTTAAATTACACACGGTGGTGTGGTATTTCATCTACACTCATCAAAAAATTAACCCTATAATGAGTTAAAATTAACTAAAATTTAGGAATCCAAGTACATTTTGACTAAATATAAGTAGAATTTTGCTGAAATTTTCCTAAAACTAAGTAAATTTTTACTAAATCTTAGTAAAATTTTGCTGCAAATTTCCTAAAACTAAATAAATGTTTACTGAAATCAAGTTAAAATTTACTCAAACTGAGGACAATTTTGCTGATTTTTTCCTCAAAACGAGGAATTTTTTACTTAAACTGATGAAAATTTTACTTCATTCAAGGAAGAAAGGTGAAATTAAAATAAGTTCAATTTAACTAAAAAAATCAAACAAAAAATTTTGCTTCAGAGTATGCAAAACTGATACAAAAAATGACAACATGAAATATTTCTCAAAAGTTTCCTGTTGCCTCTGCCATAAAGAGTTGAGCTATTACTCCATGATTGTTGCGAAGGCAAGATAGGCGCCTTCGCAGTGGTTGTTTAGAATAATTCATAAAGTATTTGAGAAATAAGTCTCTGCAAACGAACGTTAGATTAATATTCAAGAATTTTTTAAACAATTTCAATTTTTTTTATAAGTTCATTAATACCTAAATGTATGAAGAACTCGGCATAAATTTCTGTAAACATAATAACTTACTTTTAGGAAAAACACATTTTTAAATTAAAATTTCCTAAATGGAATTATTTCCATACAAAAAATTTCAGATTTTTTTCTCATTAAAAACCTTGGAAATATTCTTCCACATAAGTTTGAATTTATTCAACTGTAAGAATTTTTTATTAGATCCAAAGAAATGATTTTAAGTAAATCTACTACCCTTTTTTAGTAAATGAACTATTTACTATGGCGTTGAAAGATGTACTTTACTCATACATAGTTAATTTTCCAACTTTTTTAGGAAATTTTTTAGGAAATTTTTACAGGAGCGTTTGGTAAATTGTATTGCCAGGATCTTCGAGAAATATTTTTATACATTCGTCCGACAGACATTGTTGGCAAAATTGCATTTCAGTAATCCATTTATCAGCACACTCAAAGGAATATGTCAGTAAAAGAAAGCAGAAAGTCTACCGAAAGAGCAGATTTTCTGCTGTTAAAAAAGAGACAGCAGATTTGTATATGCTGAGATGGTAAACAGCTGTTTTTAGCAATATATATGATACGCATATGGCCCCAAGCTAATATAAAAGGGAATTCGATCTAAACTCGCTTATGAACGTTTATCTATTTTTAGATTTTAATTAACAACAGCCAATTTTAGCTGACTACAAACTCTTTAGCAGTGTGAATGGTGATGTAAGATTGCAGAAAACTGATGTTATGCCAAAAAACAGCTGTAATAGGAGAAAAGTGTCTGCTGCTTTTATAAAGAGACTTGTTCTCTAAATGTAGAACTTTTTTTAAATAGTTGCTTGAAATTACATACATACATATCGAGGGCTTATATTCATTAGTGGCAAACATAACTTTTCAGGAGAGCGAAAAACCTGATTTTCTCCTTAATGTTGTATAGAAAACGCATTTTCTGTGTTATACACAGCGAATTTAAAGATTCCAGCTTCATTCTCATCAGATTGGTCGCTTGTAACATATATGTAGCCAGTCACGAAAATCGCTGCAAGTGATGAAAAATCCAAAATTCGCCGTTTCAATTCCTTATATTTTAACTTTCTTCATAATTCATAATTCTGAAACTTTTCATACACAAATATTCCCCATGAAGTCAGCAATCACATGCCAAAGAATTATTTTGGTATTCTCAATATAATAAAAAGTTCCGCCGGTTTTTTCTAAATATACTTTTCACAATTTTTGACTTTACAGCCACCATTTTTCCTATTTTAGCTTCATAACTGGGGAATCAAAATATTATTAACGCGAAATGATGGAATTTGATAGTACGATATGCCCTAAATCTAGAAAAATGTTTTAAACAAAATCGTTGTAGCGAATTATAACCTTCGGTTTTATGCTGCTCCATTGTTGAACTATTTTATTTCTATTATTTTTATGTTCATAGCCACTTATGCAGTCACATACTAACGTGCGAGAAATGGTTCATAGCCACTTTTGGATATAAGCCCTCGATATATATTTTAAAGAAATATTACACAAAAAACGATTAAATTCCTCAGCGCTTAACCTTCAATACTAACTCGTAAAAATATTTGACACATGTGAGAAATATAACAAAAATTTGATTAAGTCAAAACTCATTTCTTTTTGTTTCGCAACTTTAAAGTAGATTTTAAAATAGAGACCTACACGCAGAGAAAAAATGCATTTCGTAGAAACGAAATTTTAGACACGTGAACATCGTTTTTGAGTTTCTTTTGTGGGAAAAATTAGTTTGTTTGCGGTAAACATGTCATCAGTTGTTGTAAATGAATAAAGAGAAACAAGTTTATGTATATCAAACAGTTTTCTTCGTTTATCGAAATGGATTTGTATTATAATTGCACACTCCCAAAACATTGGAAGTAACAGAAACCGTTGTTGTTGCATTTGTCATGCAAATAGGACACATCGGTTCAGATTTAGATACAGCTCCATAAAAATGTCCAATCGCAAATGTTACATCTTAGCGCTCCACAAGCATCAAACAAATTATTTGCTTTTATTAAGAATATTTTAGATTTCATTATGATATCATAGTGATTCTTATCTACACTTTTTTAAAATTACTAAACGATTCTGTTATTAAATTTCCAAACTTTTATTGCAGTACACAATTAAAAGTTCATATGATATAGCTCTAGTTGAATGTCAAGAAGTGATATCGGTTAATATAAATGAAATTTTTCGGAACAATTTGGTGTCCATTAGCGAAATTAGCATTACATAATCTTGAAATTGGCACAATTCGTTTAGTAACCTTTGTCCGAAATTCAAGAAAGTGTGCACGATTTTTATGTAATTTTCGTGTTCAGACGAGTCATTTTAAAAAGACATTAAAAATTCTATATTTTATTGCATCAGAAAGTCTAGAAGGTTTTAAAAAGTATATGTTCGAAACCTCTCTGGGGGGGGGGGGGTTTGAACCCCCAAAATCCGACTTTTCGCGCAATATGCCTAAATCTATTGTAAAGGGTATTTTTTAAGAGCTTGAGAATTTAAAATGATAAGAAGAGAAACATTTGTTATTGTTTTTTTATTATAATCTGCTAGAAAATTTCATGCCATTTATTTTTTAAATATGAAGTCCGCAGCGTAACGCTACGAGTTACATGGTCCATTCTATCAGTCCAATTTTTGACTACTTTTTCCAATGAATCTGACCGTAGACGTCAATGGTGACTTGAATATTGGTTTTCAATATGCCTGTTCGATTGGACTTACTTAAGAGAGTTGACCATTGTTGCCCACACAGAATAAATAAAATTTAGATTCCATTAAAAAATACACGAATTCAAATGAAATATTAATACACACAATAAATAGAGTTATCTGACACTATTCAGTCGTTCAGAAACCAGGTCAACTATTTTATTTATTTATTTATTATGAATTGCAATACAAAGTAAATTTATATTCTAATTTTGGGTCCAGGGATTGAGCCGGGGTGACTAAGACCATTGTAGATAGTTATTGCAGCGACAGACCAGAGCCTCTGGTCGGAATCGAACCCACAACCCCCACGCTGATATCCGAGCACGCTACCAACTCGACTACCGGGGCGCTCTCAACTATTTTTACTATCCGATATTTCAACGCCCCGACCTCAGGAAGTCGAACTTTCACTCTAATATTTTTTTATTGTTGGATTCAGATGAAGAAGTTCTATCAATGTGTTTTTAATATATTTATTTAGAACAAATTTTACATGATATAATCTATATATATATATAAAAGAGAGTGGCGTTAGTTACTACACTTATAACTCAAAAACGCATGGACCAATTTCGATTATTCGCACCAATTCGGATTGGTCGCCGGCCAAACAAGTAGAATACCCAAGAAAATTCCCGAAATATCCCCGATTTGTATGGAGATATTTTACTACGCCATTTTTATGATAGATGTCGTTTATGTTTACGGTGCATTGAAGTTCACTGTAGACACGCCTGGATTGTGCTGTTTCAGTGGCAAGGTTAAATTACCACCACTGTCTTTACCACCAGAGCCATTACATTCTTTGCTTCATGGCGAAAGACCAGAATCACTTCATTTTCTATCGAACACTCAGAAATATAATGGATGCTTTCAAATGACTTCATTTGGAGCAGATATTATTGATGTATGCAGATTTAATACAAGAAGGTCGGCGCAATGAATTTTTACGCGTACCGTTTGATGACTCCAAGAAACAGAGAGCCGATATGACGTATATTCTCATTTTGTTCAACGGTCAACGAGTTTATTTCACTGCAACAAATGCTGCTCAACGTGCTGAAAACAACATTGTCTAGTTTCTTCTCGAAAATTTCAACGTCGAAAGCAAAGCGATGTAGTTCCTTGTCATTCGGATTTGGGTTCTACTGAAGCTCTTGGCCGTATTTATACAGTTCATCCAAAGAATGATGAATGCTTTTACTTGCGACTCATCATTTGAGTCACTTCGAAATATCCATGGTGTAGTGTTGCCAACATTTCGTGCTGCGTTTCAGGAGCTCAATTTGCTTGAAAACTATACGCATTGTGATACGACAATCGCTGAAGGAACTGTTTCTGCATTCCCAAGTAAAATACGCATATTATTTGCGATCATTATTGCCACATGTTTTCCATCAAATCCACGTGAATTGTGGGACAAGTACAAGGATGATATGTCAGAAGACATTTTGCATCGAGTTCGTGTCCATTCAGAGAATCCCCATATTGAGATAAATGAAGAGATGCACAACCAGGCTTTGGTTTTGATAGAATGAATGTGTTACCTCATTTGCAGCAGTTTGTTAGGAATGCCATTGCCAGATCGTCGACCATACGACCATTTCGAACTAGAATTGGAGCGTGAACGTGAATGCGACACAAACGCATTAAGCCAATTGGTTCGAACAATTAATAAGGAACAAGGATGTGGAACACTTAAACTGAACAATTCAAAATCAAATCGTTGGTTCACTGCATTCCTTCAAATCTATATACTGTGTAACAAACGAAGACGAAACAAGCAACTATCCAACTGATATTTAGAATTGTTGGACGTTCCTGGATTGCCACCGCACAATTTACAATTTAAGGTTGTTTCAGTTGTCATCATGCTTTGCAATATCAATGCAACTGAACGCGTTTAGCGTTCACAAAACTCATGAGCAATGTGATTCACGCAAGAATCCAAGGTGAGGAAGTTCTCATTCCGAGAACTCCAATGATTCCAACCTATATGCCATTCGATTTTAAGCGAATCCAATTTCCAATTCGTCTCGCATTCGCCATGACAGTCAATAAATCACATTGAGTGTTTGTAGCCTCAGTCTGGAGAGTGAATGTTTTTCACACGGTCAGCTGTATGTCGCATGTTCCCGCTTTGGTCGTTTTCGCACCTGACAACAACAAAAAATATTGTTTATCACAGAGTGATTAAATGAGGGAAAATACAATTTAAAATCGACATCATCCAGCAAATATTAAAAACAAATCAATTGCAATGGATAATTTACCACAGATTTTCTACACTTTGAAATGACGTAGGACAACGCCTGTGAGACGGAGTTCTCCGGATCCGCAATAATGAATAACACTAACATTCTTTTAATTATGCATCATTTAATAGTTCATATACTATTCACATTTTTTTTCAAATAAATGTGAATTACCTGCACCGATAAATAAATAAAATTTGAATGCAAAACAATGTTTTCCGGGTCAGCTAGTGTATTATATATATATATATATATATATATATATATATATATATATATATATATATATATATATATATATATATATATATATATATATATATATATATATATATATATATATATATATATATATATATATATATATATATATATATATATATATATATATATATATATATATATATATACAAAAATTTTGGTTTATTAAAATATGTGACTTCAATTACCAAACAATAAAGTAATTTGATTATGTGGTTTTAAATAATTTTATTTTAACAAGTGAAAACGGCGATAAGTTCGGCCGGGCCTAACTTTATATACCCTCCACAATGGATTGCATTCCACAGAGGCTGTCGATTTTCGTAGAAGTGCAGTAATATTACAGGAAATTATTATTTAGTTTTTTCTTTTGAATTTTTTGGTCTGTAATCAATATTTGATTTGAACTGGAATATTGTCCTGGCTCAAGACCATTTTGCATCTATATTTAATAGAAAATTTATTTACAAATGGCATGGTGACATTTATTACTTGGCTGCAGACTACCACGATCATGATTTCAACCATATCCAAAGTCTTTTCAAGTGGCTTCGCAGCGACTTTTCAACATCAAACCCGGCCTCTATAAGGAGATGATTCTCACAAACGAGCGAGAAGAACAATTCACTTGCCGAATTTGCGCCCTTTTTCCATTTGAACGAATTTCCAAAAATCCGTTTATTTTTCGTGTCTCCGCAATCAGAGGAATGTATACACCGATTTCCATTATTCTAGATGCAGCCGTTTGGTTGGTACCATTTTTATCCCTCTATTCCCATTTTACCCCTTAAAAGTCCGAATTTGGAAAAATATGGTGCACGTTTTTGTTATAGGGAGAATGCACATACCCAATATCAAGTAAGATAGATTGAATAAACACGCTGGGTATTTTTAGTCCTTATGAGAGAAAAAATGTTCCCTTTGGGCCGATTTCGCCCAGTTTCCAAATCCAATCCCAACCGATCTACGACTATAAGACACATTTATGGAAAATTTGGACGTCCTGGCTCCTTTCGTTTAGATGCTAGCGTACTTTCAACAGTCGAACGGAAATAGCTAGATCGTCTTAGAATTTTATGACGATCAAGAATATATATATATACTTTATATGGTCTCAGGTCGATATTTCAAGGTGTTACAAACGGAATGACAAAGTTAGTATACCCCCATCCTGGAGGTGGAGGATATAAACATAGACAAAACAAACATCTAAAATCTATACACGTTGTTATTTATTTATTATTTTGTAAAAGGAATTTTGATTTGATATCCCGGAACAATAAGCGCAATTCCAAGTTTATTCTTTCTTCCCGCTGAATTCGATGACACACACTGTGTAGCAATTAGCAATACGGCATACCATAACACAACAAATAAATTATTGACTTTTTTGAATAGATTTAATAAATATATGAATGTAGGTATATTGCCTATGTTTTATTTTTTAATTGTTTACTTCAATTTTCTTCTTTTTTGTTTACTTTTTTTGACATGTGACTGGAAAGTTCCAATAATACATTGTCGCTTTTCGCATTGATTTACAGATACAGTTTTTACTCACATATCGAGAAACAGTTGAATTTTTTGTTTCACAATTTCTCGATGCGAGAAGTTCTCACAAAAGTTACAGAATAGGGGTGCCTTCGTGTGAATTATTTTGTGGAGGAAAATTAAAGTTTTAATTTTTAACATGTCAGGAAGTTCTACTCCATACCGAAAGATGTGAGCAGTTCTGATATCGCTTGACTCCAAACACATCTCAGAATCGCATTGTGTGCTACTGTAAGTCGTTACATACTTTTAGCGTTGCAGCTGGCAAATAATTCGCAACCATACAAAAGTGGTGGCATCAAATACGTTTTTGCAAGAAGGAGGCGTATGTTGTGCGGAGTTTAAAAATGTGTTACGCAGAGTGTTCGCAGCATCCCAAAGATTTTTCCTGTTGCGACATTGATGTGGTCACTCCAAGTGAGAGATTTGTTGAAAGTAATGCCGATATTGTTAGCATTACACACAGATTCTATATATTGATTTCCGATAAGAATGGGGTAGTTGTTAGAGACACTTTGAGGTTTCCTATGGTATGATTTGATTGGATTTAAATATATATATTATCTAAAGTCCAATTATAAACTCTATCAAGGCCTCTGTTAATTTTCTAATTGCGTTCAAGAATGAACAACTTAGTTAGACTTGAACATCATGTGAATTTTGCAATGCTAGAGTTGCGATGGAAGATCATTGATGTATAACGAAAAAATAAGAGGTCCTAATACCGAGCCTTGAGGGATTCCTCTTTTCAGCTGCAGAGGTCTTGAAGCAGCTTTATTTACAACAACAGATCGATAGTGTTGGCGGAGATATGTTGACAGCGGAACTTGTAAAATTGCATTTTTGCAGCTTTAGGCATAAAATGCCATGATCTACACAATTCAAAGCCTTCGAGTTCGAATAATGAGAAATGTTATTTCGTTGTTATCTAAATTAGAGAGAATACAATATGCAACATTAGAGTGGCTTCTTTTGTGAGGAAGGAAAAAATGTTGTTCATGTTCCCTACTAAAAAGAAAGATTGGCTTGTTTTATGTGTTCTCCCAAAATATTTCGCTTTTATCATTGTCCGTTCGTGAGCTGGACGCATTCAAAATAACCTCCATAAATCAGGTTTTTCTTGAAAAGAATTCACGATGAGAATGGTATTGAGAACAAAACCGCTAGAAATTAAAATCCGACCCGAGCCTTATTAAACCATATTGAAAACATGCAATATGACCAAGTATAAAGGGCCAATTTATACTATTTTAGTGCAATTTTTGATGCATTTTTTATAAAAACCGCAATAACTTCCACATTTTTAGTTCGAATTACGTTTTTAAGGGCTCGTGGGAGAGGTTTTGATAACCGATTGCAATTTTGAGAATTTCCTAACCCATTAAGGGCCGCATTCTGTTAATACTCAGTGGGTTAAAAGTGAAGTTAAAACTAAAAAATGGGGTTATTTGCATCGTAAACTCATTCTAGTCTTATATAAAGCTAATTTTTGGAAAGAAATACAACCATTTCAAATTTTCCCCCTCAAAAATTAAAACATGAATAATCTACATAAACTTTTAAAAGGTGAAAAATTGAAACGTTTGAATACGTTTGACGCAAGAAATTTAAAGCATGAATATGAATGAGTATGAATTTTCCTATTAGTGACCTATAGTTTCAATTGTATACAATCTCGCGCTTGGGGGGGAATCTTGTTGCACGGTTTTATTGAAGTTTTCCTCCCAATTTATCCATTGAAAGACCAAAATTTCAGATGTGTTTTTTTTTTTTTCAAAAAATAGCTTTTTGTAAGACTATAACGTGTTTACGATGCAAATAATCTCATATTTCAGATTTTACATCACATTTAACCCACTGAGAACCAACAGTAAGAAAAAGATTGTCGGCCTTTAATGGGTTAGTCAATAAACTCAGACAGTATTTTCTCTTCACACACTTTTTATCATTGTTTTTAAAATTTCCGTTTGTTTTTCTAATCGCTTGTTAATAATTTGCACAAGACGCAGCGGAGATTCACAGCTGACCAGTGGCGGTATTTTCGCGGCATTTCCTAATATAGAGTAGTGATAGGCAATCCAGTGGTTTTTGGGTAACGTCGTTCGCAGTGACCGTGATTTGTAAATCACCGTTCTTTTAAAGGGTGACCGTGATTACGGTTTAATCGATAATCTTATTTGAATCAACCTGTGATAGATTTTATTATATTTAAAGTTTATCATAGCAAAAAATATGTACATGCTTGCTATTATTTGTTGGTAAAGTCACCATAGGCAGATTAAATGTTTTTTAAGATTAGAAATTGTAGTATGAGATTTTTGCTTTGTCAGTCTTGCGTCTCGCATAAAAGTTTTCAGTAGGCTCGAAAAACTGTCATATTTCATTTTTTTGTTGCTTCAGCTAGATAAAACGACGTCAGTGAATTCTGCAAATAGTGAAATATAAAATTCAGTGGTGACAACATTGAAAGAACTACTTTGCAAGTAACCGTTACTCGTCATATCAAATCACTGCAGTTATCCGTGATTTCTCAATCATGGTGATTGAATCACCGGTATGAGAATATCTTTCGTTTTTATACCCTCCACCTCCAGGTTTGTAACACCTTGAAATATCGACCTGAGTCCATGTAAAGTATATATATTCTTGATCGTCATAAAATTCTAAGACGATCTAGCCATGTCCGTACGTCCGTCTGTTGAAAGCACGCTAGCATCTAAACGAAACGAAATTTTCCATAAATGCGTCTTATACTCGTAGATCGGTTGGGATTGAAATGGGGCGAAATCGGCCCAAAGGGAAACATTTTTCCCTCACAAGGACTAAAAATACCCGTAATAATCCCTAATATTTTAGCGTATTTAAGCATGTTTTTTCAATATGTCTGCTTGTACTTACTTGATATTTGGTATGCACATTAGGGCGTACCTCAAAAAAAAAGTTCGCCGTACACCTTCAAATATGAAGTATTATTGAAAGGTAGTTTCAAAAAAATTTTTTTTATTTTTTTATGCCGAACGTAGGGGTCGCGCTTTTACATTTTTCTATATAACTTCTGCATTTATAAACAGATTTTAAAGTGTGATACATCGATGTTTTTGTCTCGACGAGGCCGATTTTTTTGTCTTTGAAGTCATTGAGCTCAAGCACCCCCTTCTGGTACTTGCCCATCATATCTCAGTTGCTACTACCCTAATGTACCACTCTAATATCAGAAAATTAAAGCTCACATAAAATCATGAAACTCTTCCTAAGGAAGTATGTCGATTTTCGCAGCAGAAAAAGTGTTAAACTAGTTTTTTTCTTATTTTACCGAGAGCATTGCATGTATTTATAAGTTGTTCTTTGTATCTTCGATGTTTACAGTCGGTTGTCAAAGTGTAATACATATATTGGTGTTTTTGGCCCATGCGTTGCTCATCGGTGACCGCCATAGCTGATTCATGCACAACATGAGCAAAACTACTTTGTCACATTGTTTCCCTATTGCAAATCGTTTTACCTGTGAAGTAACGGTCTATATTTTATTGTAACAATAAAAATTAGTTCAGTAATAAGGCGTTGGTGGCTCAACAAAGCATTATTAAATATTTCAATTTCCATTATACAACGGTAAAAAAACTAAAAAAATGTCTTTTACGATCAGTGCATTAAACAACACTATGTTACCGACTAAGTACGATGTTATTAATTATTTCTTGTATCTGCGGCATAACACTAATCCCAATAGAAAATTGAGTGCTTTTAAACAAGAAGCTTTCAGAAGCATTACCCTTTTATGGGAGCGGGCAGGCATTCCAATTATATCGGTATCAGGTGTTCGTAAACGGTTGGATAAACTTCTAGACGATTACTATAAATTGGTTAAAAGTCCATTGAAATGCAATGTAAATGAGTGGAATAAATTGTTCTCAATTTCGCGTTGTAAGTGTGGCATAGAAAGAAATGTTCCATGCAGTTGCACCGCCTCTGATAAAATCCCAGACGATGCGAAAGACTTTTTCATCGATCAATGGGGTCCACGGCTGATGACTTTGGATAATGTTTATCATATGATGTCGATGAAAAATTGCGGTGTTCAAACGTGCTCAATTGTTGCACCATCAAAAGCGGTATATACCGAGTTCAACAGTATTGGGTATCAACCAGGCAGCGATGAAGAGCTAGAATTTGAAGAAAATGTTGGCGATTCCTCAGAGAAGATTAAAACAACATTTACGGTGGCGGACATTTCTTTGCGTAATTTTAGTTCGGCTTTGGATCGCAGCGATACTTCAGTTCGCTACGGTGCCTTGCTTACGACCATGTTAATAAAAGATTTAAAATTGTCTATTGCCGCAAAAGCCAAAGAAGAGTTATCTGCAGAAACAGCCGAAAATATATGTCAGTTCTTTGAAGGGCTTATCATCAATAAAAATAAAATATTTCGAGAACGTGTGAAGTTCCGTAAGGAAGCAAAAGCGGCGGCCAAATGCCATCAATTATTAAAGTGTATCTCTTTCGATGGCAAGAAAGAGCCAACTTTGAAAAAAGTAACCGAGGCAAATGTGACGCGAAATATTGTTTTAAATGAAGAACACATCACCATTGTAAAAGAGCCTGACTCCAAATTCATTGGTTATGCTACGCCCACTGATAGCTCTGCTTTGGGTTACGAGTTACCATTTAATGCGCTGTTAAGATCATTGCTTGGAAAACAGAAAGGACCTGGATTCTGGCCCGGAAGTATCGGAGAAGACATTCAAAATTGCATACACTACCCTGTAAGTTTAATATATTAATAGTGTTTCGTGTCCGTGTGTTCCGTATACTTTACTTGTGAGCATTTTATTAATTAATAATTCGCATATTTTGTTGCTTATTCCGTTTGGTCAGGTCAAACAAAATTTCGAACGCATTACAATGGGAGAAATGCCAGCGAACATAGATGGGTGGAATATTCGAGGCGACCAGCTTTACTTGTATCGTATGGTTCGAGCCGTTCATATCGGAGAATGCGATGAAAAATTAGCCAGCGAGAAGCCCGGCGCTATTTGCAAAGCGCGCTGGCTAACAACAGCCTCTCGAATTCTGCGCTTTTATATGACGTGTACGCAACCCTCGATGGTATTGAGAAAACTGGCTCAGTTCGTTGTGAAAGTGTATGCACCATTCTGGTTTCTTGTAAAAAGCCAACCACTGGCAATTCACGGAAGTCGGAATGTTTTCCTTTATATATGTTGGATTCGTCAGTTGCCAAAAGATATTCAAGAGGTCATCCGTCCGTTCATTGAAAATAACGGATATTTTTTTCATCCTGAAAATATTTTGTTATCGATGATAACAGACCCAGATCAACTAGTGCGTTCAGATGCCTATGATAAGATTTTATCAGCCCGCAATGAAGCCACGGGAAGCATTCGACAAATGTTCGGTCCACCAGTTCATAATTTTATCAATTTTGATAGTGACTCATATTTCAATATGATCGATTGGAAACAATTTGAATTGACTGAGCCGCCATGCTTGCAGTTTTTTTCGCAAGAACAGTTAGAAGCATTCCAATTTTCAGAAGAAATTATCGATTTACCAGGTTAGCACAAGAAAAACTTAATTTGATTGCTTTCTTTGCTGAACTCATTTATTTTCACAGATTATCCATGCCATTCTCAAAACACCGAGCGTTTTGTTCATGTTGTGCATGAATCAGCTATGGCGGTCACCGATGAGCAACGCATGGGCCACATCTTTTCTAAACTTGAGAGCCGCCAAAAATACACCCAACTTGAATCGCGTCGAAATATGGTTGATTAAAATTTTAATTGTACCTTAATTTTTATATTTATTGTTCTAAGAATTGAAATATGATGCATAAATAGTAGAAGGGGGTTGTTGAGGTCAACGACTTTAAAAACTGAAAATCTGGTATGTGCGGGACAAAACACCAATATATGTATTACACTTTGACAACCGACTGTAAACATCGAAGATACAAAGAACAACTTATAAATACATGCAATGCTCTCGGTAAAATAAGAAAAAAAATAGTTTAACACTTTTTCTGCTGGGAAAATCGACATACTTCGTTAGGAAGAGTTTCATGATTTTATGCGAGCTTTAATTTTCTGATATTAGAGTGGTACATTAGGGTAGTAGCAACTGAGATATGATGGGTAAGTACCAGAACGGGGTGCTTGAGCTCAATGACTTCAAAGACAAAAAAATCGGCCTCGTCGAGACAAAAACGATGTATCACACTTTAAAATCCGTTTATAAATGCAGAAGTTATATAGAAAAATGTAAAAGCGCGACCCCTACGTTCGGCATAAAAAAATAAAAAAAATTTTTTTGAAACTACCTTTCAATAATACTTCATATTCGAAGGTGTACGGCGAACTTATTTTTTTTTTACTTGTAACCTGGTACGCTCTAATGCACATTCCCCTACAGCAAAAACGTGCACCATAAAGAGATTTTTATTTGTAGGGGGTGAAATGGGGCAAAAAGGGGTAAAAATGGTACATATTAAACGACAACAGCTAGAAACACGAAATTCGGGATAAAAATGGTACCAACCAAATGGCTGTACCTAGAATAATGAAATTCGGTGTGTACATCCCTCTGATTGCATAAACAAGTAAAATAAACGGAGTTTTAAAAATACGTACTTTTTGGGGTTAAACTGAAAAAGGGGATAAAAATAGTACCAATCAAATGACTGTAGCTAGAATCATGAAATTAGGAGTATACATTCCTCTGGCTGTGTAGACACGGAAAATAAACTGATTTTTCGCAATTCGTACTTTTTGGGGTCAAAATAGAAAAAGGGGATAAAAATAGTACCAACCAAATAACCGTAGCTAGAGTCGTGAAATTTGGATTATACATTCCTTTGACTACGCAGACATGAAAAATAAAAGTTTTTTTTCCAAATTCGTACTTTCAAGGGATACAATGGGTACGGAGGGATTAAATGGTACCAACCAAACGGCTACACCTGGAGTAATGAAATTCGGTGTATACATTCCTCGGATTGCGTAGACACTTTAAATAAACAGATTTTTCGAAATTCGTACTTTTTGGGGTTAAAAAGAAAAAAGGGGATAAAAATAGTACCAATCAAATGACCGCAGCTAGAGTCAGGAAATGCGGAGTATACATTCCTCTGACTGCGTACACACGGAAAATAAACGGATTTTTCGAAATTCGTACTTTCAAGGGATACAATGGTACAGGGGGATAAAAATAGTACCAACTAAACGACTATAGCTAGAATGATGAAATTCTAATTGCGTAGAAATATCAAGGGGGTAAAAATGGTACCAACCAAATGGGCGCAGCTGGAATCATGGAATTCGGTGTATACATTCCTCTGACTGCATAGACACGCAAAATAAAAAGTTTTTTTCCAAATTCGTACTTTTTCTTTTACGGCAAAAATTGGTTGAATCATGAAGTTATGTTATTTTGCACTTTGCACATGTACGTCTGATAATGGATTTTCAAAATTTGTACTTTTGGAATTAAAATAGAATGGAAGTACAACCAAATGCAGCACCCACTATCTTCCAATATTTATGGTATTTAAGCTTTTTGAAAATATAAATATAAGAATATTTATTTTTTGTTTTGAAATAGATAATGGTTTGATATAATTAAAATATTATATTTATTTATATAAATATTTTTTCAATATTTATATAAATTTTGGTTTGGCTATATTACAAAATTTATATTTTCCTGTAATATTACTGCACTTCTACGAAAACCGACAACCTCTGTGGAATGCAATCCATGGTGGAGGGTATATAAAGTTCGGCCCGGCCGAACTTAACTCCGTTTTTACTTGTTTAGACCTCCCTATTTAAAGAGGCTTTTGTTCCCGACTAAAAAGAAAGATTGGCTTGTTTTATGTGTTCTCCCAAAATATTTCGCTTTTATCATTGTCCGTTCGTGAGCTGGACGCATTCAAAATAACCTCCATAAATCAGGTATTTCTTGAAAAGAATTCACGATGAGAATGGTATTGAGAACAAAACCGCTAGAAATTAAAATCCGACCCGAGCTTTATTAAACCATATTAAAAACATGCAATATGACCAAGTATAAAGGGCCGATTTATACTATTTTAGTGCAATTTTTGATGCATTTTTTATAAAAACCGCAATAACTTCCACATTTTTAGTTCGAATTATGTTTTAAGGGCTCGTTGGAGAGGTTTTGATAACCGATTGCAATTTTTAGAATTTTCTAATGCATTAAGGGCCGCAAATTTGTTTCATTCTGTTAATACTCAGTGGGTTAAAAGTGAAGTTAAGACTAAAATATGGGGTTATTTGCATCGTAAACTCATCCTAGTCTTATATAAAGCTAATTTTTGGAAAGAAATACAACCATTTCAAATTTTCCCCCTCAAAAATTAAAACATGAATAATCTACATAAACTTTTAAAAGGTGAAAAATTGAAACGTTTGTTAATGTTAAATTAACATAGATAAACGCAAGAAATTTAAAGTATATTTGGCAGATGTTCTTCTCTTTCATTTGTTACCCATATCGCTATTGTATGACACGCAAAAGTACGAAACTAAATTATTGAAATATTTACATCCTTTGGAAATTAAAAGTCCTGTAAAAAAGACAAACGACCACGAAATAAAAAACTGAGTATGAATTTTCCTATTAGTGACCTATAGTTTCAATTCTATATAATCTCGCTCTTGGGGGGGAAATCATGTTGCACGGTTTTATTGAAGTTTTCCTCCCAATTTATCCATTGAAAGACCAAAATTTCAGATGTTTTTTTTTTTCAAAAAATAGCTTTTTGTAAGACTAGAACGTGTTTACGATGCAAATAATCTCATATTTCAGATTTTACATCACATTTAACCCACTGAGAACCAACAGTAAGAAATAGATTGTCGGCCTTTAATGGGTTAGTCAATAAACTCAGACAGTATTTTCCCTTCACACACTTTTTATCGTTGTTTTTAAAATCTCCGTTTGTTTTTCTAATCGCTTGTTAATAATTTGCACAAGACGCAGCGGAGATTCACAGCTGACCAGTGGCGGTATTTTCGCGTCATTTCCTAATATAGAGTAGTGATTGGCAATCCAGTGGTTTTTGGGGAACGTCGTTCGCAGTGACCGTGATTTGTAAATCACCGTTCTTTTAAAGGGTGACCGTGATTACGGTTTAATCGATAATCTTATTTGAATCAACCTGTGATAGATTTTATTATATTTAAAGTTTATCATAGCAAAAAATATGTACATGCTTGCTATTATTTGTTGGTAAAGTCACCATAGGCAGATTATATGTTTTTTAAGATTAGAAATTGTAGTATGAGATTTTTGCTTTGCCAGTCTTGCGTCTCGCATAAAAGTTTTCAGTAGGCTCGAAAAACTGTCATATATCATTTTTTTTTGTTGCTTCAGCTAGATAAAACGACGTCAGTGAATTCTGCAAATAGTGAAATATAAAATTCAGTGGTGACAACATTGAAAGAACTACTTTGCAAGTAACCGTTACTCGTCATATCAAATCACTGCAGTTATCCGTGATTTCTCAATCATGGTGATTGAATCACCGGTATGAGAATATCTTTCGTTTTTATACCCTCCACCTCCAGGATGGGGTATACTAACTTTGTCATTCCGTTTGTAACACCTTGAAATATCGACCTGAGTCCATATAAAGTATATATATTCTTGATCGTCATAAAATTCTAAGACGATCTAGCCATGTCCGCCCGTCCGTCTGTCCGTCTGTTGAAAGCACGCTAGCATCTAAACGAAAGGAGCTAGAACGTTCAAATTTTCCATAAATGCGTCTTATAGTCGTAGATCGGTTGGGATTGAAATGGGGCGAAATCGGCCCAAAGGGAAACATTTTTCCCTCACAAGGACTAAAAATACCCGTAATAATCCCTAATATTTTAGCGTATTTAAGCATGTTTTTTTTCAATATGTCTGCTTGTACTTACTTGATATTTGGTATGCACATCCCCCCTACAGCAAAAACGTGCACCATAAAGAGATTCTTATTTGTAGGGGGTGAAATGGGGCAAAAAGGGGTAAAAATGGTACATATTAAACGACAACAGCTAGAAACTAAAATATGGGGTTATTTGCATCGTAAACTCATCCTAGTCTTATATAAAGCTAATTTTTGGAAAGAAATACAACCATTTCAAATTTTCCCCCTCAAAAATTAAAACATGAATAATCTACATAAACTTTTAAAAGGTGAAAAATTGAAACGTTTGTTAATGTTAAATTAACATAGATAAACGCAAGAAATTTAAAGTATATTTGGCAGATGTTCTTCTCTTTCATTTGTTACCCATATCGCTATTGTATGACACGCAAAAGTACGAAACTAAATTATTGAAATATTTACATCCTTTGGAAATTAAAAGTCCTGTAAAAAAGACAAACGACCACGAAATAAAAAACTGAGTATGAATTTTCCTATTAGTGACCTATAGTTTCAATTCTATATAATCTCGCTCTTGGGGGGGAAATCATGTTGCACGGTTTTATTGAAGTTTTCCTCCCAATTTATCCATTGAAAGACCAAAATTTCAGATGTTTTTTTTTTCAAAAAATAGCTTTTTGTAAGACTAGAACGTGTTTACGATGCAAATAATCTCATATTTCAGATTTTACATCACATTTAACCCACTGAGAACCAACAGTAAGAAATAGATTGTCGGCCTTTAATGGGTTAGTCAATAAACTCAGACAGTATTTTCCCTTCACACACTTTTTATCGTTGTTTTTAAAATCTCCGTTTGTTTTTCTAATCGCTTGTTAATAATTTGCACAAGACGCAGCGGAGATTCACAGCTGACCAGTGGCGGTATTTTCGCGTCATTTCCTAATATAGAGTAGTGATTGGCAATCCAGTGGTTTTTGGGGAACGTCGTTCGCAGTGACCGTGATTTGTAAATCACCGTTCTTTTAAAGGGTGACCGTGATTACGGTTTAATCGATAATCTTATTTGAATCAACCTGTGATAGATTTTATTATATTTAAAGTTTATCATAGCAAAAAATATGTACATGCTTGCTATTATTTGTTGGTAAAGTCACCATAGGCAGATTATATGTTTTTTAAGATTAGAAATTGTAGTATGAGATTTTTGCTTTGCCAGTCTTGCGTCTCGCATAAAAGTTTTCAGTAGGCTCGAAAAACTGTCATATATCATTTTTTTTGTTGCTTCAGCTAGATAAAACGACGTCAGTGAATTCTGCAAATAGTGAAATATAAAATTCAGTGGTGACAACATTGAAAGAACTACTTTGCAAGTAACCGTTACTCGTCATATCAAATCACTGCAGTTATCCGTGATTTCTCAATCATGGTGATTGAATCACCGGTATGAGAATATCTTTCGTTTTTATACCCTCCACCTCCAGGATGGGGTATACTAACTTTGTCATTCCGTTTGTAACACCTTGAAATATCGACCTGAGTCCATATAAAGTATATATATTCTTGATCGTCATAAAATTCTAAGACGATCTAGCCATGTCCGCCCGTCCGTCTGTCCGTCTGTTGAAAGCACGCTAGCATCTAAACGAAAGGAGCTAGAACGTTCAAATTTTCCATAAATGCGTCTTATAGTCGTAGATCGGTTGGGATTGAAATGGGGCGAAATCGGCCCAAAGGGAAACATTTTTCCCTCACAAGGACTAAAAATACCCGTAATAATCCCTAATATTTTAGCGTATTTAAGCATGTTTTTTTTCAATATGTCTGCTTGTACTTACTTGATATTTGGTATGCACATTCCCCCTACAGCAAAAACGTGCACCATAAATAGATTCTTATTTGTAGGGGGTGAAATGGGGCAAAAAGGGGTAAAAATGGTACATATTAAACGACAACAGCTAGAAACACGAAATTCGGTGTGCACATTCCTCTAACTGAGTAGAGACATAATATAAAAGCATTTTTTCCAAATTCGTACTTTTTAGGGGTAAAATGGGAATAGAGGGATAACAAGTAAGAAGGCGTTAAGTTCGGCCGGGCCGAATCTTATATACCCTCCACCACGGAGTGCATTCCATAGTATTACCAGCAGATTAAAGGAAGTCGACTTTACATAGAAGCACAGTACCATATTACGAAAATTGTGATATTTTTATGCACATTACTATATTTGATTACTATTTCAAACTATAATGTATACTTCTGCGCACTGTTTAAAATCGACTACTATAATTGAATACAATGCTGTAATTGTGAAAGTGAATATGCCGAAAATATTAGGCGATTGTCAGTCGCCATTAGAAAGAAGCATTTCCAGATACAGACAAAGTGATAAGAAAAGTACAAATTTCAAAGATAACCCAAATGTACAAATTTCGAAAAAAAACACTTTTTCGAGTCTTCATAGTCAGAATGTATACACCGAATTTCATGATTTCAACTTCAGCGGGTTAGTAGGTTCCATTTGTATCCCTCTTTTTAATTATATCCCTTAAAAGTACGAATTTCGAAAAATCCCTCTATTTTACGTGTCTATGCAATTAGAAGGATGTACACACCGAATTTCATGATTCTAGCTGTTGTCGTATCATTGGTACCATATTTTATCCCTTTTTGTCCCATTTCGCCCGCAAAAACTTTTATTTTCTTTGTGGTGCTTCCAAGCTACAAGAGGAATGTCCGCAGCATATTTTAACTGTATGAAAATAAGAAATTTAATTAAAAAGCCAAGGCTACCAATATTTGTATACTATATATATAATGGATATAATACTTCAATTCATAAAGTAAATATAAGTGAGCAATCATAAATACCCTAAATATTGGGGGATAGAGAGTGTATTTTCAGCTACAGTCGTTTGGTTGGTTGTATTTCCATCCTTTAGTATAAATTTTGAAAATACCTTATATCTCACGTACGCAGTATAAGACAACTTCATGATCCTACCATTTTCTGTCGTAAAAGCAACAAAATAAAGTACGAACTTGGAAAAAAATATTTTACGTGGCTATGCAGTCAGAGGAATGTCTACACCGAATTCCATGATTCTATCAGCGGCCATTTTGTTGGTACCATTTTTATCCCCTTTTTCCAAGTTTGCCCCCTCAAGAGGACGACTATCTAAAATCTCTTTATTTTACGTATCTTCACAATTAGAGGGACGAACTCACTGAATTTCATCATTCTAGCTGTATTCGTTTAGTTGGTACTATTTTTATCCCCTGTAGCCATTGTATCCATTGAAAGTACGAATTTGGAAAAAACGTTTTATTTTTCGTGTCTACGCAGTCAGAGGAATGTATACTCCGAATTTCATGATTCTAGCTGCTGTCATTTGGTAGGCATTATTTTTATCCCCTTTTTCCATTTGCACCCCAAAAAGTACGAATTTTAGAAAGTTCTTTTTTTTACGTATCTACGCAATCAGAGGAATGTATATATCGAATTTCATTATTCTAGGTGTATCCGTTAGGTTGGTACTATTTTTATCCCTCTATCCCCATTTAACCCCTTAAAAGTACGAATTTAGAAAAAACTTTTATATTATGTATCTACTCTATTAGAGGAATGTACACGACAAATTTCGTGTTTCTATCTGTTGTCGTTTGATAGGTACCATTTTTATCCCTTTTTGTCCCATTTCGCCCCCTACAAATAAAAATCACTCTATGGTGCCCTTTTATGCTAAAGAGGGAATGCGCATTGCAAATATCAACTAAATACACGCTAATATGTTCAAAAAACATGCTGAAATACTCCAAATATTAGGGGTATTTTCAGTCCTTGTGGGGGAAAATTTTTTCCCTCTGGGCCGATTTTGTCCACTTTCAATCCCAACCGATCTACAAACATAAGGCACATTTAGGAAAAATTTGAACCTCCTAGCTCGTTTCGTTCGGCCGCTATCGTGCTTTCAACAGACAGACAGACGGAAATGGCTATATCGTCTTAGAATTTTACCACGACCCAGAATATATATACTTTATGGGGTCTCTGATGAATATTTCAAGGTGTTACAAACGGAATGACAAAGTGAATATACCCCCATCCTGGAGGTGGAGGGTATAAAAATGATACCAACCAAATGGCTGTACCTAGAGTAATGAAATTCGGTGTATACAAATTATGAATTTTCACAATTAATTTGTTTTTTAAAAATTTGCGATGGCTGCTAACTGCAACCAATCGCGTCTTTATTATTGAAAGGTTCCGAAACAAAAAGCAAAGAATAATTAAAACTACCTTAACTTATACGCTGGAGATTCATGCACCCAGATGATATCTGACACTTGCTCGTGTTGTCTGTTGAATGTTGCTGTCTGACTGTTGAATGTTGCTGTCAGCGTTTTGGTGGGAATTGCTGCCTCAGCAATATGATACGCTCATACTTTGGTTGTTGGGTTTGATGACATTAGCTTCAAACGTGTCTGGTGTTAACTCCTCCCCTCTTAAATACAATCGTCCCGATTGTTCAAAATGAATGAATATTGTAGATGCTGGATGTTTTGGCTTCTTTAGAAGTTGCAGGTAAATTTACTTCCGTGATTTCTATTTCATCTCCATGTGGGGCATCTTCGATATTCTGATTATTCTTTTCTGAATTTTTGGCGTATTTTTTTCTCAGTGATATTATTATTATAATTATAAAGATTGTTGCAAAAACACCACTAATTCCGGTTGCTAAGGTACTTTTGTTTTCCATGGATTGTAGTCGTTCTATGTTTTTTGTGTGCAACTGTTTAAGCAGCTCCAATGATATTACTTCCTCTATTTTATCTTCTGGACCTTTTGGTTGCAAAAAGGCGGGAAGGGGTTTATTGGCACTAATTCCTCTTGAACTGTACTTATGCCCATCGATTCCGATGGTGACATTGAAATGTTTAATCAGATAAGTCCCGTTTAAGAGAATCTGCTCGTCATCCACGCTGATAGTGCCTTGATATTGGTTCAGCAAAAGCAAGTCCGATCCGATGTCTTCAATTGTTGGTATGTGTTCGTTGTTTATTTGGGTGCATTTCCCTACTCTATTTCTGAACAAGTTAGTTATATAATCTTCATTTCTTAATGAAATTAGCTTATCTCTATTACAAATTGTTATGTCGTAATTACTTTTACATTCTGTTTTTATTCCAAATAATTCTTTATTACATACTAAAAATTTTTTGTATTCAATTTTATCAATTACATGTCCATTTTTTATAGGTTTTATGAAATATACTTTACAAAGTTCTTTTTCAGTTACAGGGATACTAAGGATGTACAAAATTTCTGGTTTATTTGTAACAATTTTAACGGATCCAAAAGTTAATAATTCATCTATCGAATAAGAAGGAATATTATATTTTTCAAAAATAATGTTTATATGATCGATTTCAATCTTCGAAAGCAAAAATGAATTGACAATATTAGCCTTAGCCCACTGTATTGCAAACTCTACGTTCTGTAACTCTTTTTCAATAAAATTAAGTTTTCTTTCAATTTTGATTACTACTTCATCGTTCCACCCTTCCTTTTTTATTAATTTATTTGTTGTGTTAGTTATTTCAGTGATTCTTTCCGAAATTAATTGGTTTATGATCAACTGTCTATTGTTATTTTCCAAAATATTGCCAATCTTTTGTTCCAGGATTTGAAAATCATGACTATCTTGACTGCCTGCAATCCACTTCCAGGCGCTGCCTATAAAATCTATCGATCGTTTCCCTCTATGTGGGCTCAGACGGTCTAATAGTCCATTGATGTCAATGAGTTGTTGCTTTATAAATGGGCGGAGAGGATGGTCTATGTTCACGTAATTATTCAGCATGTCTTCGGTTTCATGAGTGAGGTTATCATACTGTTCAAGGTTTATTGAGTGAATTACTTTAAATGTCCCATTCTGTTTTCTTGCTATTCCATTATGAATTGAAATAAGTCTTGCGTTCGAGTAGTCCAGGATATTGAAGTCAGCTAGGGCACTTCCAAAAAACAATCTGTAACATTTAGGATTTGATTAATTTCTAATGTGGCTTTTGTGAATAACTCTTCCGCTTTCTGTCAAGACGGTGGTATTCCGATTTTCTTTAACTATTTCCTCTTTGAACCGGTCACTTAGTTTTGTCCCTAATTTTTTGTTATTCCTCACATAAATTACTTCACCGGGAATATAATTTTTAACTGGTCGTTTCTTTTTGTTATGGTATGTCAAGTCGGCAGCCTGTTTCTGTTTAAGTTTTTCAGCAATATCCTGTCTGGTAGTCTCTATGTCCTGTGGAGAAAAGTCAACAGTGCGTCCGAAATACAAATCTACAAGTCTCCTATTCACTGTGCAGTGAATAGAGTGATTGTACTCATTAACGGCCCTCTCCAATAATTCCTCGAAATTCCTGGAGGTTCCATCACTTTTCAAACATCTCACTATCTCAGCGAGAGTAGAATGAAACCGTTCTATCTGTCCGTTAACTTCGCTCCTATAGGATGGGGTCGTAAAAATGTCTATTCCCAATTCGTCCTTCATCATAAATAATATTGAACTGGAATTTAAGGATGGCTCGTTGTCCATTACTACGTTCTTCGGAACCCCGTAGGAGAATAGTAATTCCCTCAGTGGTTTCCGAATAGCTTCCGTAGATCTTCCGTCTAGCAGTCTCACTTTAGCATACTTCGAGAATTTATCAATTGAGGTTAGAATTAATTTCTTATCCGTAGAAAAGATGTCAATGTGGATAGTATGACCTGGGTAAGTTGGAATGGGCGTTTCACAAAGGTAAGGTTCATTGGGATGTCTTTCATATTTGCTTTTCTTGCAAGTTGAGCACAATTTCAGAATTCGCTTTATTTTTCCCGACATCCCCGGAAAATAATATTTCTCTAAAATCTGTATTTTGTTTTCTCTGTCGTTCCTATGTGCTCTATTGTGAGTATCAATAATTATTCTTTCCTGGTCATTTTTTCTGGGTAAACCGGCACCTGTATTGGCTAAAATGAAGTGGGTAAATGTTCTGAATTTTTCCCATTACTTGTTCAGGTGCTTTAATTCCATTAATTACAGATGGGTTCAGATATCTTTTTAAGATTGTCTGAAGCTTTTGTTCATCATAATGGGGTTCAGTAATTATATGTCGGTGAATGCATGGGAAAACAATTTTAAACTGGTACGTTGATGTGTCATCTGTGCTTATAAGAAGCTGGTTCTTGAAAACATTGATGGGTGACTCAACACTGGGTATAAGGGACTCAGATGAACTTTCTGCACTATGTTGTGTGGGTGTTAGCGAGTTAACTGGTGAAATAACGTTATCGCTGTTCTGTATCATTCTAGAAAGAGCATCTGCCACGACGTTCTGTTTTCCGGGTTTATACCGTAATTCGTAATTATATTCCTCTAGAGTGCATTTCCAACGTTTCATCTTTGCGTTGCTATTTTTGTTGCTAATTGCGTACGTCAGAGGTTGGTGGTCGGTATAAATTATAACCTTCTTTGACCCGTATAAATAATTTCTCAAGGTAGTGAGGGCCCATATGATGGCCAACATTTCCCTTTCGTTTGTGCCGTAATGTTCCTCTGCCTCATCCAGAGTTCTTGATATGAATGCGATTGGTCTTCCATTTTGACTCAAAACTGCTCCAAGAGCGACATTGGAAGCATCTGTCGTAAGGTCAAAATCTTCCTTAAAATCTGGATACGCAAGTATCACATCGTTTGAAACCAATGCATTTCTTAGCTCGTTGAAGGCCTTTACAGCAGCAACATCTAATGTTACCGGAATTTGGCTGGAGGCTGTCTTTGGAACTCTGCCTTCCTCCCCTCTAAGAAGCGATGTCAGTGGTTTCGCCACGTCAGCATATCCTCTTATGAATCTTCGATAGTAGCCTGAGAGGCCAAGAAAAGAACGAAGTTCCTTAAGTGTTCTGGGGATTGGGAAATTGAGAATGGCTTCTACTTTCTTGGGGTTAGTTTTTATACCATCCCTTGACACAATGAATCCCAAAAATTCCACATCATGTTTAAAAAATGAGCATTTATCCAACTGGATTTTCATATTAGCGGCCTCTAACGTTTGGAAGACTTTTTTTATGTTTTCGATGTGTGACTTTTCGTCCTTGCCAAAGATGATAATATCATCAATGTACACAAAACATGTCTTTCCAATCAATTCCCTGAGGATATCGTCCAGCGTTCGCTGAAATATTGCCGGCGCGTTCCTCAGTCCAAAGGGCAGTCTCGTAAATTCATAATTGCCGTTGTTGATTGAAAATGCGGTTTTCTGTCTATCTTCCTCCCTTAAGGGTATTTGGTGGAAGCCGCTTTTAAGATCAATGACTGTAAAATATTGGTTTCCCCCAAGGTTAGATAGGACTTCTGTCACCTCGGGAATCGGATATTTATCCGGTATGGTGACGGCGTTGAGTTTTCGAAAGTCAACGACCAACCGATACTTCTTCTGACCAGAACTATCTTCCTTTTTGGGCACTACCCAAATAGGGGAATTATATGTGGATCTAGATGGCCTTATTATGCCATCTCGAAGGAGACGACGAATTTCTTCCTCCACGACATCTTTCAATGCCATTGGGTAAGGATAACTTCTTGCATATATTGGAGATTCGTTGTTAGTCTGAATCTCACCAACCACAACAGAGGTGTATGTCAATCTCTCGTCTGGATCTGCGAACAGGCTCCAGTGTTGCCTTGCAATATTATTGAGAGAGTTCCTCTGACTCAATGACAGATGATCAGCCTTCAGCTCTAGGCTATTAACATTTTGGGACACTCTTTGTTTAATGGCAATTTTCCTGCCGCCTTTTACTTGGAAATAATCTTCCGAAGTATGAATTACTGCTGATAATTCCTTTAAGCTGTCATTTCCTAGGATCCCGTCGAAAGATAATAGACCAGGTAAAAGAAAGAATTTTAAGGGAACGTCGTTGACGCCGAACATGTTAAGAAGAGTATGGTGTGAAACTTCTACATCACCACCTACAGATTTTACGTTAAACTTCTGGTCATTTAATTTGGGTTTCGATACTAAGCTCTGTTTTATATAATTTTTGCTACTTCCTGTGTCCAATAAAAAGTCTAAAGTCTTTCCGTCCCTCGTTTTGGCCTGAAAGTATGGCAACGAGGAACGGTTTAGTCTAAAAAATTGATATCCACGAAATTGGCTGGAATGTCAGCGGGGCTACGTTCCTGGTAATCGTCCGGTATCATGTCCTGTTGTCCGTAATGATCTGCGTCATTTTCAGCTACTGCCTCATAATCGCTATTATCCCTGTAATCGTCAACCGACTCATTCTGAATATCTGGGTATTGATTGTCCACGTTCACGTGAAAATTCCGCTGAATTTTATTCATAGGAGTCTGGACAGAAAACTGGGCAGGCCTCTTATAATTCTGATTATGTTGGGGCCTCACTTGTGTAGATCTATCAATATCCATGGGTTCTGGCTTAACCTGGTTATTTTGAAATTGTGAGGGGAGTGATCTGAATTGGTATCGAGGAAAATTCTGATTTCCTGTATAAGGACGAGTTGTGAATGGAGGTCCTCCAATTTGATTATGTTGAAAGAATTGCTGAGGATGGGTAACAAATTGTGGTCCCCCAAACTGAGGACGTTGGTTTTGCAGATTTAAATTATTTGGGAATTGATAACCTGGAAATACCTTAGGCCTATAAGTAGGAACATTCGCTAATTCTGGGTAAAATTTCGATCCAGTTGACATTTTCAATGGTTCCCTCGTGTCTTGTCTATGACCTCCTTTCTGGGCATAATCTCTCCGAAATGACATATTGTCCAGTTTCAAACAAAGGTGTAGAGCCTCTGGTAGCGATGTAGGGCCTTTGACACTAAGTAGCTTAGGAAGTTCACCGTTCAGGCCTCTTATGAAGGTATCAAGTGCTTTCTCTCGATATGTATTTGTCATAGCTCTAAGACTACTCTCGTCTAATTCTAAGCAGGATACTTTATCCAGAATTAGAGACAATATTTGATAAACGTTCTGATAGAATTCTGTGACGCTTCTGTGTCCCTGACACAGAACATTCATTTGGTACTCTAGCGTACCGATGTCTCGTTTATCCGCATAGTGTACCATTAGACACCTACGTATTTTGGGCCAATCTAGTGGAGTCCTATAGGATTCCAAAGCAGTATCAGCCTCACCTATAATCTTTGTACGAATCGTATGTAAAATTGCATAGTACCTGCCGGTACCTTGAAGGGATGAATATAATTCCATTACCCTTTCAATTGATTTTCTCCAAGAGCTGAATTCTCCGGGTTTTCCAGAAAATTCCCTCAACGATTTGACTATATCCGCAACTTTGTCCAGTTCTTCTAGTTTCGAGGATACTGTCCCTACCGGTACGTCATTACCGTCGTCAAGCGTTTGATCTTGTCCGGCCAAAAGATTTGTGATCATTTGAGTTATTTCACTTTTCTGTCTGTCCGTAAGTACTGAACTACTTGATGTAAGGGTGCTTACCCTTGCTGAGGTCTCAGTGTTACTAGTAGAGGGGTTCATTGTAATTCTGTTTAATTTTGCGGTAATATCATCTATGGTTTCTACCATTTTTTTTCAAAAGGAAAGGTGGAGCCAATACAAATACGAACAAAGTTAAGCTATTGTTTTTTTTTGTAAAATAAATTTGGGAGCTAAAATTTTACGTAAACAATAGTAATATTTTTAAAATTAAAATTCTTAAATTAGTCTTACATAAACAGCATCCTTGTAGTCCAGGGCAGCATCCTTGTAGATTGATATTCAGTACAGATGAGTTGTTATCTTAGTTGTTTTTACTTTATTCACAGTCTGTTTTAACTTTTTAAATATCTCTCCTTAATTTTCTTAGTCAGTTTTATTTGTTTTCATCAGCTTGATTTTTTCCACTTTAATTTTATTCATTTTATTTTCAATAATATTCATAAGTTTTTTTTTTTCACTTAAAAAAAATGTTCATTTTATTTCGTTCAAATTTTTATTACCTTTTTTCCTTTTTAGTTTCTTTCTTTAATCGTTTTAATTTTCCACAATTTTTTTATTTAAATTCCTTTATTTTCATTTGTTTTTTGTTCTTTTTAACTCATTTCAATATTTTGTTTCAATTTCACTTTTTCACTTATAGAACTACCGTATCCTAGTAAACCGCTCCGCGGGCTTTAGGGGCTGTGGCATAACGTCACGTCCTTTTTACACTGAAGTTACTGGGGTGCCACCTAAAGGCTTGACTTTTGTCGAATATCCTTTACGGGTTGCTAAACCTGTGTAAAAACAGGTCCCTGCTCTCGGGCGCCAATTATGAATTTTCACAATTAATTTGTTTTTTAAAAATTTGCGATGGCTGCTAACTGCAACCAATCGCGTCTTTATTATTGAAAGGTTCCGAAACAAAAAGCAAAGAATAATTAAAACTACCTTAACTTATACGCTGGAGATTCATGCACCCAGATGATATCTGACACTTGCTCGTGTTGTCTGTTGAATGTTGCTGTCTGACTGTTGAATGTTGCTGTCAGCGTTTTGGTGGGAATTGCTGCCTCAGCAATATGATACGCTCATACTTTGGTTGTTGGGTTTGATGACATTAGCTTCAAACGTGTCTGGTGTTAACTTACATCCCTCTGATTGCATAGACAAGTAAAATAAACGGATTTTAAAAAATTCGTACTTTTTGGGGTTAAACTGAAAAAGGGGATAAAAATAGTACCAATCAAATGACTGTAGCTAGAATCATGAAATTCGGAGTATACATTCCTCTGGCTGTGTAGACACGGAAAATAAACTGATTTTTCGCAATTCGTACTTTTTGGGGTCAAAATAGAAAAAGGGGATAAAAATAGTACCAACCAAATAACCGCAGCTAGAGTCGTGAAATTTGGAGTATACATTCCTTTGACTACGCAGACATGAAAAATAAAAGTTTTTTTTCCAAATTCATACTTTCAAGGGATACAATGGGTACGGAGGGATTAAATGGTACCAACCAAACGGCTACACCTGGAGTAATGAAATTCGGTGTATACATTCCTCGGATTGCGTAGACACTTTAAATAAACAGATTTTTCGAAATTCGTACTTTTTGGGGTTAAAAAGAAAAAAGGGGATAAAAATAGTACCAATCAAATGACCGCAGCTAGAGTCAAGAAAATGCGGAGTATACATTCCTCTGACTGCGTACACACGGAAAATAAACGGATTTTTCGAAATTCGTACTTTCAAGGGATACTATGGTACAGGGGGGTAAAAATAGTACCAACTAAACGACTATAGCTAGAATGATGAAATTCTAATTGCTTAGAAATATCAAGGGGGTAAAAATGGTACCAACAAAATGGGCGCAGCTGGAATCATGGAATTCGGTATATACATTCCTCTGACTGCATAGACACGCAAAATAAAAAGTTTTTTTCCAAATTCGTACTTTTTCTTTTACGACAAAAATTGGTTGAATCATGAAGTTATGTTATTTTGCACTTTGCACATCTACGTCTGATAATGGATTTTCAAAATTTGTACTTTTGGAATTAAAATAGAATGGAAGTACAACCAAATGCAGCACCCACTATCTTCCAATATTTATGGTATTTAAGCTTTTTGAAAATATAAATATAAGAATATTTATTTTTTGTTTTGAAATAGATAATGATTTGATATAATTAAAATATTATATTTATTTATATAAATATTTTTTCAATATTTGTATTTGTTTTGGTTTGGCTATATTACAAAATTTATATTTTCCTGTAATATTACTGCACTTCTACGAAAACCGACAACCTCTGTGGAATGCAATCCATGGTGGAGGGTATATAAAGTTCGGCCCGGCCGAACTTAACTCCGTTTTTACTTGTTTAGACCTCCCTATTTAAAGAGGCTTTTGTTCCAGACTAAAAAGAAAGATTGGCTTGTTTTATGTGTTCTCCCAAAATATTTCGCTTTTATCATTGTCCGTTCGTGAGCTGGACGCATTCAAAATAACCTCCATAAATCAGGTTTTTCTTGAAAAGAATTCACGGTGAGAATGGTATTGAGAACAAAACCGCTAGAAATTAAAATCCGACCCGAGCCTTATTAAACCATATTAAAAACATGCAATATGGCCAAGTATAAAGGGCCGATTTATACTATTTTAGTGCAATTTTTGATGCATTTTTTATAAAAACCGCAATAACTTCCACATTTTTAGTTCGAATTATGTTTTAAGGGCTCGTTGGAGAGGTTTTGATAACCGATTGCAATTTTTAGAATTTTCTAATGCATTAAGGGCCGCAAATTTGTTTCATTCTGTTAATACTCAGTGGGTTAAAAGTGAAGTTAAGACTAAAATATGGGGTTATTTGCAACGTAAACTCATCCTAGTCTTATATAAAGCTAATTTTTGGAAAGAAATACAACCATTTCAAATTTTCCCCCTCAAAAATTAAAACATGAATAACACAGTGCAACACGAAAAAAATAACCATATACGGACACCGCTACATGATAAAAGACCAAAAAAAAAAGATCCGTGTTTTTTTTTCCCCCAAAGTCATGCACTTTTTTTTTATGGGCCCCCAGAGATTTGAGGCCTCGGTGTAATTTTTGGAAAAAAGTGATCATATTCTCAGGCTCATATCTTGCAAACCGTTCGGAATTTTGATTTACTCTCTGAGGCAAAGTTCTAGCTCTTGTCATAAAGAACAATAATTGTGAACATATAAAATCAAAAAACTTCATCACAAACAATCAACTACAAAAATGTACCTAAGATCTCAATAAACAACTTTCTAGAACATATGAACTTCCTAGGAATTATTCTTAACACCGTTTAGGTAGCGCTTAGGTAGCCGCAAAAGTGAAAAATTGTTTATTCCAGTATTTCTTACCCACACGACATCATCGATGCCATTCAACAAACAACAACAAAGTCGTCGGTCCAAAAATTTGCACTAACAAAACACATGACAATTCAATGGACCGACGACTTTGTTGTTGTTTGTTGAATGGCATCGATTTTGACCTTGAAGATGAAGTTTTTTTGATTTTATATGTTCACAATTTTTGTTCTTTATGACAAGAGCTAGAACTTTGCCTCAGTGAGTAAATCAAAATTCCGAACGGTTTGCAAGATATGAGCCTGAGAATATGATCACTTTTTTCCAAAAATTACACCGAGGCCTCAAATCTCTGGGGGCCCATAAAAAAAAGTGCATGACTTTGGAAAAAAAAAACACGTGTCTTTTTTTTTTTGGTCTTTTATCATGTAGCGGTGTCCGTATATGGTTATTTTGAAATGACTTCAAAAATGTTGCACAGTGTAATCTACATAAACTTTTAAAAGGTGAAAAATTGAAACGTTTGTTAATGTTAAATTAACATAGATAAACGCAAGAAATTTAAAGTATATTTAGCAGATGTTCTTCTCTTTCATTTGTTACCCATATCGCTATTGTATGACACGCAAAAGTACGAAACTAAATTATTGAAATATTTACATCCTTTGGAAATTAAAAGTCCTGTAAAAAAGACAAACGACCACGAAATAAAAAACTGAGTATGAATTTTCCTATTAGTGACCTATAGTTTCAATTCTATATAATCTCGCTCTTGGGGGGAAATCATGTTGCACGGTTTTATTGAAGTTTTCCTCCCAATTTATCCATTGAAAGACCAAAATTTCAGATGTTTTTTTTTTTCAAAAAATAGCTTTTTGTAAGACTAGAACGTGTTTACGATGCAAATAATCTCATATTTCAGATTTTACATCACATTTAACCCACTGAGAACCAACAGTAAGAAATAGATTGTCGGCCTTTAATGGGTTAGTCAATAAACTCAGACAGTATTTTCCCTTCACACACTTTTTATCGTTGTTTTTAAAATCTCCGTTTGTTTTTCTAATCGCTTGTTAATAATTTGCACAAGACGCAGCGGAGATTCACAGCTGACCAGTGGCGGTATTTTCGCGTCATTTCCTAATATAGAGTAGTGATGGGCAATCCAGTGGTTTTTGGGGAACGTCGTTCGCAGTGACCGTGATTTGTAAATCACCGTTCTTTTAAAGGGTGACCGTGATTACGGTTTAATCGATAATCTTATTTGAATCAACCTGTGATAGATTTTATTATATTTAAAGTTTATCATAGCAAAAAATATGTACATGCTTGCTATTATTTGTTGGTAAAGTCACCATAGGCAGATCATATGTTTTTTAAGATTAGAAATTGTAGTATGAGATTTTTGCTTTGCCAGTCTTGCGTCTAGCATAAAAGTTTTCAGTAGGCTCGAAAAACTATCATATTTCATTTTTGTTGTTGCTTCAGCTAGATAAAACGACGTCAGTGAATTCTGCAAATAGTGAAATATAAAATTCAGTGGTGACAACATTGAAAGAACTACTTTGCAAGTAACCGTTACTCGTCATATCAAATCACTGCAGTTATCCGTGATTTCTCAATCATGGTGATTGAATCACCGGTATGAGAATATCTTTCGTTTTTATACCCTCCACCTCCAGGATGGGGGTATACTAACTTTGTCATTCCGTTTGTAACACCTTGAAATATCGACCTGATTCCATATAAAGTATATATATTCTTGATCGTCATAAAATTCTAAGACGATCTAGCCATGTCCGTCCGTCCGTCTGTCCGTCTGTTGAAAGCACGCTAGCATCTAAACGATAGGAGCTAGAACGTTCAAATTTTCCATAAATGCGTCTTATAGTCGAAGATCGGTTGGGATTGAAATGGGGCGAAATCGGCCCAAAGGGAAACATTTTTCCCTCACAAGGACTAAACATACCCGTAATAATCCCTAATATTTTAGCGTATTAAGCATGTTTTTTCAATATGTCTGCTTGTACTTACTTGATATTTGGTATGCACATTCCCCCTACAGCAAAAACGTGCACCATAAAGAGATTCTTATTTGTAGGGGGTGAAATGGGGCAAAAAGGGTTAAAAATGGTACATATTAAACGACAACAGCTAGAAACACGAAATTCGGTGTGCACATTCCTCTAACTGAGTAGAGACATAATATAAAAGCATTTTTTCCAAATTCGTACTTTTTAGGGGTAAAATGGGAATAGAGGGATAAAAATGGTACCAACCAAATGGCTGTACCTAGAATAATGAAATTCGGTGTATACATCCCTCTGATTGCATAGACAAGTAAAATAAACGGATTTTTAAAAATTCGTACTTTTTGGGGTCAAAATAGAAAAAGGGGATAAAAATAGTACCAACCAAATAACCGCAGCTAGAGTCGTGAAATTCGGAGTATACATTCCTTTGACTACGCAGACATGAAAAATAAAAGTTTTTTTTTTCCAAATTCGTACTTTCAAGGGATACAATGGGTACGGAGGGATTAAATGGTACCAACCAAACGGCTACACCTGGAGTAATGAAATTCGGTGTATACATTCCTCGGATTGCGTAGACACTTTAAATAAACAGATTTTTCGAAATTCGTACTTTTTGGGGTTAAAAAGAAAAAAGGGGATAAAAATAGTACCAATCAAATGACCGCAGCTAGAGTCAGGAAATGCGGAGTATACATTCCTCTGACTGCGTACACACGGAAAATAAACGGATTTTTCGAAATTCGTACTTTCAAGGGATACAATGGTACAGGGGGATAAAAATAGTACCAACTAAACGACTATAGCTAGAATGATGAAATTCTAATTGCGTAGAAATATCAAGGGAGTAAAAATGGTACCAACCAAATGGGCGCAGCTGGAATCTTGGAATTCGGTGTATACATTCCTCTGACTGCATAGACACGCAAAATAAAAAGTTTTTTTCCAAATTCGTACTTTTTCTTTTACGGCAAAAATTGTTTGAATCATGAAGTTATGTTATTTTGCACTTTGCACATGTACGTCTGATAATGGATTTTCAAAATTTGTACTTTTGGAATTAAAATAGAACGGAAGTACAACCAAATGCAGCACCCACTATCTTCCAATATTTATGGTATTTAAGCTTTTTGAAAATATAAATATAAGAATATTTATTTTTTGTTTTGAAATAGATAATGGTTTGATATAATTAAAATATTATATTTATTTATATAAATATTTTTTCAATATTTGTATTTGTTTTGGTTTGGCTATATTACAAAATTTATATTTTCCTTTAATATTACTGCACTTCTACGAAAACCGACAACCTCTGTGGAATGCAATCCATGGTGGAGGGTATATAAAGTTCGGCCCGGCCGAACTTAACTCCGTTTTTACTTGTTTAGACCTCCCTATTTAAAGAGGCTTTTGTTCCCGACTAAAAAGAAAGATTGGCTTGTTTTATGTGTTCTCCCAAAATATTTCGCTTTTATCATTGTCCGTTCGTGAGCTGGACGCATTCAAAATAACCTCCATAAATCAGGTTTTTCTTGAAAAGAATTCACGATGAGAATGGTATTGAGAACAAAACCGCTAGAAATTAAAATCCGACCCGAGCCTTATTAAACCATATTAAAAACATGCAATATGACCAAGTATAAAGGGCCGATTTATACTATTTTAGTACAATTTTTGATGCATTTTTTATAAAAACCGCAATAACTTCCACATTTTTAGTTCGAATTATGTTTTAAGGGCTCGTTGGAGAGGTTTTGATAACCGATTGCAATTTTTAGAATTTTCTAATGCATTAAGGGCCGCAAATTTGTTTCATTCTGTTAATACTCAGTGGGTTAAAAGTGAAGTTAAGACTAAAATATGGGGTTATTTGCATCGTAAACTCATCCTAGTCTTATATAAAGCTAATTTTTGGAAAGAAATACAACCATTTCACATTTCCCCCCTCAAAAATTAAAACATGAATAATCTACATAAACTTTTAAAAGGTGAAAAATTGAAACGTTTGTTAATGTTAAATTAACATAGATAAACGCAAGAAATTTAAAGTATATTTAGCAGATGTTCTTCTCTTTCATTTGTTACCCATATCGCTATTGTATGACACGCAAAAGTACGAAACTAAATTATTGAAATATTTACATCCTTTGGAAATTAAAAGTCCTGTAAAAAAGACAAACGACCACGAAATAAAAAACTGAGTATGAATTTTCCTATTAGTGACCTATAGTTTCAATTCTATATAATCTCGATCTTGGGGGGGAAATCATGTTGCTCGGTTTTATTGAAGTTTTCCTCCCAATTTATCCATTGAAAGACCAAAATTTCAGATGTTTTTTTTTTTTCAAAAAATAGCTTTTTGTAAGACTAGAACGTGTTTACGATGCAAATAATCTCATATTTCAGATTTTACATCACATTTAACCCACTGAGAACCAACAGTAAGAAATAGATTGTCGGCCTTTAATGGGTTAGTCAATAAACTCAGACAGTATTTTCCCTTCACACACTTTTTATCGTTGTTTTTAAAATCTCCGTTTGTTTTTCTAATCGCTTGTTAATAATTTGCACAAGACGCAGCGGAGATTCACAGCTGACCAGTGGCGGTATTTTCGCGTCATTTCCTAATATAGAGTAGTGATGGGCAATCCAGTGGTTTTTGGGGAACGTCGTTCGCAGTGACCGTGATTTGTAAATCACCGTTCTTTTAAAGGGTGACCGTGATTACGGTTTAATCGATAATCTTATTTGAATCAACCTGTGATAGATTTTATTATATTTAAAGTTTATCATAGCAAAAAATATGTACATGCTTGCTATTATTTGTTGGTAAAGTCACCATAGGCAGATCATATGTTTTTTAAGATTAGAAATTGTAGTATGAGATTTTTGCTTTGCCAGTCTTGCGTCTAGCATAAAAGTTTTCAGTAGGCTCGAAAAACTATCATATTTCATTTTTGTTGTTGCTTCAGCTAGATAAAACGACGTCAGTGAATTCTGCAAATAGTGAAATATAAAATTCAGTGGTGACAACATTGAAAGAACTACTTTGCAAGTAACCGTTACTCGTCATATCAAATCACTGCAGTTATCCGTGATTTCTCAATCATGGTGATTAAATCACCGGTATGAGAATATCTTTCGTTTTTCTTCTTGTTCTTTATTTGTGCGATGTATGCTCTTTTGATGATTGCTTTGCTGTTGCAGTTTTTGTTAAGTGGACACTTTTATTTAAATTTTAATGTGTTCTTTCATGGTTTTTTGGACGAAACCGAAATCAAAATCTATAACACGGTAGGATCGATCCAGATCCGCATTTTCTTTTTTGTCTATAAACAGTATCCTACCAGTTTGGTGGCCCTTTTGGTGTCCCCAAGACGGAGTCTAGAGGAGACAATTTAAAAACAAAACAAATTGCATTTTTTAATAATTTATTTATTTGCAGGGACTGCCATCTGTTTCAGTACAAGGTGAGTTGACAACTAAAGAACCCCAAGACTGGCAGTGATGGCGTTACCATCAACACCAGTCATGTGTTCTTATTTCGAGATGTAGGCGGCGCTGACTGATCATATGATGGATCGTCAACACTCTATATATTTCACATTAAAAAGTATAACCAAGAACCTTTATTTGTGGAGTGCTCTGCCACCCGGCATTCTGATTTTTTTAGTAAAATTGATGACATCTTCATCTGGTGTAATATAGGGTGATTTTTTAAGAGCTTGATAACTTTTTTTTTAAAAAAACGCATAAAATTTGCAAAATCTCATCGGTTCTTTATTTGAAACGTTAGATTGGTCCATGACATTTACTTTTTGAAGATAATTTCATTTAAATGTTGACCGCGGCTGCGTCTTAGGTGGTCCATCCGCTTAGTCCAATTTTGGCATTTCCACGTTTTTGAGTAACAGAGACCCAATTGGTGCGAACGGCGACGAATCGAAAATTGGTGGTCATCATTAACACTGGCCGATACAGCTGCGATATTTTTGGTGGTTTAATGTCCAACAATGTAAATTTGGTGCGAAATTTAGTCACAATAGCCCGAATAGCCGCTTCAGTGGGTCGCTTAAACTGACCATAAAATGGAAGCGCGCAATGAACTTACTTAACAGAGCACGCATTTTGATAATAAAATTCAATAATTTGCAAGCGTTGTTCGTTTGTAAGACGATTCATGATGAAATGTCAAAGCATACTGAGCATCTTTCTCTTTGACACCATGTCTGAAATCCCACGTGATCTGTCAAATACTAATGCATGAAAATCCTAACCTCAAAAAAATCACTCTTTACTACCAAGAGCTATTTTAGCCCACCCCGAAGGAATTTCAGTTAGAATTTTGTAAATGTATCAATGTCAATATTAGGGGTGTTCACAGAAAGATTTATTGTACAACTTGGGATCTAATTCCACATATGTATGTGAAAACTTTTAATCAGGAAATGTTAAAATTTTTTAAGTTTACGGCATTATCTACTTTTAAGTCGTACAAAAAACTTTATGTAAATATAAACACCCATATTGGCTATTTAAGAGTCCACCGATGCGGTCAATTTTAATTACATTTTAACAAGGCAAGGATTGATTATTTCAAAAATGTATTATGAAGTATATGAATGACCAGAATACAGTGCAGTAGTGGAAAAGCGTTTTGTTTCGTATCGAAAAGAAGATAGAAAACGAATTATTAAAATAGTTTGTAACTGCTGGTGATAATATTACGCTATTGAACAGGTAATTCAATTAACCACATCTGACATATTTAACACTCCGACAGTACTTATGTTTTCTTTTAAGAGTAAAATGATTAATACGTTTTGTTTTTTTATTAATCGATCATCTCTTTTCATAGTTTTGTTGTAACTACTTACTCAGGTTCGAGATCATTTATTTTTATTTTCTTAGACGGAAAACAAAGTATTTTAAAATAAGTGTATTTGGTGCAGTGCAACAACTACTTCGGTGATTATCGGTGTCTCGCAAACTCAATTGAACTACTTCGAACTTTCATATACATCCCAGTCAGTAGTTACCGAAATCAATCGCAATTCGCGAAAAATGCACAGTGTTTTGTTGTTGTTCACTTCACTTCACTTCATTTCATCTGTTTTGTTTTTTTGTTATACCCTCCACCTAAGGTATGTATATTCACTTTGTCATATTCTTTTGTCTATATTCGTTTGTATGGGTCGTGGTAAAATTTTAACAAAAAGGGTTAAAATGATACCAATATACGACAACAGCTAGAAACATAAAATTTGGAATGTCCATCCCTCCAATTGCGTAGATACGTAAAATAGAGATATTTTTAGGGATATAATTATAAAAGGGAGAAAAGTAGTACAAACCGTTGAAGTTGAAATCATGAAATTCTATATATACATTCATATGACTGTATAAACGCGAAACAAAGGATTTTTTCGAAAATTGTACTTTTAGGCGTAAAATGGGGTGAAGGGAATAAAAATTGTATGGTAGGATTAAATTCGACACTAATCAAGTGGCTGTATCTAGAATCATAAAATGCGTCCCACCGCGCAGTAAGAGGTCATTTTCCAACCCCGTACTTTTAGGGTCAATATGAAAATAAGTTTGTACATTCTACATATTGGATCTGCAATATTAGTAATTTTTCTATCTAAATTTGTGCTGTAGCTAGAATCAAGTAATTGGAAAATCGACACTGAGCACCTGATAATTAGGGCATACTTTTGAAGATTGCTGCCTCATGTTCACTTTTTGATTACTCTTGACGTTTTATTTTTATATAGTAGAGGACTATTAATCTATATATATATAAGAGAGTGGCGTTAGTTACTACACTTATAACTCAAAAACGCATGGACCGATTTCGATGATTCGCACCAATTCGGATTGGTCGCCGGCCAAACAAGAAGAATATCCAAAATTCCCGAAATATCCCCGATTTGCCATCTTCATGATAGATGACGTTTATGTTTACGGTGCATTGTAGTTCACTGTAGAAATGCCTGGATTGTACTGTCTCAGTGGCAAGGTTAAATTACCACCACTGTCTTTACCACCAGTGCCATTACATTCTTTGCTTCATGGCGAAAGAACAGAATCACTTCATTTTCTATCGAACACTCAGAAATATAACGGATGCTTTCAAATGACTTCATTTGGAGCAGATATTATTGATGTATGCAGATTCAATCCAAGAAGGTCGGCGCAATGAAATCACCAGCGCAATGCATTTTTACGCGTACCGTTTGATGATTCCAATAAACGGAGCGCCGATCTGGTGTATATTTTTATTTTGTTACTCATTTGACACTGCATCTGGAGAACGGTCAACGAGTTTATTTCACTGCAGCAAATCAATGTGCTCAAAACCTACCAGCGACATCATTGTCCAGTTTCTTCTCGAAAATTTCAACGTCGAAAGCAAAGCGATGTAGTTCCTGGTCATTCGGATTTGCGTTCTGCTGAAGCTCTTGGCCGTATTTATACAGTTCATCCAAAGAATGATGAATGCTTTTACTTGCGACTCATCATTTGAGTCACTTCGAAATATCCATGATGTAGTGTTGCCAACATTTCGTGCTGCGTTTCAGGAGCTCAATTTGCTTGAAAACTATACGCATTGGGATACGACAATCGCTGAAGCAACTGTTTCTGCATTCCCAAGTAAAATACGCATATTATTTGCGATCATTATTGCCACATGTTTTCCATCAAATCCACGTGAATTGTGGGACAAGTACAAGGATGATATGTCAGAAGACATCTTGCATCGAGTTCGTGTCCATTCAGAGAATCCCCATATTGAGATGAATGAAGAGATGCACAACCAGGCTTTGGTTTTGATAGAAGGAATGTGTTACCTCATTTGCAGCAGTATGTTAGTCAGGTTAATGTCATTGCCCTTTCGAACTAGAATTGCAGCGTGAACGTGAATGCGGCACAAACGCATTAAGCCAACAATTAGCAAAGAACAAGGATGTGGATCACTTAAACTGAACAATTCAAAATCAAATCGTTGGTTCACTGCATTCCTTCAAATCTATCTACTGTGTAACAAACGAAGTCGAAACAAGCAACTATCCAACTGAGATTTAGAATTCATTGGATGTTCCTGGACTGTCACCGCACAATTTACGACTTAAGGTTGTTTCAGTTGTCATCATGCTTTGTAATATCAATCAACCAAAATTATTCAACGGAACGCGTTTAGCGTTCACAAAACTCATGAACAATGTGATTCACGCAAGAATACTAAAAGAAAAGTTCAAAGGTGAGGAAGTTCTCATTCCAAGAATTCCAACCGATATGCCATTCGAGTTTAAGCGAATCCAATTTCCAATTCGTCTCGCATTCGCCATGACAGTCAATAAATCACATTGAGTGTTTGTGGCCTCAGTCTGGAGAGTGAATGTTTTTCACACGGTCAGCTGTATGTCGCATGTTCCCGCTTTGGTCGTTTTCGCACCTGACAACAACAAAAAAATATTGCAAAAGAACGTTTGCTGGGTCAGCTAGTATTATAATAATTAACAAATATTGTGATGTGCATACAAAATATCACAATTTTCCTAAAGTTGACAGCTTCTATTATGCATGTAATACTGAGGAATGCACTCCGTGGTGGTGGGTATATAAAATTCGGTCCGGCCGAACATAACGTCTTTTTACTTGTTATTATTTGACCTTTTTAAAAGTTTTGTTGTAACTACTTGCAATTTCTACCTGGTTAATCGGTTTTTTGAAATGCAGAAACATTTGAATTTTTTAGATAAATAGTAGTTACAAATATTAGGATCCTTGCTCAATAAAATATGGAAATAGTGAATTTTGTTTACTAGCTGTGAAAATGAACTAGAGTGACCGGATTGAGTGATTAGATTGAGGCAACATATTGATTTGTGATATGAAATTAGAGAAGTGATTACAAAAGTGCAACTTTTAACAAATCAACGGAAAAACGAACGAAAGTGCAGTATTATTTTGAGAAATAGGACGTCAAATAATTTCGTTCTGAAGTTGAAATGAGTTTATGCCTATGGGGATCATGTTTTAATATGCAGGTTTTTTCTATTCGCGCCTAACGAAATTTGGAATCTTACATAAATGTGTATTAAAGGACCGGAATACTCTGATATTGTACTTACGGTCTGGTATAAATCTACTAAAACAGAATTAAAGTACACATTTTTCGCATACTCCATTCTGACAACTGAGTTGATTAGACATAATAAATATTAGTGTGACAATTGATGGCCTAATTACAAGCAGAATTATTAAAACTGAAATTTTTATTTTACAACTTTTGTTTTTTTACACTTGGGTTATTTAGACCTCCCTATTTAAAGAGGGCGTAAAAGGCTTTTGAGATCATTGATGGAACAAAACTTTATCAAGTTTTGGGAATGACACCATTTTTCAGTTGCAATTTATCGAACACGAACAGAAATATTGGCACAAGGGTCTAACAATTTAAGTTTAACTCAGTTTCCATTGAAAATGTTACTTCTCTGTGAGCATATAGTTTTGAATATAAATAAAAATATAAAAATTTACTATTAATATTAAATTAAAAATGAAAGCATAGAAGGTTTTAATATAACTTTTCATTCAATAAGCTTTACAAGTTTTCCACTATCCCAGTTTTCATTTATCCAGGTAATTTGTCTGTTTTCCCATTTAAAGAGCAACGACTTGAGAAATACCCATATATGTAGCAATATGTAAAGCTAAATGATCTCTCACTTCTGGGAAGTCCATTTTTTATTTTTTCAATTTACCTTGTCCTTCAAATGAAGCATCATATATCAAGTCACTCTTTTGAAGTATATGGTTGTTTATCGAACGTCGATGCCTTTTTGAAGTTCAATTTGAAACTCCCCTCTTTAAAATTCTCTAACAATTGTCAACTTATAGCTGACATTCAATCCTTTAAACTTTCGTCTCAACATAATTATTCGAAGGTGTATTTTATTTAAGGAGCGCATGAAAAATTCCGATAGTCAAAAAAAACGAAAAAGAATAAAACGACCACAATACATTGTCATGACAATGAAGTATCTCTCCTAGTGTGAAATCCCACTAAGAGAGGTAAAGCAATTGAAAAAATAATCCCACTTATACAATGAGTGCGAAATCCCACTTATAGAGGCAAATTCTGAAAATCCCAATCCCACTTAAAGAAGTTAAAATTCCCGGTTAAAGCGATTTTTGTGTGAAATGTGTAGGGACCACAAAAATCTATGTACATTTAACACATCTGTTCGGCCACTATCAACTTCATAATTATAATAACTATACTCACTATCATCAACAGATTTAAAATGTATTATTTCATAGTATCCTTAAATTTAAGTTTGAATTGCACTATGGCACCTGTTGTCATTTTTTTGCTTTATTTGTTTAATATTGAATCTGCTCCTTAGGAGTGTAACAATATGTATACGAATCGTATAAAATAATAAATGCGATGTAGAATGGTCTACATATTTAACGGTTAGTATTTTACCAAGGGTTTCAGATAATTTAAGTAGAGAGGGCGTTTTCAGCCTCGTGAACTAGAGTGTAACTCCAATAATCAAATCTTTTCCTCTCGAGTAATCGCGGATTATGATGAGTTCTAGATGATTATATATTGTGAGGGCGTATTGCAGCCTCGTTAGGTAGAGTAGTAACTCTGATAATCAATTCTTTTCCCCTCGCATTTTCGAGGATTTCAAGATGATTATTTGTCGCGAGGGCATATTTCAGCCTCGTAAAATGGAGTGTCTACTCTAGTTTTTCCCTCTCGGCTTTTACAGTGTCTGCTTCTGTGACCACCCAACCACGTGAAGTACAATATGAAATGAATGTATTTTTAGTTTTAGTGCATTTGTTGTCCACCTCTTCTTAAGCAAGAAATCCGTGGAACATTCAGAACAGTTCTTGCCAAGATGTTCACATGGCGTTGAAGCTTCTGCTGATGACTCAGTTTGATGAATATTATCGTTTCTCATATACCAAGGTGCGCCAGCAATCATCCTTAAAGTCTTTGACTGAACCCTTTTAATTTTTTTTTTTTAATTTTGTAGTTCAGCCCTTCGTGCCAAACATTGTCAAAAACTTGGGCAACGTCGAGGAATACAGCACAACAGTATTCTTTTTTCAAAAGCATTTCGTATTTGATTGGTCCTTCGCGAAATCCGAATTGGTGGTATGGAATCACGTATTTAGATGCGAGAAATGGTTTAAGTTTAGCGAGGAGAATATTCTCAAACAGTTTAGACAAGCAAGGAAGTAAGCTTATTGGTCATAGGATGAGGGGACTGTTTTGTCCTTTCCAGGTTTCAGAATCATCTTTATTAATGAGATTTCCCAATGTTTTGGAAAATATCATATTCCAAAATCATTTTCGACGTTATAAGATGTATTGCGAATAGGGAAGTTAGTCTCTAACGGCATACTTGTATTACGAAGTGATTTCCATAGCGATAAAACTAGTTTGCCGGCGTCTATCCTCTTTTTTAAGTGCTGCCTGTAGTTTTTTGTTGCCTCAGTAAGTCTAACCCTAACCTCGCGTAACTTGCCATTCACGACGACGTCTTCTTTATTCATTGTTCCCGTAGGGACATTTTGGCGAGGCGTAGCATGTAAAGCTGCCTGATTTAAGATGGAATTAAACTTATTTACGCTGTTAGCAATAGCGTCATCATTTTCAATATAGTCATCGAAACCGATGTGACTACTTATGTATTTTTATACCCTACACCACTTCGTGGTCTAGGGTATTATAAGTTAGTTTCGCGCCAAATGTTTGTAACACAAAGAAATAATCGAGCTAGACCCACCTTTAAGTATACCGATCGGCTTAGAATCACCAGCTGAGTCGATTTAACGATGTCTGTCTGTCCGTCCGTCCGTCTGCTGTCCATCTAAGCTTGTTCGCACTCTACAGGTCGCAATTGTTGTCCGATTGTCATGAAACTTGGCAGAAGTTATTTTTTCTGGCCAAGGACCATCGGTATTGGAGGAAATCGGTTCAGATTTAGATATAGCCCCCATACAAATCTCGCTAACCATTTGACATTTTCCGCTCTAGAAACGACATTGTTGTACCCGATTTTCTTTAAATTTTGTAGAACATCTTATAATCCAACTAGAAACACGTATGCAAAAATTGGGTAAGATCGGTTCAGATTTAGATATAGCCCCCATACAAATGTCGCTCCCGATTTGACATTTTCCGCTCTGGAAACCACATATTGTACCCGATTTTCTTTAAAATTGGCACAACATCTTATAATCCACCTAGAAACACCTATGCAGAAATTGGGTAAGATCGGTTCAGATTTAGATATAGCCCCAATAATGTCGCTCCCGATTTCACTTTTTCCGCTTTAGAAACCACATATTGTACCCGATTTTCTTTAAATTTGGCACAACATTTTATAATCGAACTAGAAACACTTATGCTGAAACTGGGTAAGATCGGTTCAGATTTAGATATAGCCCCCATACAAATGTCACTCCCTCCGCTCTAGAAACCACATCTTGCACCCGATTTTCTTTAAATTTGGCACAACATCTTATAATCTAACTTGAAACACCTATGCTGAAAGTCGGTATGATCCATCTTTTTCACCGAATTGAATTGTAATGAGATAGAAAGTCCGTCCGTCTTTAGCCTTTGGTATAACCCAAATGGGGCCCCATTCTGATCTATTACAGCTCTAGAAACTACATCTTACATCGGATCTTTATCAAATTTTGCAGATCATGGTATTTTTCAACCAGGAATACCTACCGTGAATGAGAAATATATAGATCCATGTTCTGGACCAGGCCCAAAATGTAGTTATAGGCCCCCTTTTGAAATTTCGGCCCAATTCATCCTATTACTACTGCATAATTTGTATTTGTCTGTCGGATAATTGGATCAATTAGCATATTATTAACCATATTCGTTAAATATGACTAAAGATGAATTTATAGTAAAATTTATACTGTATAATTTATATGAACTACATAAAATTGCTCCCATGAAATAAATGGGTTTAGTAATAAAAGCGAGGTACATACGCAGGGAGTGGTGTAGGGTATTATATAGTCGGCCCCGCCCGACTTTAGCCTTTCCTTACTTGTTTATATTTTAAACAGTTAGTCCTAGAATTTACGATACTTTGGTGCGTCTCTACAATCGAATTCCCATCGTTAATTGGGATAATTACGAGTGAGTGATCCGCAGACAAGAAGAACTCATTTCTTGCTGGGAAGAGCTTGAATCAACTGATTTTGGTTACGCATAAATTCTTGCATCATTGATTTCATAGTAGACATAAACATGTTCAGACTTTGGGTAAGTTGTTGGATCATAGACTCCAACCCACAAATTGGGCGGACGGGGACATTTTGTGTGGTCGTTTTTCGACCTTTGAATACGAGTTTTATCCACTGTTATGTGCAGTAACAGGCGTTATCTGTATTTCAGGAGTTGCCTCGTTGTGGTTTCATACAGTTTGTAAATGTTGTTGTCAAATGGCTTGGTAAATTTTCCAAATTTTCTTTTAGCATTATTCTTTAAATAACGGCTTATGAATAGCCTAACACAACATGAAATAAAGTTTTTTGATCGTCAAGTAAGTGAGCGAATCAGACGTGATTCTGAAGTTTAATTTGTCGAAAACAGCTTAAAGAAAAGCTTAAGATTTTTCATGGCGCGCGAGCAGGGACTGTTAGCAATATAATTAATTAAAACTAAATTTCACACCTATCAAATAAATAAAATAAAGTAAACAAAACAATGAGGTTGCAGCTGTGATAATTTTATGCATTTTGCAACTGAAATAAGTGAAAGAAGACAAATTAAAAATTTGTATGACAATCTGTTAAAGGGCGGTGAAGAATCCTTTAGCAAACTTAACCGTCTTAGGAAGATCAGTTGCTAGGATTGATTTGAACTTAGGTTCTACGTGGAATATGGGTGGAGAATCCCAATTGAAAAAGGGGAACTAAAGTTCCAAATACACGAGTGCATATGTGTGGGGATTTTATTCCCAATTGAGATGGCAGTGACACGATTAAATGGAGATGTGACCTAGCCAAAACGATGCTCTTTCCCTTTGCCCCAAATATAAAAAGAGATTTCTTGTGTTTCTGGTAACTTACATTAAGTTTTTTTATTGATGAGATCTGGTCGATGTGTAGCTGGTGACGGTCGGTGAAGAAGAGGCTGAAGATGTCCACAATTCCCTTCGGCCACCTGGCGAAAATGGCGGTCATCTTCAATGGATAAAAATCCAGCTGATGATGCTGCCATATTTTGTACTTAATAGGGGGTTTAAACATATTACAAAACAGAGTTGTACCAGATTATAACAATTAGGGAATTCAATTCAAAATACTTCAAATCACTTATGACTATTTACTACTAGTTACTTATTAACTAATGGAATTCAGATTGGTGCTTAAAACATTCAACATCCTCCCCCGCATTGGCCAAGGAGGCCGATGATTTATTGGATTAGGGTTTCTTTTAAACGTTCCAGAGCTCGGATGGCTACTTCCAGCATCTTCTGTTGTAATTGTGGCGGTCGGTTAGCCACTTTCACTTGGGTTGTCCCGCGCCGGTCGGTGCTGATGTGCAAGTTACGTATGGCTCTTCTTTCTCGGACGGTCTCTCGGGATTCAGAACGCCTAGGTCTGACAGCATTTCTTCTTTCAGGCCCTGATGGCGATTCACCCGCTCGGCGTACATTTGACATATGTCTCGCAACATCTCTTCTAATAGGCCTTGCAGATGATTGCCCGACATCCTGGATCATTTGGTCGCGCGTGATCCTCTCCTGTGGTGGAATATGGAGGATAGTGTGGTGCTCGCTTCCACAATGACGACAGGCGTCCTCGGAGGTGCACTCGTATGTGCGATGAGATCGAGCTAGGCAATTCATACAGTAGCCAAGTCGGCGGGCCTCTCTCTTTCGGCTACCTACATCCAGCGCCAGAAACCTCCGGCAGAAACGCAGTGAATGAAATCTGTCACACTAGAGGCACTGACGAATACTTGGGTCGCGGGGAGCCCTGTGAAATATATAGTTAAAAAAAAAAAAACAAAAAGTATATTGTATTTAATCAAGACGTGAGTGGAGAAACCCGGGAAGGCCGTTGGGAATATTCACGAGGAGGAGAAAAGAAACAAGTAACAACGGAGTTAAGTTCGGCCAGGCCGAACTTTATATACCCTCCACCATGGATTGCATTCCACAGAGGTTGTCGGTTTTCGTAGAAGTGCAGTAATATTACAGGTGTTTTGACGGGTTAGAGGGATCCAATTCTCGCTTGAGACCAAATTCCTTCTTGGAATAAAAAACACTTATAGTTCCTTTTAACGTTATAATAAATTAGGGTTTATTTATGTGTATTGTTGTTGTGTTTGCGTAATGTGTAGTTCAACAATTTTTGTATGATAATACACGTAGGGTAATGCACATTTGTTGTTGGGATGTATTCTTGAATATGTATGTATGGTTGTGTGTAGGTTGTGTATGCTGGATGTGGATGAAGGAATAGTGTCGCGGCGCTACTTCTGCTCTTCGCGTTGGGTTGACGACTGTCTCCAAGCACGCATAGAGAGAATGAGAGAACCAAGTCGATCTTGCACTCGCATCGCATATTAAGAGGGAAAAACAAGTAGATAAAGGATGTCACCCAGCAAACATTTTGTGTTCGCATGAACAACAGGAAAATATAAATTTTGTAATATAGCCAAACCAAAACAAATACAAATATTGAAAAAATATTTATATAAATAAATATAATATTTTAATTATATCAAACCATTATCTATTTCAAAACAAAAAATAAATATTCTTATATTTATATTTTCAAAAAGCTTAAATACCATAAATATTGGAAGATAGTGGGTGCTGCATTTGGTTGTACTTCCATTCTATTTTAATTCCAAAAGTACAAATTTTGAAAATCCATTATCAGACGTACATGTGCAAAGTGCAAAATAACATAACTTCATGATTCAACCAATTTTTGCCGTAAAAGAAAAAGTACGAATTTGGAAAAAAACTTTTTATTTTGCGTGTCTATGCAGTCAGAGGAATGTAAACACCGAATTCCATGATTCCAGCTGTGCCCATTTGGTTGGTACCATTTTTACCCCCTTGACATTTCTACGCAATTAGAATTTCATCATTCTACCTATAGTCGTTTAGTTGGTACTATTTTTATCCCCCTGTACCATTGTATCCCTTGAAAGTACGAATTTCGAAAAATCCGTTTATTTTCCGTGTCTACGCAGTCAGAGGAATGTATACTCCGCATTTCCTGACTCTAGCTGCGGTCATTTGATTGGTACTATTTTTATCCCCTTTTTTCTTTTTAACCCCAAAAACTATGAATTTCGAAAAATCTGTTTATTTAAAGTGTCTACGCAATCCGAGGAATGTATACACCGAATTTCATTACTCCAGGTGTAGCCGTTTGGTTGGTACCATTTAATCCCTCCGTACCCATTGTATCCCTTGAAAGTACGAATTTGGAAAAAAAACCTTTTATTTTTCATGTCTGCGTAGTCAAAGGAATGTATACTCCGAATTTCACGACTCTAGCTGCGGTTATTTGGTTGGTACTATTTTTATCCCCTTTTTCTATTTTGACCCCAAAAAGTACGAATTGCGAAAAATCAGTTTATTTTCCGTGTCTACACAGCCAGAGGAATGTATACTCCGAATTTCATGATTCTAGCTACAGTCATTTGATTGGTACTATTTTTATCCCCTTTTTCAGTTTACCCCAAACAGTACGAATTTTTAAAAATCCGTTTATTTTACTTGTCTATGCAATCAGAGGGATGTATACACCGAATTTCATTATTCTAGGTACAGCCATTTGGTTGGTACCATTTTTATCCCTCTATTCCCATTTTACCCCAAAAAAGTACGAATTTGGAAAAAATGCTTTTATATTATGTCTCTACTCAGTTAGAGGAATGTGCACACCGAATTTCGTGTTTCTAGCTGTTGTCGTTTCATATGTACCATTTTTAACCCTTTTTGCCCCATTTCACCCCCTACAAATAAGAATCTCTTTATGGTGCACGTTTTTGCTGTAGGGGGAATGTGCATACCAAATATCAAGTAAGTACAAGCAGACATATTGAAAAAACATGCTTAAATACGCTAAAATATTAGGGATTATTACGGGTATTTTTAGTCCTTGTGAGGGAAAAAATTTTGGGCCGATTTCGCCCCCATTTCAATCCCAACCGTTCTACGACTATAAGACGCATTTATGGAAAATTTGAACGTTCTAGCTCCTTTCGCTTAGATGCTAGCGTGCTTTCAACAGACGGACAGACGGACGGACATGACTAGATCGTCTTAGAATTTTATGACGATCAAGAATATATATACTTTATATGGACTCAGGTCGATATTTCAAGGTGTTATATTTCAAATGACAAAGTTAGTATACCCCCATCCTGGAGGTGGAGGGTATAAAAAATGTACGATTACGAAAAATGGGTGAAGTGAGACGAGAAAATCGAATTTAGGGTAAGGGACATAAGTGTGTGATATCCCTTGTTATTATACCGTTTGCGGTACGAATTTTGGCAACGCGTACTTTTCCATCGCGACATTCAAAGACATTTTTAACTCTTCCCAGTCGCCATTCACAGGGTGGTAGTTGATCATATTTTACACTAATTCATTTACATGAAGATTGTCTTTAGGGCCTTTCCACTGGTATCTCCTATGTAACTCCTTGACGTATTCATTTTTCCATCTGATGGCCAACTGATGTTGCACGACTTTTAATTTATCCCATCGATCTTGTGGGGTTAGAGAGTCTGCAGTTGCTTCTGGCGCTGCTATCAGTGGAGCTCCACGTAAGAAGTGACCAGGTGTTAAGGCGAGTAATTCCGAAGAATCATCGGACATTGTTGATATGGGACGTGAATTCAACACAGCTTCAATCCTAGTTAATAGAGTTGCAAATTCTTCGAAGGTATATTTGTGGTTTCCCGTGACCTTTTGGAAGTGTGTTTTGAAGGATTTCACTCCTGCCTCCCAGAGACCTCCCTTATGAGGTGCGTTTGGTGGGATAAACGACCATTCCAAATTGTGTTTTGCATATTTGGCTGATATATCTTCGGATACTTGCTTCATATATTGCTTGAAATCGTGCCGGAGTTTTCGTTCCGCTCCAATGAAATTAGTCCCGTTATCCGACATAATTTGTTTTGGGAAACCTCTACGGCCGACAAATCGAGTGAAGGCAGCTAAAAAGGATTCGGAGGAGAGACTAGAGCATAATTCAAGATGAATAGCCTTGGTGCTGAAACATATAAATACGCATACATATGCCTTCTGGAAACTTGCTTGTCTGAGTGTCGACGTTTTAATTGAGAATGGCCCTGCGAAGTCGAGGCCTGTAAAGGTGAAGGGAAGAGAAAAGCTACATCGCTCGGGGGGTAGAGCGGCCATAATTTGAGACAATACTCTCCTTCTATAAATGATACATGTTTTACATTGACGAACACATTTTTGATAGCCGATCTTAATCGGGATACATAATACTCTTCGCGGATCGTACGCATCATCAAATTATTTTCGGCATGCAACAAAAAGGAGTGAATAAAATCCAGATAGAGTTTCATGTATTGCGATTTAGGTGGAAGCACCATGGGATGGCGTTCGTTATACTTAATATTTGCTTGTGAAATACAGCCGTTAACGCGAATAACTCCGTTACTATCAATTATGGGGTTTAATGGATACAGTGAACTTTTCTGGGGAACATGACCTTTTGTGACCAACATTTGATATTCTGCGGGATAGTGTTTTTTTCTGAGTTAGAACGATCAAACGATTCTTAACGTCCGTGAATTCGTTTTGAGATAACCACTGAGTCTTGGAAGCCCAGTTTTCTGCAAGCTTTGTAGAATCGGAACACATATGCTGTTACCCTAATCGCTTTATCCCAACTAGAAAATCTCTCCAACCAGTCTTCTTTTTCTTCCGAAAGATGAAATACTTCTACTTTTCGGATCTCCGGGATCTCATCGCTAACGATCATGGATTTTGGCCATTCCTCCGGGGTACGTTTGAGCCACTCTGGTCCGTGCCACCAAAGCGAATTATCCGCCATTTCATCGGGAGTGCAGCCTCGGGATCCGATATCCGCAGGATTGTCATTTGATCGAACATGTTTCCACGTGCAATTTCCTACATTCCGGGTTATTTTTGCAACTCGATTTGCCACGTAAGTTTTCCATGATGACGGGGGTTTACTTAACCAACCGAGCGTAATTGACGAGTCGCACCACAGAAATATATCGGAACTTTGGAGACAAAGATCCGATGTGACATGTTTCACTAATTGGGACAATAATACTGCACCGCAAAGTTCTAGCCTTGGAAGGATAAGTGGATCGATTGGGGCAACTTTTGTTTTGGATAGCAGCAGATGGCAGTAAATTGAGCTACCGCTATCTCAACTTTTGTTTTGGATAGCAGCAGATGGCAGTAAATTGAGCTACCGCTATCTACTCTAATGTAAATGGTTGCGCAATACGCCTTTTCAAAGGCGTCACAAAACCCATGTATTTGTGTTGAATGGGACGGAGAGAATCGCACCCAGCGAGGGATTTCTATTTTTGAAATATGATGGAGATTTTGCAAGAAAATTTTCCACTTTAATAATGTATGAGGTCTAACGTTCTCGTCCCACTGTGTACCTTCTAACCACAACTGTTGTAAGAGAATCTTAGCTGGAACAATGATGGGTGCAATCCATCCTGCAGGGTCAAACAACTTCGAGACCGTTTAGAGGATTTGCCGTTTAGTGACTGAATCAGGGCTAGTTTGAGGATCTAGCTTATAGGTGAATATATCGAGCATGGCGTTCCATTGAAGAGAATCTTAGCTGGAACAATGATGGGTGCAATCCATCCTGCAGGGTCAAACAACTTCGAGTCCGTTGAGAGGATTTGCCGTTTAGTGACTGAATCAGGGCTAGTTTGAGGATCTAGCTTATAGGTGAATATATCGAGCATGGCGTTCCATTGAATTCCAAGTGTTTTGGTACCACTAGTTTCATAAAACTTAAGAAAGTCTGAATCAAGAAGGTTTTCTTTGGGAATCGTGTCAAGAATTTCGGAAAGATTGGAGGTAATCTTTTTCAAGGGAAATCCTGCTGAGCTCAACATGGCTCTCAACTCAGACAGATCATGAGCACCGGATAAAATGTAATCCACATACGTGTCCCACAAAATAATTTTGGACGTCTTGGGATATTTATCTTGGGAGTCGCGAGCAAACTGTATTAGAGATCTTATTGCCTAGTAAGGTGCACAATTTACTCTGAATGTGACAGTTTTAAGTGCATAGTCTTTAATAGGGCTAGTTGGAGTAGGTCGGAAAAGAATTCGTTGGTAGTTAATATCATCCTTGTGAACTAAGATTTGGCGGTACATCTTCTCTATGTCACCGCTGAAAACATACTCGAATAGGCGCCATTTGAGAATCAATGTCATTAAATCCAACTGTAGAGTGGGACCTACGTGGAGAACGTCATTAAGGGAAGTCCCAGAACTAGACCGTTTTGAAGCATTGAACACGACTCGAACTTTTGTGCTTCGACTTTCAGGCTTTATTACGGCGTGGTGGGGTAAATAGAATGACGAGTAAGAGTTTACTGAAAGCTGTTCTTGAGAAGTTGTGGTTGTCATATGAGCCAGCGTTAAGTATTCTCGCAAGACATTATGATACGTTTCTGAAATCTCAGCTTTCTTCGTTAGCGACTGTTCCATTCTAACATATTGAATCATAGCTTGAGATCTAGAGTGACCTAGAGGTGTTTCCTGCTTATAATTGTCTTTGAAGGGGAGTTTCACTACATATCGACCTTCGGAATTTCGAAAGGTTGTCTCCGTAAAGAGTTTTTCACAATATTCGTCATCGACAGACATTGGAGGTTTTTTTGGGACTTCTTCCTGTTCCAAAAAAGTCGCAGCTGTTGACTTATTTTGTCATCCGACATTTCGGTTGCTTGAATGGAAAAGGAAGATGTCGAATGCATACTAACTGGACCGCTAATAACCCACCCGAAAAGGGTCGCTTGTGCAATAAGAGACTCACCGATATGTTTAACCCCGTCAAGAAGCAAGCGGGGAATTACATTGCTTCCTAAGAGTAAATCAATTTGACCTGGAGAATGAAATTGTGGGTCTGCCAACTCCAATTGGTCGAACTCATTGAGTATATGATTAGCTTTGGGCACAAAGAAACTAGGAAGGAGATGTGTTATCTTTGGCACTATTATTGCATTTATGTCTATAATCCTGTCATGAGATTCGGCAAATAGAGATACTGCACACAGGGAATTTGAGTTTGCGACAACCTGTCCCCCTATACCTCGAATATGAAATGGTACGGGTTCTGTGGGAAGTAATAGTTTCTGCTGGAAATTCTTTGAAACAAATGTCCTCTCTGATCCTTGATCTAAAAATGCTCGCGCCTTGAACGTGTCACCCCTGTGTTTTATTAGAACAATTGCAGTTGGCAAGAGAGTGTTCTCAGACGCCACCTTACATTCAGTTGAAGAGAAATGAACAGAAGTCTCTATAGATTGTGAATTTCGGGAGCTGTGTGAAGCATTGGGTTGTTCTTGCGATTGAGATTGTGTAAGATCCTGGTTTGGAGTATTAACATTGGATTGTTCATTAGTCGAACTGTTAGAAAAAGCCGTCCGTGTTCTGGCATTGGGATAGTGCAAGAGGGTATGATGATTTCTTTTACATTCCATACAACCAAATCTGTTTGTACATTGACTTCTCACATGACTATATGCGAGACAATTAAGGCATATTTTGTGCTGTGAGGCAAATTGGTTGCGTGAATTTGGACTGAGATCTCTAAACCCTTGGCAATATTTAAGAGGATGGCTTTTACTACAGAACTTACACGCATTTTGTGGAGCAGCGTCAGTGTTAAATGAGTTTATTTCGTGGGGTTTCCTAGTATTTAGTCTTGATCCGTGAATACTATCAAGTCTTTCAACCACTTCATATCTATTTGAGAGAAATTGATCCATTTCGGACCAACTTGGCAGATTTTTGTGGCATTTGAAGGATTGCTCCCAGAGGGATAGTGTTTCATGCGGCAGTTTGGTAGAACACAAGTATATCAGAATTGGATCCCAATCCGTAATAGAGATTTCTTGAGCTTTCAGGGCAGCTAGGCAATCGTTTATTGTACTCTGCACATTCTGCAGTGATTCACTACTCTCTGAAGTTATGGGTTTTAAGTTGAGAAGGATCTTTAATTTGTTATCCACTAAAATTCTCTTATTTTCGTATCGAGAACGAAGGGCTTCCCAAGCAAGAGCAAAATTCTCTCCACATAGAGTATACTTCTTTACTATTCCTGCTGCTGGTCCCTTTACTTTCAATCTAAGATGATATAACTTTTAAACTGAGGAGAGTTTGGGATGGTTTATGTACACAGCCGTGAACATATCCCGAAATGAAGGCCATTCTTCATAGCCGCCATGAAAATCATCAGTGTCGCAGGGAGGTACTTTTATACAACTAAAGTTATTGTCAGGGCTGAAGGAATCGAGAGGTGTTTTTACTTTGTAATTTCGTAATTCGAGAATCTTTGACTTGCACCGATGAAAACTCTTAGTGCAGTTGCCGTACTTTTCCTGAGCAGAACCCTGAAAGTCTGAATCAATATCATCCGATTTAGTAATGAATACTCTTCTATACGACTTTTGAACGTTTCTCCATCTATCATCTAAATCGTGCAGAGTAACCTCTAAAGATGAATCTGTGTGATCTGTTACCGGAAGCTTATCAAAATTTGAACAAAACATAACCAGATCATCTGAATCGAAAATAAATTCTTCTTGTATAGAGTCCATATTGAATTCAAATGCCTCACCCAGAAAATCAAGAGAAATTTATGCAATTTATGTTCGAGTTGACGGGATATTCAGACAGATTGACTTGAATGATGAGAGACGAACAGGTAGTTTCGAGATCGCACTATAATTGAAATGAGATTCGTAGATCAAGAGATGAGAATTTGCAACGTAGCGAAAATAACCAGAGAATAAATGAAATGAGGTTTAAATTCTAGGACACGATCAAATCCAAATGTTAAATATGTCTAAGACGGAAATCGAAAAATTAAATGTGATTGTTGAATCTCAAGAGATGAGATATTTAATAAGAAGTCATACGAGATCGAATCAAATTCTGGGATTTTATTTTAAAGGTGAGAGCGTAAATTTAATTAAAGTTTCAATCTCAAAAGATGAGAGTTTCAACTGAAGGTAAAATTAATTTGAAATATCAAGAGGCGGACGAAATTCTTGGCTAAAATTGTTCGACGAGAGTAATTTTGTTAATATGAAGCGGTTAGAGAACTTCAGTGAGATCAACTGAAGTTGGAATTTTGAGAGATCTGATCAATTTCTAAGATTAATGGTGCGAGAGGAAAATGTAACAAGAACTAAAGTTGCAATCTCTGGAGATGAGACTGTTTAAACGGAAAACAAACAAAATAAAGTGAAGTAATCAATCTCAAAAGTTGCAAAAAGCGTTAATAGGTTTGAATTAGAGTTGAAATCCAAGAGATTTATTCAAATACTGAGATGAAACTATAAGCTGAGAGGGTAAATTGAGAGCTGCGACGAAGCTTCAATTCACAGAGAAGAGAAAGCTTTAAACGATTGGGAAAAATGAAGTGTTAATGTGAAGAATTGAGTAAACTTCATAAAAAATTCTCACTGAGATTTATTAAGGTGGAAGTCACAAAAGACGATATCCAATTCAGAGATAATTTTATAATGTAAAGATGTAGTTAAGAGCTTAAATGAGGTTTCAATCTGAAGAGATGAGCTGACTTCAAAAGGTTTTGATTTACAACCACTTGAAGCTGAGATCTCAAGAGATGAAATCAAACAAAAATCTTAAATTCTGAGAAATGGGTAATTGCGAAATAAAGTAAAGTATTCAATCTCAGGAGTTGAGCGAACTTCAATAAGTTTCAACTGAAGTTGAAATGTAAGAGATCTACCCAACTTCTGAGATGAAATTGTAAGCTGAGATGGCACCTTGAGGGCTGTGAAGTTCCAATCTCTAGAGAAGAGAAAGCTTCAAATTATTGGGAACTAAAATGAAGCTTCAATCTAAAGAGATTATGGGACTCCAAGCAGTTCTGAACAAATAAAAACAGAGAATTTTGATCGAAAACTGAAATCTCAGTCTCAAGAGATAAAATAACGTCAAAAAGTTTTGATGTAGAACTGTTTGAAGTATAAATCTCAAGAGATGAGATCAAAATTCCGATACTGACTCGCACGAAGATTTGTAAAATGAGAATGACCATGTGAAGTGCCACTCTCCAGTGAAAAGAAGATTCCAATAAGTCACGATTGAGACAAAATGTATGCTAAACTCTCCAGAGATGAGAGTGCTTAAAGAAGTGTTGATTTTGAACCGAATGAATTTGATAACAGAGTGGGTATATTGAGGAAACCCACTAGGAATTCAACAAAGATTTCCTTTTTTCACGTATAAGTCCAAAAAATAAACTTAAAGACGATATCAACATAAAAATATCTGTAATGTATGTGCACATATGTAGGCCGAATTCCCTTGTATACATATGTGTGTGTATAGAACAATGTATTCTTTGATGTATATTATTTTTTAATAAAGTTTCCCATAAATCGCTGAATTCCAATTTTGTTCTTAATGCGACGTCTATGCCCAATTTGGTGTTTGGTTTTGTTTGCCCTTTTAAGTTTATGAAATCTTTTTCATTTAAGTATTTGATTTAAGTTTCGAATCCAATAAACAGGATATTTTTTTTAGTAAAATCGTTTTTCCACACTATATTTATTTGTCTTTCAGTTATAATTCCTTTAGAAAAGCTAATGAAGTATCTTCTATTCCACTAAGATTCTAATTCGTTATGGGAATGCGTTATGTCGTTTGGATGGCAAAATGAAAAATGTTTTCCGAGTCCATCTATACTTTGGAACTATTGTGTTGTGGTGGTTCGTGGTGGAGGTGGATGGAACTATTGTGTTGTGGTGGAGTTGGATGGAACTATTGTGTTGTGATGGAGTTGGATGAAACTATTGTGTTGTGGTGGAGTTGGATGGAACTATGTTGCGGTGGGTTATGTTGATGTATTATGTTTCGTCGATTGATGAAATGTAATAATTATGGTGTTTACCGGCTATGAGGAATCTATCGATGCTGGATTATGGGGTTGCTGCTTGCTGGAGGACTATAGGCAACATGTTATGTTGTCCGTTGCCGGGTGAATTGTCTATGGTGAGGTTGTGGCTATGGCGAGGTTATGTCTATGGTGAGGTTATGTTCGTTTCAGACGAAACCCCAAAGACTTTTCTCGTGTCTTACGTGCTACGGGCTATTTTAAAGACCTCTGACTCTCTGTGGAATAAAAAGAACGTTTCAAAATTGTATATTATTAAATAAAATTGCGGAAACCACAGCAAATCTCCACACCAGTACGAGCGACGCGCGCTACCTGTTGTTGGCAAAGACCCGACTTCGTGTAAAATGTGACCGCTTCTATTCACCGCCAATATCCAAAATAATATTTGTAATAAATTGCCTCCTGTCTCAAATAATTTGTTATTTTCCGACTTTTTGCGTGTTCTTCTTTCAGACAATGTGCAATGTGATTCTTACGTCATATTTGTTGTAACTCACTGTGAAATGATAACGCGGTTCTTTTATTACCAGATCATGCCTTGTCATTTGCGGGTTTGCCACTGTACTTGAGGGGATTTAAGAATGTCATAGGAGAGTTATTATTGGGTCTGGGATTTTGTACTTTTGTTTACCGAATTTTATTTGCGATATTTTCTTTTTGCAATTATACAACGTTTTATAGATTTATCTGAGATATGTATGCATATTGATGTAAGCATGTATTCTTCCTTTAATTAGCTTCAACGCGGTAACTTCTTACTTTTTACCGCACGCGTTTGGTGATATGTCTGTCAGACATGGAATGTAAGTGATGTAAATTTTTTGATTTCCACAACAATTAACACAATATCTGGACTATTTGGAATATACGGGCTGATACAAAATGGAGGTTCGAAGGACCATGAAGAATCCTTTAGCAAACTTAACCGTCTTAGGAAGATCAGTTGCTAGGATTGATTTGAACTTAGGTTCTACGTGGAATATGGGTGGAGAATCCCAATTGAAAAAGGGGAACTAAAGTTCCAAATACACGAGTGGATATGTGTGGGGATTTTATTCCCAATTGAGATGGCAGTGACACGATTAAATGGAAATGTGAACTATCCAAAACGATGCTCTTTCCCTTTGCCCCAAATATAAAAAGAGATTTCTTGTGTTTCTGGTAACTTACATTAAGTTTTTTTATTGATGAGATCTGGTCGATGTGTAGCTGGTGACGGTCGGTGAAGAAGAGGCTGAAGATGTCCACAATTCCCTTCGGCCACCTGGCGAAAATGGCGGTCATCTTCAATGGATAAAAATCCAGCTGATGATGCTGCCATATTTTGTACTTAATAGGGGGTTTTAACATATTACAAAACAGAGTTGTACCAGATTATAACAATTAGGGAATTCAATTCAAAATACTTCAAATCACTTATGACTATTTACTACTAGTTACTTATTAACTAATGGAATTCAGATTGGTGCTTAAAACATTCAACAGGCGGAATATAAGCCCGCATTGTATACGATTTAGCCAGTCTCGTCAATGAATCAACCACAATATTGGTGGTTGTATACTTAAAGTCTCATCGAATACTGTGCTGAATCATTAGAGTGGTACATAGTACATATCCAGGGTTGAATTCATTACATTCATCATTACATATCGTATAGTTTGTGTATAATAGTGTTGCAATTTCGGATTGAACTACATATATTAAAGACAGTGGTTTGTTAGTTTACGTGAAATGACTGGGAAAAAGAAGCAGGGATCTCCCGACCTAACTGCTGCGTTGGAAAAATGGAAAAGGCATAGGGCTACGGTGGTATCTGATATAGAGAGAATCCGTCAGTCCGTGCGGGAAAAGACAATATAATTTAATCCAATTGAATTGGAGTGTCGTTTGGAGATTTTGAACTCTTATCCTGATAGAGCCATGATATACCAATCGGAATTAGATGATATTGATCGTACGAATAATGGCAGAACAGAAATAGAGGATCTATGTGTTGGTACCAAAAGTTTATTTTTAGGAATATTTTCTAAGCAAAGGAAGTATAGCATTCAAGACACTTCTCTTAGTGTGCAATCACACCAATCTCCACAGTATTCGTCCTTTAAGAATTTTATGAGTCTGTTCGAGAACTTGGTACACAATGATCCTACATTAACGGACACTGAAAATTTAATCATCTGAAATCATGATTTCTTGCTAGCTTAAAGTATACGATAATGATTGTCTCATATTTTTGACAACATATCAAAACTTTTTGATCTTCCAGAGATCACCAAACCTTCTGCAACTGCCTTAAGGACTATAAAAGACACTGTTTCTCCATCCATCGGGGATGATAAGAAGATGCCATATTGATCGATTTGGTAATGACCAAAGTGGATTCCGCCACGAAGTCGAGATGGGAGGAGCAACTTGATTATAAAAAGTTACCGTTACGGAGTGATTGTGAGACAGCACTGAATAACAGATATCAGCATAACGCCGCCGATGAAACTTCGTCTTCCAAGACGAAGACTTCAAAATGTGTTAAGGAAACCATACGTGGAAAGTCGTTGAAAACTTCGCTTCCATGCACAAAAGGGAGTAAACAGAAATGCATTTTTGCAAATCTCCTCACGAGGTAAGAGACTGCGCATCTTTTAGTGTCATTACTGTATTGCAGCGTTGTTGTATATATTGCGTTGTTGCACAGATATGCGACAGATCGTACAAATTCTAATTCTTTGCTCGTTGAATATGATCGGTCCACTGTTTCGAATGCTGTGGTGAATCATTGTCTTACAGAAGATAATGACATAACATTAGCTACAGCAGTCGTTCAAGTACAAAGTAGTTCTGGCGACTATATCTATGCTAGAGCCCTTTTAGATTCAGGTTCTCAGCCTAATTTGATTACTGAGGAGTTAACTCAAAAGTTGAAAATCAATCAAATTTTGTGAGCTAGAAGAGCTTCTAAAAGATAAGAAATTGATGTTAACTGTATAACAGCAGGAATGTGAGGACAAATTTGGATTGAAGGATACATATCCATTAGAAAGTGATGTCCTGCGTAGTGGGTTTTATGTGGATGACCAGTCAATAGACTGCTTCAGACACCGTAGAAGGATTATCTGAGATTAAGCGTCAAGTAACTGCTATATTGAATACCGCAGGGTTCAATTTAACAAAACGGTATTCAAATCATTCTTCATTAGGTGCTGAGAGCTCATCGGCAAAACTGTTGGATATCGATTCCAACTACGCAAAAGCTCTAGGCATTCACTGGATTCCGAAGAATGATGTATTCGTATTTCGTTTAGACAGATAATTATTCTGGCTTGAGAGCAACAAAACGGAACATTTTGTCTGTCTCTGCTCGACTTTTCGATCCTTTGGGGCTTTTATGTCCAGTAGTAAATAGAGCAAAAATATTGCTTCAGGAGCTTTGGCTACAAAAACTAGACTGGGACGAATGTCACTATAAGGAACCCTAGATTTGTTTATTCAACATCTACCATGGAGTGTCAAATACATACCTCTATCCGCCCATATGGATGTTGTATATATAAGGAGTAGGAGTTCGGGGGAAATTTCTTATTGACCGTCGAAAGTAGCACCTTTAAATACTAAGTCTCTTCCTAGGCTGGAGTTGTGCGCTGCTCATTTGTTGACTAGGCTATGGTCTAAGTTGAAATCAGTTGTTAGATTCAGAATGGGGTTTATTTCTGCACCGATTCCGAAATAAATTCACTCGATAATGACCCACCCTTCAACTTTGTTGGGAATAAAGTTTCAGAGATAAAGGAATAATTAGATCAGATTTCATGGCGACATGTACCAGGAAAGGAAAATCCAGCAGATATTGTATTAAGAGGGTGCGATGTAGACACCTCGAAAAGTTCGATATGGTTTGAATGTCCATCATTTCTTGGGAACGATATTTCTAATTGGCCTCACAATTCCCGGTTTGAGTTATCAGAAGAGCAAAGAAATTTGGAGAGACGTAAGGGTAACGTTGTTTTGACCATTGATGAAATTCTAAATGAATTATTAGAAGTAGTAAACAGGCATTCATATTTTACGAAGATTGTTAATGTGGCTTCATATATATTTCGAGATCGGTTGAGAAAGCGTAATCATTTTTCGTCAATCACTTTGACAGTATGGGAACTAAAATACACGTTCCTTAAATTCGTCGAATTAATACAGAAATTCGAGTACTCTGACGAAATTCGGAAATTGAAGAGCTGTGTTGCACTTCCGTTCAATATTCAAAGGTTAACACCGTTCATCCATGTTACTGGTATAAATCGGCTGAATGCTCCTCCAAGTAACTGTGTACTTGCGCCATCTTCATATTCAAAATTGTCACGCAGGCCCTATGGCCTTAGTGGCCCTATTGAGGCAGAAAACCTGGTTGGTAAATACTAGGGAAGAGTGCAGAAAAGTCGTCCGCGAATGTGTGCAATGTTTCCATTATCGACCAAAACATATGATGCAGATAATCGGTAATCTACCCACTGATAGGGTTAAGGCGCTAAAACCCTTTTTAGTGGTAGTCGTCGTTTCAGTGGCACGGTGAATATATCACTGAGGATTCGTGGTATACCTCCGTCCAAAATGTATATCGCAGTTTACGTGTGTTTTATTTCCAAAGCTGTCCATTTAGAGCTAGTATCGAGCTTATCTTCAGAATGTTTTCGTTTGTGTTTTAAAAGGTTTGTGTCCCGCAGAGGCTTGCCAGACAAAGTATTTTGCGACAACGGAACCATCTTCGTAAGAGCAGATTAGAAACTGAAGGATCTGCATTGTCAGCTGACGAACGGAGAAGTGGAGTCATATGTAGCTTCAGACCTCCCCACTCCCTCAAATCAGCCAAATACCTACTTCTACGGGCAGTAGGCATAACTCTGTTGTCAGTGGAAGAGTTCGAATCAGTACTCGTAGAGGTAGAGGCGGTGCTAAATTCGAGGCCCATAGCACCGCTCAGTACGGATCCCAACGAGGGGAGGGGATCTCCGTTCGCTGCCGCCAGAATTCGTGGAAGGGCTCCGTGGGGTCCGTGAAGCGTTGGCGACAACTCTGCATTCTCAAGCAGAGGTTCTGGTGGGCTTACTCCAGGGACTACGTCCTGGGTCTTCAGGCCAAGTGGATCGTAGAGGATCCAAACTTGAGAGTTGGTCAGCTCGTGTTGATACAAGAGAACAATCTGTCACCACAAGAATAGCAGAGTCATAGAAGTAGTTTCAGGTCAAGACGGCAAGGTCAGAGTGGCAGAGGTTCAAATACGAAAAGGACTTTTTGAACGGCCGATTCATAAACTGGCATTGGTGTCAATTAGTTGAAGACCCAGTCATTCAACGAAACTGGCTGATCCATATTTCTAACAACCAGAAAAAGTAGACATTTTGCTGGGTGCTGAATTTTATTTCAGTCTTATGAAAAATGGGAAAATAGAACATTCTCATGAACTTCCAATACTTGTGAATACAGCTCTTGGCTGGATTATACGTAGCAGAATGTAGTTTAATTATGGTTCAGCAGAAGTAGCAACATGCGCAGAATCTGCCATTGATTCTGGATCGTTCGAGAATGAAATTTTGAGCGATGTAATTGAGCGATTATGGAGAATGGAGGACGATGGACCTATGGAAATGGGATTATCGCAGGAGGAACAACAATGTGAAGCCCATTTCGTACAAAACGTCCAAACAAACAGTGAAGGATGGTTTATTGTGTGATTACCATTTCGCGAGAGTACAACTACGTTAGGAAAATCAAAAGAAATGGCCTACAACAGGTTCCTCAGCCTTGAACGTCGCCTACTGAAAGATCCGTCCATAAGAACACAATATATCAATTTCATGGAAGAATATAAAAAATTAGGGCACATGACAGAAGTATACACTAATTCTTTTTTGGCTTCTAACTATTTCATCCCTCATCATTGTATGCTTATACCAGATAGCACAACAACCAAACTTCGTGCAGTTTCCTACGCTTCAGCTAAAACTTAATCAAATTATTCACTTAATGATTTAAGGTATACTGATCCAATAGTTCAAAGTGAGCTATTTTCAATACTCGTTCGTTTTCGATTACCACGATTTGTTTTCACAACAGATATCGAAAAGATGTATCGTCAAAGTTTGATACATCAGATGATCGGAGATACCAGATAATTTTATGGAGAACGGATCCTTCATCTTCCATTAAATATTACCAACTCAACACAGTCACCTACGGAACGCAAGAAGCTAAATGCCTCCAAGAAATTGCAAATAAAAATGAATTCAGTTATCAGTTAGGTGCCCAGTGACTGTTTTTACGTAGATGATGGGCTCGGAGGATCGAACAGTTTAGCTACAGCTATTGAATCTCAACGACAGCTAATCCACATTTTCGACTTCAACAGCAGCGATAGAGACTTCATCAAAACTCTTGGTCTGATTTGGTTACCAAAGACTGACCACCTTTGCGTTAAGGTAAAGGTGGAACCAGTAAAGGTCACTTCAAAATGAACAGTATGTTCCGATTTGGCAAAACTGTTTGATCCCCTTGGACTTTTGGTACCAGTCGTAGTTAAGGCGAAGATCAACATTTGTGGCAGCTTAAATTAACGTGGGACGAATGCCTCCCATCAGATCTAAACTCAACATGGACAAATTTCCTCGAAAATTTAGTAATCTTGAATAATCTACACATATTCAAAGGTGGCATCCCACTGACCACACAGTTACACATTTTTGCGGATGCATCCGAGAAGGCATTTGGGGCTGCAGCATATTTACGAGCAACATTAAAGGATAATAGAGTGATGACGTGTCTATTATGCACAAAATCTCGAGTAGCACCCCTCAAAAAACAAACATCGCCAAGGTTAGAGCTGTGCGCAGTATTGTTAGCAGCAGAATTGTCGCATAGGCTACGAAAAGATATGAAGATAAATGATCTTATGGCCCAATCATAATCATTCCAAACATTTGTTGGAAATAAGATCTCACAAATTCAGACAGTGATGTTACCAGTGAGTTCTAACAATCCAGCGGACGTTCTATCAAGAGGTTTATCTGCAAGGGCTCTTGCAGAGTGTCACCAATGGCTTCAAGGACCTCTCTTTCTACATGGAAGACATGAATTCTGGCCAACAAAATTATTGTCTCAACTGCAAATTTCCACTGATCTTGAAAGGAAAAGGAATTCACCGATGGTATTAGCAGCAACCAGAAACTGTGTGTTTATATACAAAATTCAACACAGATGATCGTCCCGAGACTACAGAGAATATTATCTTATGTTATTCGTTTCATTCGCAATTCCGCTCTACAAAAGCCACTAAGACCAGACCTAAAAGCACTGAACCCGAGAGAGCTGAAGCCGAGTTTAAAAAATTGGAACAACGTCAAGACATTGGCAAACAAAGTGTAATCACCAGTTTGTCCCCCTTTACTGACAACAAAGGAATCATTCGTGTTGGAGAACGATTAGAAGAATCAACTCTACCTTATGATGCCAAGCATCCAATATTGTTGCCATACAACGACATATTGGTCAAACTAATATTCAAAATGATGCACGAAGAAAACAAGCACAGGCCTTATTAGTAATCGTGAGGCAGATATTCTGGCCAATGAAAGGAAAAATAACGACAATGGCCATTTTACAAAAATGCATACGATGTAACAAGGCTCGTCCTCAATTGTGCCAACAGATTATGAGCAACCTTCTACAATCAAGAGTGACTCCATCAAGACCATTTATCAATGCGGGAGTCGATTACTGCGGCCCTCTAAGGATTCACTACAAAGTCAGAGAAGGCGACCATCAAATGCATATATCGCTGTATTTTGTTGTTTTGCCACCAAGGCAGTTCACCTCGCGCTTGTAATTGAATTATTAACCAACGCATTTTTAGGAGAATTAAAACGTTTTATCAGACGAAGAGGACATTGTCAGAATATATACAGCGACAATGCAACAAATTTCGTTGGTTCTAGAAATCAACTTCCGGAACTTACAGAGTCAATTTACTCAAAAGATGGACAGGAATCAATAGTTTCAACATGCAGCTCAAAAGGAATAACATTTCATTTTATTCCACCAAAAAGTCCTCATTTCGGTGGGTTGTGGGAAGATGCTGTGAAATCTGCAAAGCACCTTTTAATCCGGGGTGTAGCCACAAGTTCATTGATGAAGAACTGGAGACAGTAGTCGTTGAAATAGAAGCAATATTGAATTCACGACCTTTGACACCGATGTCTAATGATCCTTTCGACCTATCACCGGTGGATAGCGAAGCCAGTTCCCGATGGGAACTCGTAACACAATTAAAAAATGAGTTCTGGAAACGATGGTCCAGTGAATATCTGCACGAGCTGCAACAGCGGCAGAAATGGAGAAAGCCATCTCCTAACATCAAACCAGGAGACATGGTCATCATTAAAGAAGACAACACGCCCGTCATGAAATGGCCATTAGGACGAATAACTAACGTTTATCCAGGAAATGATGGATCTACACGGGTGGCCGATGTACAAACTGCAACAGGAAATTTCAAACGCGCAATTCATCGTCTAGCCTTACTTCCTATTGAAAATGTCCAACAACTTGGTCCAGACGAACTTCATTCAGTCACAAACTCTGATCAAAATTCAAATGAACCGGAAGCAAAAATATGTTTGCCAGGCGGATCTGTACATATTTCAAACGTCGACGTCATTCCCACCGATACCAAACCTCTAGCGAAGCCAACACAACGACGTCTTTCAACACCAGCTATATTAATAACAATATTATTGATCCTTCCATTTATCATATGTAGTCCAGTGAAGGAAAAAAACTTTCCGGAGACAACAGGTATCCACTTTGAACAAATCGGCAAATGCAACATAGAGTTAGAGTTAGGTCCATTAAAAAATTAGATACAGGCACTATAAAATTATACAATGGCCCTTCAACACATATGTCACCAAATTCAACAGAAACGTGAGTGCGCAGATGTTTTTAGACACTTCCAACTCATTAACACGGAAGTAGCAATGGATAACACTTCGTTCCATTCGTTCCACATCGATAGAAAAGAGGGGCTCTTAATATAATTGGAAATGTTGCTAACACATTGTTCGGAGTCTTGGATTCTGCGCCGAAATGATGTCGGATACGATTACAGTAATTCAGGAAAATGAAGTACAGATGACTTCGTTTATGAAGAACCAAACGTCCATAATTGACTCCACTATCAACATCGTTAAAAGTAGGCAGATTATCACAATGAAAAGATTATCAAGTTTTGAACATCAACTTACAGAAATCATGAACCGCCTTCACGCAACAGAGAATATCATATTAGATGAGAAACTATCACCATTGTACCTCTCTTTATCCGTGCAATTAACATTAATGGCACTTAACATACAACAAATTCAATCATTACTCATCATCGTGATGACGAGCATTCACCATGGTCAAATCAGTCCACTCTTACTGTCGCCAACGAAGCTCAGCAATGAAATCACCAAAACACTGGCACAATTACCCCCAACTATGAGAATTCCTGGTTATCATGGAGTCTACAAGCTGATGACAGTTAAAAGTGGAATCACATCATGACATGACATGTTTAAAATAACAATTCCCTTAAGTACTCCTGACGATTTCAATGTTTACCGGTTGATTCCAATACCAACAATGGTGAACCAAACAACGATGTCCATCAAATTGTCCACACAACTTCTAGCGGTTACAATTCGATACTTCCCAACCAGCATCGAAATTCTTCAACACAGCATTATGTTAGAGGACAAAACATATATATGTACCAATACACAACCAATTTATAGCAGAGGACCATCAATAAATGCATGTGAAATAAGTCTATTTAACAAGGAATCACAGCCTATCTGTCAATACATCAAGGTCCAAGGGCCAACTTGGGTCCAGGCCACTGAGAAAAATCAATGGATGTTCGCACTACCAAAACCAATACAAGTTACTGCAGTCTGCAGCAAATCAGCATCATCACAGCTTGATCATTGCTTATGTAGCACTGGTGTTGATAGCAGTCCTATTAATTATTCACGTAACCCTCAAGTGTTTGAAATCGCAACGGTTTCCACCGAAACCAAGGCCCAGAACATCAAGGACAACACCAGAGGACGATCAGCAGTTTAACACTACATTTACACGTTGTTGACCTTCAGTCAATGCGGGGGAGAATGTTTAGTTATTAGATATATTTATTGTTACCACACTTTTACCTGCGACTGTAAAATGCATGATATACCCAGCGATCAAATTAACAGACGGTTATGTGATAGCTAGTTTGGCGACTGTTATATGATAGCTTGTTTTCAGTGCTGAAAATTTGTGTTAGTAGATCCAGTGTAAATAGTTGTGCAACGATGGGCGGAAAGTGGGCGAGACCCTTCCCATATGAATTTAAATCCGGTTTTAGAGTATATGCGACACAGAGATGGGCGGAAATGGCCGTGGCCCGTCCCATACGAAATTAAAACCGGTTTTTGTGTATATTCGACACCGGGATTCTTATATTGTCATATATTGTGTAGATTAATTTTGTTGTAACCTGCTTAGACAATATACAAATGTGTGGGATTTGAAGGATGAGGCATTTTTGATTTGAAATTTGTAAAATTACACGTTTTCTTTGGAGTTTCTTAGCACAATAGTAAAGAAAGGTTACAAAAAGAGAAATATTCATTCGTCAACAGCCGATTTAAGTCGAGAAAGCGGAAATTATATTAATTTTTTAGTTTTTATGTTGTTTGATTAGTGAACAATTTGATTGATTTTCTATGTGTTTTGAATGTAATTTCTTCTTACGAATGAAGTTTTTTGTTTAGGTAATGGAAAGGAGGAGAATCACATTTAACAAAAAATCAACTTGATTTTTGACATTTCATCCATTATTCGACGTAAACTAACGTTCTCCATGGAACATATTCATTTATTTAGTATCTCAGGGAAGTTCCTTGATTATTAGTGGTACATAAATTACCGAACTAAACTACACGTTCCTTAATTTCGTCGATTTAATACAGAGATTCGAGTACTCTGACGAAATTCGGAAATTGAAGAGCTGTGTTCCACTTCCGCCCAGTATTCAAAGGCTAACACCGTTCATCCATGTTACTGGTATAAATCGGCTGAATGCTCCTCCAAGTAACTGTGTGCTTGCGCCATCTTCATAATCAAAATTGTCACGCAGGCCCTAAGGCCTTAGTGGCCCTATTGAGGCAGAAAATCTGGTTGGCAAATACTAGGGAAGAGTGCAGAAAAGTCGTCCGCGAATGTGTGCATTGTTTCCATTATCGACCATAGCTTATGATTCAGATAATCGATCATCTACCCACTGATAGGTTTAAAACGCTTTTTGGTGGTACTCGTCGATTTCAGTGGGACGGTGTATATATCACTGAGGATTCGTGGTATACCTCCGTCCAATGTTTTCGTGTGTTTTACTTCGAAAGCTGTCCATTTAGAGCTAGTATCGAGCTTATCTTCAGAATATTTTCTTTTGTGTTTTAAAAGGTTTTTGTCCCGCAGAGGCTTGTCAGAGGAAGTATTTTGCGACAACGCAACCATCTTCGTAAGAGCAGATTAGAAACTGAAGGATCTGCATCGTCAGCTGACAAACGGAGAATTGGAGTCATATGTAGCGAAGTTAGAGGTACAGTTCAGCTTCATACCTCCCCACTCCCACAAATCAGCCAAATACCTACTTCTACGGGCAGTAAGCAGAACTCTGTTGTCAGTGGAAGAGTTCGAATCAGTACTCGTAGAGTACGGTCAGTACGGATCCCAATGACGGAGAGGCGTTAACGCCAGCTCATCTTTTAATAGGAGGGGATCTCCGTTCGCTGCCGCCAGAATTCGTGGAAGATGTGCCCGACTCCAAGCTGGGGTCCTTGAAGCGTTGGCGACAACTCTGCATTCTCAAGCAGAGGTTCTGGCGGGCTTGGTCGAAGGACTACGTCCTGGGTCTGCAGGCCAAGGCCAAGTGGATCGTAGAGGAGCCCAATTTAAGAGTTGGTCAGCTCGTGTTGATACACGAGAACAACCTGTCACCACAAGAATGGCTGACCGGCAGAGTCATAGAAGTAGTTTCAGGTCAAGACGGCAAGGTCAGAGTGGCAGAGGTTCAAACACGAAAAGGACTTTTTAAACGGCTGATTCATAAACTGGCATTGGTGCCAAATAAGTTGAAGATAAAGTCCTTCAACGGGGGCAAAATGTTCGGCCACTATCAACAGATTTAAAATGTATAATTTCATAGTATCGTTAAATTTAAGTTTAATTTAATTAAATAACGGCTTATGAATAGTCTAAGAAAGCATGAAATAAAGTTTTTTTGAGCGTCAAGTAAGTGAATGAATCAGACGTGTTTTTTATTCTGAAGTTTAATTAGTCGAAAACAGTAAATTTGTTATAAATTTATACAGTTCAAACATCTAAACATTGACAAATCCTAAACATTGACACTTGGTGCTCTGAGGGATCTTGTTTGGTTTTCTTATTGGTTCTATTTTTACTGTAGATGAAAGAAATGTGTTTATAACATAAACTTTTCTTATGTCTTTTCTTACACAAGTCAAAGTAGAACATGTCAAGTGGTTCCTAACTCCCCCACTTTTATTTTGGTAGTGCATTTTTGACACTTAGGCCTTGGCCTATATATGGCTACGATTTTTAACAATCACATTACTTGGATTGGATTTGTACAGCTTGCAATTATTGTACAATACTAACAAATCTGTGGTGAACATGACTATTCAAATGAAATTCCGTATATATTTATTTGAAGCCAAAAAGAAATGGAAAAAGTACAATATAAAAAATATATATTTACCAAACGGCATTGTTGTGGCCAGAGTCTATTTCGTGATCAAATTTTTCATAGCTGGTGATTTTTGTACTAGGACTATAATTTTGAGGGCAGCAAAAGTTACAAACATCATATTCACAGATAAATAGCTGTATAATAACAGTCGGCACGACAAACACAATTCAAACTAGAAGAATAACAGTGCACCCAAAGTAAATAGGTCATATTTAATATCCGATATTTCAACACACCGATTTCAGGAAGTCGGGCTTTCCCCTTAATATTTGTTATATTGTTAGATTCAGATCAAAAAGTTTTATCATTTTTTATATTTTAATATACATATTTAGAAGAAATTTTACATGCTACAATATATACATCTTAATATATAATATAAATGATTGATTTTTTAACCATATTCGAGTGATTAAATGAGATTCTTCAAAGACATCTGCATTTGCTTTGACTTTGACGAGTTTGTACTACATCTCCTGTTGAAGTATGTCTCTATTTATTTGAGCTGGAGTGTGGCAAACAAGAAACCGTTATAACGGTGAAAAAGCCATCTTGTTCGCAGTTTTCTTGGCTGCAGCTAAAGCGACAACAGTTCCAGCGTCAACAGCTACAGCAACAACAGTACATCAAGCAGAAGAAGGAGATAGCGGGTACCCCGCACAACCACATATCCAAGTCCCTATATACAAGGAAAAAGCAGTAAGTACATACATCTAAGCACGCAAAAACAAGAGATGAAGGGTGCCACATACTTTGCTCCACATACAAGTACTGTATGTCTGCTCATTGCTACTGCCAAATTCGGACTCTGTATCGAATGGACTTGTTGCTACGTGCTTAATAGTAGATTTGCGCTATATTGAAATTTAAATTATATGACTGCACGTATTGACGAAAAGCTTTGAACCCGACTGTTTCTTGGAAATAACTTATAACCGCGACCATTTAACTCGACTGTAATTTTCCGTTCGTATTATTTTCGGCGTTAAAAAAAAACATAAAAAAATATTTTTCGATTAATGGACTTTTCCTGTTTTGTCCTGCAACGAAAATAGAAAACATACATACAAACATCAGAGCATTTACGAGCTGTCGATAAAAATTTCGTTTTGCGCTATTCTGTCATACCAGCTGTTGACCCTTTTTGTTACCGTTGGTGTTTTTTGTCTTCTCTCGAAATTGTTGGTGACCCACACACATACTACAAGCAAAATAACAATCGTGAATTATTCCTTTTTCTAACTTTCAAAATAGCCTAACTCCGAATTTTCGAAAAAAAACATATTGTTGGCAATTTTTGAAAAACTATAAATTTCGAAATTTTCTGGTTGAGCATCAGTATAGCTCCCACTGGCAATGTACTTAAGTCCAGTTGTTCGAAATTAGTATTTTTTTTTTTTGGAAAAATTTTGTCGGAATTTTGACAAAATTTAAAATTCAAGAATTTTGAAAAATTCAAGTAGAAAAAGTTTTTCTTGCTTTTTACAATATCAAAAAAAATATCAAAGACAAAACTTTAAACATTCATAATGGACACAATGTTATGCGATAAATTTTGAGAGTTTTTTCTCAGTCACCAAGACAGAAGAAAATATCCATGCGTTAGAGGTAACGAGAGTGGAACTCAACTCGCTATGGGACCAAGTAAAGAAATCGTATTTGGAGTGCCGTGATCGAGTTGCGGAAAACGATGAAAAAGCAATCGACAAGTCAAAACTGCGGACCCCCTACAAGGCTGCGGACCCACGTTGGCAAGCTATAAACGCGTCCTAAGTTCGCTGCACGATGAAATACACTTTTTAGTTTACCTTTCGTCTCAATTGACTCCAGTTCAACTATTCAAAAGTTGCAACGTACAGTCAACAGTTGTGTTCAAACTTTGAAATCACTCAAAATTGAAACAAATAATTGGGATCCAATCATGATATATCTCAGTTCAACAAATCTACCTCGGAATTTCTTAGAAGAATTCGAGAATACATTACAAAATTGTGCGGCTCTTCCAACATGGACTGAATTTGATTCGTTGGTAATAGAAAACCTTCGACTTCAAGGTATAGTCAGTCTAGATCTGATTATGGCAAGAAGGAAAATCGATACAATCGTTTCAAACTAATGTTTCAACAAAATTTCAAAATACGAAACAACGTGCTAATTCAAAACCAAAAAATTAAAATTATGTAAAAAAGGATGTGTGTTGTCCCCTTTGTAAGGCACAGCATTTTTTACGAGATTGTTCAAAAATGTTGGAAAAAAGCATAAATGATCGGATTCATGTAGTTAAAATCTCCCATTTATGCTATAATTGCCTCTCCTCAAACCATGGAGTCAAAGATTGCAGAAATCCCTACAAGTGTCGCGAATGCATTTTGAAACATCACACTACGCTCCATAAGGTAACTGCGACCCAATCCGGGGCTCAAGAAAAACCTAGAGAAGAAGCACGCCCTAGTACCAGTGCGACAGCTTTAGCAACTTTAATACAGTCCACCGAAGCTTCAACACCAGCTAATATTACCGCATTGACCCTTCAGAAAAATCAATCCAGTATACCAAATCCTACCGAAACTTAGCTTTTTACTGCCGTTGTGCAAATTGAATCTTGAGGTCATCGGTATGATGCCAGGGCTATTATAGATCCTGGATCACAATCAACATTCATTTCGGAAAAATTGAAAAACCGTTTGAGTCTTCCAATTAAAAGAAACTTAACTCACGTAACAGGGTTAAGCCAAATAGTTTCTGAAACTTCATCAAAATCTTGTCTTTTTACGCTTTGTTCACGTCTAGACCCTCGTTTTGAACTAGAAGTTTGGGCACCCGTTTTGAAGAATTTACCATCGAATTTGCCTCCAAAAACTTTGGATATAACACAACTTCGCGATGCTACCAGCCTTCAACTAGCAGATCCCAGATTCTACGCAAGCCAACCCGTTGATATTCTTATTGAAATGGACATAGGACCCTTAATTTACAAAATGGGAATTCCTATGAAATCAATCGGACCACTTCTGGCCCAAAAAACTGTATTTGGATGGATTGTTGGAGGACCCATGACACATGAAATGCAAAATAGCAGTCGCATATCACTACACAATACAATTTCCATGGAGAAAATTATAACACGATTTTGCGAGGTGGAGGAAACCCCAAACAAGGTTTTGAGGTCTGAGGCTGACAAATTTTGTTAAGAAAATTATAAGAATACGACCCGAAAAGATAGTACGGAACTAGGCGCATCCAGAAATATTGCATTAGCCCAATATTATAGAATGGAGAAAAACCTTCAGAAAACACCGGAATTAAAAGAGCAGTATGATAAAGCCATTCTAAAGTATCTGGAATTAGGACACATGAGAAAAATCTCGCCCTTGGAAATGGAGAAATCACCTCACTACTACTTACCGCATCATGCCGTTTTAAAGCCAAATCATAACAACAAAGCTTAGATTTGTTTTTAATGCATCTAGCCCCTCGTCAAATAAGAAAAGTCTCAACGATGTGTTACATCCTGGACCAATTCTTCAACACGACTTAGTTTTGCAGATTTTGAAGTGGAGGTTCTTCAACTATGTATTTAATGCCGATGTTACAAAAATGTATCGACAGATTCTACTCGACCCTTCACAAACAAAATATCAAAGAATTCTCTTTCGAAAAACACCAAATGTTCCAGTTGACGATTTCGAACTTTTAACAGTAACATTCGGTGTAAATTGTGCGTCATTCCTGGCCTTAAGAACACTTATTCAACTTGCAGAAGATGTGAAGAGCTCCTGGCCTATTGCAGCAGATATTATCCGAAATAACCTGTATGTCGACGACGTATTAAAGGGGGGACACATTTTGGATGGAACTATTACAGCTTGAAAACAATTAACGTTGGCTTTAGAATCAGCAGGATTCGAACTTTGAAAATGGACAACAAACGATCCTCTCATTATACAAGAGTTACCATCAGATGTTCTTCTTGGCTAAATTTGTCAGAAGATGCATCAACAAATCGAGCAGTCATTCACCTGCACAAAACGAGACGTTCTATCAACAATTGCGAATTTTTTTGACCCATGTGGATGGTTGGCGCCAGTTATTGTAGTTGGAAAGTTAATTATGCAGCAGGTTTGGTTGGACAAGATTAACTGGGATGACAATCTGAAAACAGTACCACAACTTCATTGTCAGAAATTTGTAAAAGCCAGTCCGGCAATCAACACAATCGAGAGTCGAGTAGAAATGCATGGCTTCTGTAACGCCTCGGAGATTGCATATGCAGCCGCCATTTATATTAGGATTGAAAATACTCCCAACATAACACATACCTTTCTTCTAGCGGCTAAGACTCGCGTGGCACCAATCAAAAAGGTTTCTCTTCCTCGACTTGAACTTTGTGGAGCAGTTCTGTTGGCTAATTTTTCGGCTGCTGTAACTCCAAATCTTCGACTTGAACAAGTTTCAACATATTATTGGACCGATTCAACTATTGTCCTGGCCTGGCTAAACAAACATATTTGCCCCAGAACATCAAGCATTAACACAAAAGACTAGAATTCCAGTAAGCAGCCATCTCCTGACATTAAACACCTTTCTTGACTCAAAGGAAATTATCATCTTGTACAGTCACCTGCTTTAACTTATAACGAACGGCATCCAATTCTACTACCTTATTATGCCAAATTGTCTCAGTTGCTGGTAGAGTTTACACAAAATTACTCTACACGGTGGAAATCAACTGATGATGCGGGTTTTAAGAGCGGAATTCTGGATATTTAGACTGAAGCCACTTGTAGAGAAGATTATTCACAGCTGTCGAACTTGCATACTCTATAAACAGCATACTCAAAACCAGATTATGGCATCTCTTCTTCCAGAACGTACGTCATTGTCTCGACCATTCAACAACACGGGAGTTGACTTTGCAGGCCCGTTTACTATTAAAAACTTTACAGGCCGTGCTTGCCTTATCACGAAAGGTTATGTATGCATTTTGTGTGCTTCGCTACAAAGGCAATACATCTGGAGCCCTCAAATACTGAAAAAAGACCGAATTGCATTTCTAAAGCAAATTCAGGTGGCCGCCCTTCAACAAAATACCCATCAAAACTTAGAATCCCTCCAGGTTCTCCTCATATGGGCGGACTTTGGGAGGCAGGTGTTAAATCGTTCAAAACTCACCTACGTAAGGTCATGCCAAAGATGAATTTCACTTTTGAAGAATTTTCTACAATAATGACTCGAATTGAATCTTGTCTAAATTCCAGACCCCTAAGTTTCGCTAGCGACGACCCCAATGATCTATCTCCATTAACACCAACACATTTTCTGATCGGTACTTCCATGCTTGCCCTTGCGGAACCAGATATATCTGATGATCACACATCACATTCGCCAATCGATGGAAACGCCTGAGAATCATTTCGCAACACTTATGTCAGAGATGGAAAGCGGAATATCTTAACGAATTGCATAGAAGAAACAAATGGAAGTACCAACAGGATAATGTAAAGATTAACGATCTTGTTGTCATAAAAGATGAAAGGCTAGCTCCAAATGAATGGAAACTACGACGAATAGGGAAAACATACCCGGGACTCGACCAAAATATACGCGTAGTAGATATACGGACTGCTAGCGGGATAATAAGTCGGTCCATTGCAAAGACGGTCAAGTTATTTTCGGACTGGCTACATTTTTCATCTCCATCACCTATCAACACTCACACAATTTTTTATGTACTTTTAGTAATGGCTGGCTATCTACCACGACAGGACAGGTCTCCTGAACGTCGTCGTCGAAATGAGCGTCCAGGCAGATCCGAGGACCGTCAACACCGTGGCAACCAGCGTCCCGACCGAAGCAACCAGCGCCTCCAGGATCAAGGGTGTCGCCCTGCCGACTGGCAATTCTCCTGTGGCATTTGTAAGGAGGACCATGCTATACGGTCTTGCCACGTCTTCAGGCAAATGACTCCACAAAGAAATGTTGAAGTGTGTCTCTATTTATTTGAGCCGAAGTGTGGCTCTATTTATTTGAGCAGGGGTGTGCTGGAATAGCGGTGCATCAATCGTTTATTCTCTTCACTCCCTTTTTTGCTCAAGCAGTTTGTTGTTGTGCTGTCGCTTGTAGGCAGTGAATTTTAGCGATATTGCAGGCGACAGCATTAACACAAACTAGTCTTTTATGATTATTGATCGAGTTCGTGTGCTTTTCCTCCCGTGACAGTGACAAACATAAAGTTAAATATTAAAAGTTACATATACACATAAATACATATACAACAAACAAATTAACCCTGTGAACATTGAACATAGAACATGGAATTTATAAAAAGGCTTATTGTCTAATTTTGTTAAAACCCACAAAAATGAATTAGTGCTAAATCTGTGAAATACAATTTAAATAAAATTAACTATTATTAAAAACTAATTATTATTTGCTACCTAAAATCTACAATTTACTAATTAAAACCTACCGTGGTATCTACATTTTCAATACGCTACTTAAACTATTATATTAAACTAAACTAATCTAAAAATATTGCTACCTAATAAACTACTACGTTAATTAAAATTGCGACAATAATATTAAAATACAATTAGAACAACCACATCTTGAATTTGGAAAACTTACCTAGCTAATTGTTATATCTAAGCCTACACATTGTAACATACACATATACAAACCGATAAAAAAACAAAGTGAAAATAAACCCGAATTTGAACATTCGAAACATCAAAGTTGTCATTTTCTAAACGAAAAGCAAGGCTTAAAAATGAACACCTCCCTTACTGGTCATATCTGGAATTAGAGTTCTGTAACCTTTAACAGCTTTTGATATATTCCAATGTTTTTCGAACCACTTGGTAGTTTAGATAAAAATTTTTACCAACTCTTATTTATATCTTTTTAAATATGTTTATCAATTAATTCATTTAATTGTTTTAACATTTTAATTAGTAACGCTCTTCTGTTAATGTTTCTGTCTAATTAAATTATAAATTCTGAACGTAGTAATTATGTTCTTAGCTGTGATTGTATAAATCATACCCAGCAGGATTGCTGGAGACACAATTCCAGCTAGAATGTTATGCATTAAAGTCATCAAACACGAAGAAGTCTGAATTTAGGCTTGTTAATGTGTCTTAAAATACAACTGATCGACCGTTAATTTTGACGGTAATTGAAAAATTTTCGACGATAAACATTTTATATTTATTAACAAATAAATTTTATATTTATTAATATATAAATTTTCTCTCTCTTCGGAAGAGAACAGACGTGTTTAGCTAACGCTCTGAAAAAAATAAGTATATAAATAAACTAGTGTTTTAATTATACAAACATTGCGATAAAGACTCTAAAAATTAACCGATTACACTAGTCAACAGTCAAAATGTACTCGGGATGCGATAATTTTTTCTGTGTAGATAACCTTGACATGAGCTCGAAAAACGCAATAAAAATTTTTTTTTTCGTTTGGTTTTTGTTATATTTTTTTTTTAAATTTAAAAAATTTTTTTTTGGTTAATTTGTTTCGTCCGGCATAACTCGGGAACCACTAGCCCGATTTAATTGAATTAAATTTTAAAAAATTTAAAATTACAATTCCCTTAATCTGTTCATATATTGTTTTCCTATACAAGCAACAGTTTCCAAGTTAAAAATGAATATATAAAGGAAAAAAACTTATTTTTTGCCTAAAGATTTAAATTTTTTTTTTTAAATCCATAAAAAATCCAAAATGAAAAAAAATGTCAAATCTTATTACTTTTACGTAAAGTCACATAACCTATGAGCAAAATGAGACAAAGATCATGAAAATCGATGCACGCGTTTCGCTTTTATTCGCAATTGAGTAAAGGTATGAATTTCAAAAATTTGCTCGACATATGCACAACTTTGTCTATGGTAAGGTTTTTTCTTTTTTTTTGATTCTCAGAATTAACAAAACGGAATAAACAAAGGGTTATTTAATTTTTATGATTGCGTAAGCAAAGTAATAAACGCTAATAAATGTGCGTGAACAATTAAAAGGAAAAAGGAAAGGGGACTTTTTTAATTATTTGGGTTTTCCGTTGGCTACCTGTATGATTTTTTTACAGAAATGCAACCCACATTTAAGGGTGGTCATTATTCGGAAAATTTAAGACTCACACATGGTGAAACAGGTATGTAGCCACCGTAAAAAAATATACACCCATTTATAAGTACCTGTCAGTAAAATACTAAACAATACACAGTATAAATAGGTCTTCATTGATCGATTTTACTCATTCAACAAGTGTCGACGAACGCGATAGTTAAAATGAGCAAACGTTCGCGAGGATTTGAATGCAATACCAATCCAAGTAATTTTTGTTACATGTGCGGAGAATACGTTTCTGAAAAAAACAAGCGTTGTTTTTCACCTAAATTGAGAGATTCATTTGAAGAGAGCTTCAATTTAAAGGTCTCAAACATAGATGAGCGGTGGACACCAAGTGCTCTATGTCCAAGGTTACGAAATTCAAAAACATATATAACTTATTATTGAAATTCTTTCAGACGACAGCCGAGAATCATCATGCCAATGCTTTGGAGAGCTCCGCTTTGCCATGTAACAGATTGCTACTTCTGTCCTAGCAAAAAAACAGGCGTGGGAAAAAATATACGATGGACTTACGCTGCTGTTTCAACAGTGAATTTTCCAGTGCCATTTTCCGAAGAACCAGTGGACCCGCAACCGTCCGTTTCAAGATGGGCATCTAATAATGAGGCGATACATCCAACATCAGATCCGGAGACAGTAGAAACCACATCAGAATGCGAGTCAACATATACATTGCATGGAGGTCAACGCTTATGTTCCCAAGCAGAACTGAACGATTGGGTTAGAGAATTGAAACTATCCAAGGAAGATGCAGAGTTGCATGCATCGCGCATGCAACAGTTCGGTTTCTTGGCTCCTGGTGTGGTGACAACAATCTACAGGAAGCGTCATGAACCATACGCAAGGTACTACACAAAAAAAAGACAACATCTGTTTTTGTAAGGACATTCCCGGATTGTTTGGTGAACTCGGATACTCTTACGATCCAGGAGAGTGGCGTCTTTTCATCGACAGCAACAAGCAGAGCCTTAAAGCAATTTTACTGCACAACGGCAACAAGAAACCTTCGATTCCAATTGCTCATGCCGTTGACACCAAGGAAACATACGAAGTCATGGACAATCTACTAAAGTGCCTTAACTATGAGAGGCACGATTGGAAAGTTTGTGCCGACCTTAAGGTTATCGGTATCCTTTGTGGATTACAAGGTGGATTCACAAAGTACTGTTGTTTTCTCTGCCTTTGGGACAGCCGCGATCGTCAACATCATTACACCAGGAGGAGTTGGACAGAAAGAGTTAACTTGATCCCCGGCAGCGACAACGTGAAATATACACCACTCATAAAAAAGGAAAATGTTTTTCTCCCACCTCTTCACATAAAGCTCGGACTCATAAAAAACTTCGTGAAAGCTATCAACAAAGATGGCGAAGCGTTCGCCTATTTAAAAACCATTTTTCCTCACCTTTCATCGGCAAAGATTAAGGAAGGCGTTTTCGACGGTCCGCAAATTAAAAAGTTGTTGCAAGACCAACAGTTTGAGCACATTTTATCACCAAATGAAGCTGCAGCTTGGAACTCATTTCGGCAAATTGTTTCCGGATTTCTTGGAAACAACAAAAGCTCAAATTACAGAGAGATCGTCGAACAACTACTCCAAAATTATAAAAAAATTAGAGCAAATATGTCGCTTAAGATACATTTTCTACACTCGCACTTGGACTTCTTTCCGGACAACCTGGGCGATGTGAGTGACGAGCATGGTGAGCGTTTTCATCAGCAAATGAAAGAAATTGAGCACCGATACCAAGGATTTTGGAACGAAGCTATGATGGGGGACTATATCTGGTTCCTGATAAGAGAAACAGACCCACAACAATATAAAATATAATATAAATATAATTTTTTTTGTAATAAAAAAGAAAAAACCTTACCATAGACAAAGTTGTGCATATGTCGAGCAAATTTTTGAAATTCATACCTTTACTCAATTGCGAATAAAAGCGAAACGCGTGCACCGATTTTCATGATCTTTGTCTCATTTTGCTCATAGGTTATGTGACTTTACGTAAAAGTAATAAGATTTGACATTTTTTTTCATTTTGGATTTTTTATGGATTTTTAAAAAAAAAATTTAAATCTTTAGGCAAAAAATAAGTTTTTTCCTTTATATATTCATTTTTAACTTGGAAACTGTTGCTTGTATAGGAAAACAATATATGAACAGATTAAGGGAATTGTAATTTTAAATTTTTTAAAATTTAATTCAATTAAATCGGGCTAGTGGTTCCCGAGTTATGCCGGACGAAACAAATTAAACAAAAAAAAAATTTTAAAATTTAAAAAAAAAAAAAATAAAACAAAAACCAAACGAAAAAAAAATTTTTTATTGCGTTTTTCGAGCTCATGTCAAGGTTATCTACACAGAAAAAATTATCGCATCCGGAGTACATGAAATTTTTTTCATTTTGTTGAGTAGTGTTATCATTCCACACAATTATATTGCTTAAAATTTTGTAAACATAGATTTTAGGCAATATTTTCTGTGTGGTATTTACATAGTTTAATCGAAAATTTACTTCTCACTTACAGTGGAAATACAATACAAATAGAAAAGAAAAACTAAAGTCAGTGCACAAGTATGTGTGAGAATAACTCCGCGAGAATGTTTACATTTCAATAAATGTATCAAATGCTGGTTTCCCAAAGCCTACTTTCGGCAACAACAACAAAAAACATATAGAAGTGTCACAAAATTATGAAGAAAGAAGTATTCAAAGTAAATAAATCAGTGTTCAAGCTATGTATATCCTGGAGAAAAGAAGTGTTACCTCGGCCAAGACTGGTGACTGGCGCAGCCGGAAAAATCCTTAAAAGGAAGCAAAGGAAGCATAAGCAACAACACCAGCAGAAGCAACAACACCATCAACAACACCAGAAATAACAGCAGAAACAACACCAGCAACAACATCATCAATATTATTAATTACTACACAATAAATGGACCAGTGGAAAATAATATTAATTCTAATACCAAAGTAAGTTAGTTTGTAAAATATCACTAGGCTAGGGGTGGAATATGTGGAAGGGAAATAAGGAAATGATCTAAGTGAATAAATGCAATATATAAATATATATTTTGCGTCAGATCGTCTGATTAGCTACGGTCTTGTAACGTGTGTTGTACTTGTGTGGTATTAATCGCTGATATCGCTGCCGGCTGCATCGCGCAGGGCCGAGTACCAGTTATAACGAAGTGTTAAACACCCTCATACAGCTATTGCTGTACGGAAAAAAACACAAATTACAACGTAATTATACTTGCGTGGTATCAATCGCTGATACCGCTGCATGTAAGTACGCAAAAACTCCAAAAGGATTAAAGGAAAGGGATAAAGTATCCAAATAACTCCAAAAGATGAGTCTGGGGAAGGGTAACACCCTAACTGTTAACCCCACATCGATTTATGATTCCTTACGTATCCCGGACCCTTTCAAATATTTGCCAACCTTTGACGGCACTCCAAGATTTGTAAATGACTTCATCACTAACGTGGAGAAAACCTTATTACTTATAAGGGGTGTCGATCAGACGCCTTATGGGCAGATGCTATGTCCGCAATAAGATCTTAGGCAAAGCTAATGAGACCTTGATTGAATTTAAGTTCACTCACATGAAGGATTAACCTTCGCTGTTGAATGACCTTCACTGCTTGGGCAACAGAATTTTTCGGTACAGGTATTCCACGATGAAATCTGTAAAATAAGGCCAGCCTTATTTAGTGTTGTGGACAGGGCTAGGGATGAGGTAGCCGTAACTGAATCTAAGAAAAGTTTTTACTCTAGAACATGCATAAAAATGTTCCTCACGGGTCTAAGGGGACCCTTGGGAACGGCGGTCAGGTCGATGAATTAGCTCTGGAATATGATACGGAGGAAAGGGATATTTACTTCCGGGAAAGCAGAGCGAGGCAGGGGAATGATTCTGGTCCTCAGAGGACACGTGGTCAGGGTACTAACCAACAAGGTGGACGTTCTATCAGGATCGAAATACACCATATCAACAACAGCGCAAGAATAACGGTAGTTCGCAATCTCAACGGTCCAACCCCTTCGGACAAGGTACATCGACAAATAAAATTGAACGTTCGGACGTAAGGAGCACACAAACCTCATTCTCCAATGGTCCGGGTACTTCTGGACAGTCCTTTCGCCAGAATCGTCAGATGAATAGTATTGAAGCAAATACAGTTCCGGTGGAACTTCCATAGGATATTTTTAACATAGATGCCGAGACAAATTTTCAGGTAACCGCTTCGATAGACCCACCGGGTACGTAAATACTCGACGGCTGGGTTCCTCGCTTCCATATATCCTCATTACTTCACCGTTCGGTCGTCCCCTAAGATTTCTTTTGGATACGGGTTCAACTAACTCCTTTATTAAACCATCATTTGTACCCAATTCGGAGCGTTCGACTGGAGGGAGACCGTCTCGATGGGAGGGAGACCTATGGTTAATTCCGTGAATTTGGAGCGGAAGGGAACCTGATTTTCATTCTTTCTTCGGCGGGCTTGTGGGGATGGACATATTGGAATACTATTAATAAGGGAATTGGGGAGGAGTATCGCGATGTTCGTATGTTAGCACATGCGAATAGGCTCAACTACAACATGGATATGATCTATAATCACCTATGTGATATTGGAGAAAGCATGTTGCTAGCAAAGTTAGAAATAATCCCAAGGTTCATTATGGGAACCAAAGAAATCAGCGAGGTTATAGGGATCATAGAAGAACAAAATATTTCAATGCTGTCAGAGGAACATGTATATAGTTTATTGTCAATGCAGGAAACACACACAAGTAGTTTTCAATTTTCTTATTCCAATTTTTGAGGAAGAAACATATCAGTTTACCCACGTAATCCCAACTCCCATGAATAAAACAAAACGTATTGTGATTCCGAACTATGTAGCGTATAATAACAATAGTATTAAGTTCTTTGATGGCCAATGCCCAGAATTGTTCGGTATATTATTATGGTCAACCATCAAAACTCGACTCGCCTTGCTTACGGAACCTACTAACTAATTCATCTCCCATCTGCGACACGAGGGATGTGGGAGATGATGAAGAGGTTTTTCAACCGGAAAAAAAGTTTGTATTTATTTTTAACGCAAACGAAGTGGAAGTGCTGTCTGATTGTGGGAGTCAACCGGTCATCGACGGTTCGATGGTGGTACATTATAGTAACTGTTCAATCAACATTAACAGGTTGCCTTTCGTTGACTCTTACATCGTGGAAGTCGACCATGTACCTATCATTATACCAGAATCCACACATTTCCGAACGAATAACACAGTGGATGAGCTTAAGTTACGTAAGCTGAACTTTGCACACATCCATAACCAATCTGACTTACAGAGGCCACCAACCACATTTTTGGTATCTACAAAGCAATGGCATTACTACTTGCCCTACTTGCAATCGTGGCGCGATTTCGTAGAAGGGAGGTGCTTTTTGCCCAGCAACCACCAATACCGGTGCTCACCTTGATATCCATGCCTTCGCTTTGGCCGTCCCTACATTATATGGAGGGAGGAGTTACCGTCGGAACCCGACTAAACCCCCGCGAAACCGCCACTGTCTTTCTTCAGCGGCAAAGTAGGCTACAACAAGACGGAACAATCAATCTTTGTTCTTCGGTCATATACATATGTGTGGATATGTTACTCTTGCTTATTCTGTAGGTTAAGATGCTATGTGCGTATTTTATGTAAACGTATACATTTTAAGCGTATATATAATCTTTGAAATAAAATGTTAGTTGGTCTCTGACTTGGAAAAGAAGAACATCTGTCTTTAATTAGGAAGAAAGCAAAGAAGTGTTTATAGGAAGAAAGTGTTAAGAAAAAAGAAGTATTCAAAGTAAAGAAATAAGTTTTCAAGCTATGTATATCCTGAAGAAAAGAAGTGCCACCTCGGCCAAGACTGGTGACTCGCGCAGTGTTGTTATCCGAGCATGTAGGCTGCGATCTCACGCACACAACTGAACGAAATTGCGCGCAAAGAGAAAGAAAATAAAAACAACACAACGAAGAGGAACAGGCTCAAACCTCTAGTTCAAACGTCACTACATTCACAAAACCACCACCACAATATTTACTCGAGCGTTCATCTAGCGTACTTGTTAGTAAAATTGCACTTATTACTGGTGAAAATAATTTCCACGCTTCTCCAATCAGGAGAGGTAATATTCACGAAACTAAACAGAGAAAAGAAGCTACTACACCTATAGGCTTAAGAATCGTAAAGGTTTGGTCGTTGTCATGAAGGGGATTGAACATAGTGTAGATCCCAACGATATACAATATGCCTTGGAAGGAAAAGGGTAAGATCGGTGGTCAATATCCTTAACAGGTTGAAAATTCCTCAGCCATTATTTAAGGTCGAACTTGAACCAGTCACCTGAAAATTGTTTGCTTCATTGACGCATATCTGTGGAAGAACCGCACAAGCGAAATGGCCCCGTACAATGTCAAAATTGTCTCGAATTCGACCATATTAAGGGCTACTGCACATTACCTACGGTATGTGTTGTTTGCGATGATCTACACCAGTCTGCAAAATGTACTGTCCAAAACCAAGCGCAAAAGAAATTCAGTAACTGTGGCGGTAACCACTTAAAAGAAAATTTAATGTCCGCTTACAGACTGTAAGAAACCAGCTCCTGAAATACAGATAACGCAAGTGTCTGTTTCTGCACATAACACTGGAGAAAACTCATATTCATAGGTCCTAAAAGCGACCACACAAAAAGTCCCCGTCCGTCCACTTGTGGGTTGGAGTCTATGTCCAACAACTTACCCAAAGTCTGAACATGTTTATGTCTACTATGAAATCAATGATGCAAGAATTCATGCGTAACTAAAATCTGTTGATTCAAGCTCTTCTCAGCAAAAATTTAGTTCCTCCCTTAAAATATGCAGCTGGAACGCGAACGGTGTAAATCAACACAGATAGGGGATTTCAAACTTTCTCACTTCTGAGAACATAGATATAATGCTTTTATCTGAAACACATCTCACAAACAGATACAACTTTCACATACCAAATTATAGTTTTTACTGTACAAACCACCCCGATGGTAAGGCTCATGATGGGACGGGTATCCTTATTCGGTGAAGAATGAGGCATGACGTACTCCTGGGATTTTGGGAAATTATCAAAACGACATCAGTTCGAATATCATCCCGTTGTGGTGCCCTGACAATATCGGCAATCTACTGCCCCCACCATACTCCGTAGCTGCTGAAGTATTTACAAAAATGTTTAATAGCCTTGGGCACAACTTCCTTGCTGCTGGCGATTTCAATGCTAAGCATACACACTGGGGCTCACGCCTTCCAAATCCCAAGGGCAGATAATTATATAATTGTCTCATGGAACGTAGAAATGGCCTTAACTTTATTTCTCCACGTCAGCCTACATACTGGCCGACTGACAATAATAAAATGCCTGATCTAATGCATTTGGCATTTTCGGATCACTCACCCGTGACAGCGTAAATAAGTTCAATTCCATCTTAAATAAGGCAGCTTCACATGCTACGCCTCGCCAAAATGTCCCTACGGGAAATGGTGGATCATATACAAATAGGGAAATAGAGTTCCTTGTCAATGAAAAAAGAAGACGTCGTCGTGAATGCCAAATTACGCGATCACCGATCTCTAGGGTTAGACTTACTGAGGTAACTAAAAAACTACAGGCAGCACTTAAAAAAGAGGATAGACGCCGGCAAACTAGTTAGAAGGCCTTACTCCAACAAATTTCAACGAATTTCATCACTTCATTATACAAGTATGGCAATAGAGTCTAACTTCCCCATTCGCAATACATCTTATAACGTCGAAAATGATTTTGGAACTATCATTTATGGCAATATGGTTCCTTTCAAATTTGTTCAATTCCATTTTTAGAATATGCTATTTTCCAAAGCATTGGAAAATCTCATTAATAAAGATGATTCTGAAACCTGGAAAGGACAAAACAGTCCCCTCATCCTATAGGCCAATAAGCTTACTTCCTTGCTTGTCTAAACTGTTTGAGAATATTCTCCTCGCTAAACTTAAACCATTCGCATCTAAAAACGTGATTCCATACTACCAATTCGGATTTCGCGAAGGTCATAACACTATAGAACAGGTAAACAGATTGACCAATCAAATACGAAATGCTTTTGAAAAAAGAATACGGTTGTGCTGTATTCCACGACGTTGTCCAAGCTTTTGACAAAGTTTGGCACGAAGGCCTGAACTACAAAATTCAAAAATGTCTACCCGCGAACACTCACAGTCTTCTTAACTCATACTTGAAACACCGTAGCTTCAGAGTCAAGTGCGGGCAATATATAGCGTACTGGGCCATATTCTCTACCTCTTGTACACTGCATATACCCATATCTTCAAGCGTCCTCATGTCAACTTTCGCTGATGACACAGCCACAATGAGTAGACACATAATGGCATCAATTACTTAAAACGCGTTGAATCATGGTTATCTATCTGGAAAGTTAACCAGACAAAGTGTAAACAGGTAACATTTAATTTAAATTTTAGTACATGCCCAGCGGTAAAACTAAACAATATTTCTCTTCCACAATCTGACTATGTTACATACCCAGATATCCACCTGGACCGCCGATTAAATTAGCGAAGACATATTGAAGCCAAAAGAACTCAAATTAACCTAAAAATCCGACAACTTCATTGGCTGCTTAACCCAAACTCGAAGCTAAATGTAGAAATTTGTACGCCTTTTTGTAGCTAATATATCCAGATTAAGGTAGCCAAAAACTTAGGTTAAACTATTGCTAATTGTGGGCGTGACATGTTGTCAAACTCAACTGTTTTTTAATTTCATAAGAAGTTTTTTATTTTTTTTATCAAAAATAAATGGTTACTACTCGCAAGCTATGTACCATCGATAATGGCGGACTTTTTTATAATGTTGGTAGGATTATAGTCTTTAGTTGTTGTAAGTGGTCACAGCTCTAGCGTTTAATATTAGGAGCATTATGATATATTTATGAAACTGTTATATATTTGTCAAATTTAAATTTTAGTGGAATAGAACTTCTAGGAAACAAAAGGGAACAAGAAACGTATACCACCCAGAGAAAGTGTCCTCTTTAACCGTACATATACTTTTCACCCGCCATGACCCGCGGGTAGAACACTTTTTTCATGTTAATGAAATTACTCTAAAAATTAAATTACGATAATTTAAACAGCTATATAAGTACTCGTATACAATGGTGTATTAAATTTGAGCTTTAGATATTTAATAGCTTATAATGAAATTTGGGTTTTAAATTTGTATTGGCCTAGGGATAAACCCTATTGATATATTGTCGAAATCGGTTTATATTTGGACCAAGTCCCCATAGAAGGTTATCCCAAAATTTATCCCCATATCAAATTTGGACTCCGAACATTTTTTGCGCCCTAACAGAAGTGCCCTAAGTTTGAACAAAATCGATCCATGTTTGGACCATGCCACCATATAAGAGTGTCCCAAAATTTACTTAAATCCTCATAAAACTCACCTTTAAACCTTTTCTGAATCCGTAAATGTGTGTGCTAAGTTTGAACGAAAACGGTCCATGTTTGGACAAAGTCCTCATAGAAGGGTGCCCAAAATTTTCACTTGAATCCTCATAAACTCAAAATATACACTACCTTTCTCAAATTTGATAGTCACATTTTTGATAGTCGTGTAACTTGACATGATAATGTAACATCAGTGACAGATTCATAAATAACTTTGTATTTTTAACTTCGGGCCGCAGTCTAGTGTTGGCCCATAACAAGTTTCAATTTCAACCGTCTATATATTTCACCCAAACTGCTGTTATTTCTCCAATGTTACCTAAAAGTTTATGTTTTTACTTAAGACTACGTAAAACTAAAATAATTAAATATAATACCTGCGAAAGGGTTTTATGGATTTGTTTTGATCAGAAAAAATAAGTCATAAAATGATCACAATATGTTCTACAGTAAACATATTATCTGATGATGATATCTTTCTAAATTTACCTGTTATCAAATTTTAGGGTCCACCAAAGTCATAAAGAATTTTATAAGTATGTCAATAATTGCGACAGTAAACCACTAAAGATAAAAACAACCCCATATTGGCAAGATACTATTTAATTAGTTTTATCTGATATTAAGGTCTGGATAACAAGTGCAGTTTTGTTCAATTTAAGTACTACCTGCTATGAAATTAAAGATCAATGTGTTAATAACATGTAAGTAAAAATCTATAAAATTAAGGATTCGATAAGGGATTACTCAGCAATAAGTTAATCCTTTAAGTGTACGGACGTATATTCGCAAGTGATAAAACATAACAGACGCAAATAAAACAAGTAAGGAAAGGCTAAAGTCAGTCGGGGCCGACTATATGCACTCCACTTTCTATTTTGTATGTTTACTAAACATATGCTGATATGACCTGAGCCAATTTGTCAAATTGAGAAGACAACCCTTTCAAATATTTGCCAACCTTTGACGGCACTCCATGATTTATAAATGACTTCATCACTAACGTAATGATCAGACGCCTTATGGGCAGATGCTATGTCTGCAATAAGATCTTAGGCAAAGCTAATGAGACCTTGATTGAATGCATTATTGGGTTGAATTGGGACGAAATTAAAGCTCACTTGTTATTTAAGTTCACTCACAGGAAGGATGAACCTTCGTTGTTGAATGACCTTCACTGCCTGGGCCAACAGAATTTGTCGGTACAGGTATTCCACGATGAAATCTGCAAAATAAGGTCAGCCTTATTTAGTGTTGTGGACAGGGCTAGGGATAAAGTAGCCGTGGCTGAATCTAAGAAAAATTGTACTCTAGAGCATAAAAATGTTCCTAACGGGTCTAAGGGGACCCTTAGGAACGGCGGTCAGGTCGATGAGACCACCCACGCTTGAATTAGCTCTGGAATATGCTACGGAGGAAAGGGATATCTACTTCCGGGAAAGCATAGCGAGACAGGGGAATGATTATGGTCCTCAGAGGACACGTGGTCAGGGTAATAACCAACAAAGTGGACGTTCTAACCAGTATCAGGATCGAAATACACCATATCAACAACAGCGGGGGCCAGAATAACGGTAGCTCGCAATCTCGACGGTCCAACCACTTCGGACAAGGTACATCGACAAATAAAATTGAACGTTCGGACGTTAGGAGCACACAAACCTCATTCTCCAATGGTCCGGGTATTTCTGGACAGTCCTTTCGCCAGAATCGTCAGATGAATAGTATTGAAGCGAATACAGTTCCGGCGGAACTTCCACAGGATTTTTTTAACATAGATGCGGAGACAAATTTTCAGGTACGTAAATACTCGAAGGCTGAGTTCCTCGCTTCCATATATCCTCATTACTTCACCGTTCGGTCGTCCTCTAAGATTTCTTTTGGATACGGGTTCAACTAACACCTTTATTAAACCATCATTTGTACCCAATTCGGAGCGTTCGACCCTACCTGAACCAGTTACAATAACAACAGTTCTCAACAAACACAAGCTCGATGAGAGGTTGACCTATGGTTCATTCCCTGAATTTGGAGCGGAAGTGACTGTTACTGCACATAACACTGGAGAAAACTCATATTCTTAGATCCTAAAAGCGACCACACAAAATGTCCCCGTCCGTCCACTTGTGGGTTGGAGTCTATGATCCAACAACTTACCCAAAGTCTGAACATGTTTATGTCTACTATGAAATCAATGATGCAAGAATTCATGCGTAACTAAAATCAGTTGATTCAAGCTCTTCTCAGCAGGAAATTAGTTCCTCCCTTAAAATATGCAACTGGAACGCGAACGGTGTAAATCAACACAGATAGGGGATTTCAAACTTTCTCACTTCTGAGAACATAGATATAATGCTTTTATCTGAAATACATCTCACAAACAGATACAACTTTCACATACCAAATTATAGTTTTTACTGTACAAACCACCCCGATGGTAAGGCTCATGATGGGACGGGTATCCTTATTCGGTGAAGAATGAGGCATGATGTACTCCTGGGATTTTCGGAAAACTATATCCAAACGACATCAGTTCGAATATCATCTCGTTGTGGTGCCCTGACAATATCGGCAATCTACTGCCCCCACGATACTCCGTAGCTGCTGAAGTATTTACAAAAATGTTTAATAGCCTTGGGCACAACTTCCTTGCTGCTGGCGATTTCAATGCTAAGCATACACACTGGGGCTCACGCGTTCCAAATCCCAAGGGCAGATAATTATATAATTGTCTCATGGAACGTAGAAATGGCCTTAACTTTATTTCTCCACGTCAGCCTACATACTGGCCGACTGACAATAATAAAATGCCTGATCTAATGGATTTTGGCATTTTCGGATCACTCACCCGTGACAGCGTAAATAAGTTCAATTCCATCTTAAATAAGGCAGCTTCACATGCTACGCCTCGCCAAAATGTCCCTTCGGGAAATGGTGGATCATATACAAATAGGGAAATAGAGTTCCTTGTCAATGAAAAAAGAAGACGTCGTCGTGAATGCCAAATTACGCGATCACCGATCGCTAGGGTTAGACTTACTGAGGTAACTAAAAAACTACAGGCAGCACTTAAAAAAGAGGATAGACGCCGGCAAACTAGTTAGAAGGCCTTACTCCAACAAATTTCAACGAATTTCATCACTTCATTATACAAGTATGGCAATAGAGTCTAACTTCCCCATTCGCAATACATTTTATAACGTCGAAAATGATTTTGGAACTGTTTAGTTACTAGATATATTTATTGTTACCACACTTTTGCTTGCGACTGTAAAACGCATAATATACCCAGCGATCAAATTAACAGACGGTCATTGGCCACTGTTATATGATATCTTGTTATTTTATGTATTAACTGTTGTTGTTGTTGCGAACTAAGGTAAATGGAACTTGCATATTTTCCATGCAGGCATATTCTGCTTAGTAAGCATTTTTATTTATTTGCAAATATTGCTGTGGAAAATATTCAAGTTCATGGTCAACGGTCCCATGCAGACCATAATTGCTGATCTGCATGGAAACGGCAATACAAATTACCAATTAAGTTTAAAATAACTGTATAAATAGTCAATAAAAATATTCACTGGTCGCCAGTCAGTCAGTGAGAGGAAAGCAAACACTTTCTATTTTCTTTGTCAAAATTATTTAGAACCTTTCAGTTACAAGTGATGAAAGGTATAACATATAAATAAGTGTCAGTTCTGATGTTACATTTGAATTGGTAAACACTAATAATTTAGGTAATCTAACTCTACATTTGGTGACCCCTACAATTTGAACGCGCATCCTTTAACTACTGGACGGGGAACAAACATTTTGAACGCGCATCCTTTAAATACTGGACGTGGAACAAACATTTTGGTGACCCCGAGACAAATAGGATAAGCATCCTTCAAATACTTAGGGAATTTTGGGGAACAAACCGAACATTGGTGACCCTAATCCTACAAAATGTTGAAAGATTTGATAGCGAAACAGGAGGAGAGTGCGATCGAGATCGCAAAGCTGATTGCCACCGTAAAAGAAGCTCCTTTGGATCGGAGAACATTAGACTTCTACCAAGAGAAGTCGGTAGAGCTAACAGAACTCTGGAAGGTTTTCGAGCAGCAGGATAATGGTATCCGAAGACATCCTTCAATGGTTGCAGAACATCCTTATCTTGTTCAAGGCACATATGACTCCACCAGGATCAAATTTTGTGAGGCCACGGAGGAGATTGAAGAAGCAATCAATTCACTTACTGGAAGGTCAGCAGACCAGAGTGAAAAGACAATCCCCGTACCTATCTCCCAGAAACCGCTTCCCGCAGTTAGAGAACCGAGACAAGAGACAGAACCCGCATCGAGTGCGGAATTCAAAGGCACTATAAGGCGACAACGGGCCTTAATAATATCACTGGAGCGGTTGCTTCAAGGACAATCCAAGGTCGAAGCTCCCGTGCAATCCGTTTTGGCCATAGATAAGTTATGGGCTAATATCGTAGAAATGCACTTGACTGTGCATGAGTTATGTGATGATCCATCCACAGGCGGATATGATATCGCAAAATACTTGGAGCTCGAGGGGCAGGTCCTAAAGCATAAGGAACAACTCTTGTCTGGGCAGAAATGTGCCCAAACTCACGCAACCACATCAAAGTCACCGTCAATTGAACTACCAAAGACGACAATTCCCAAGTTCGATGGAGACTATTTGAAATTGCAGACGTTCGCAGACATATTTAGCAAAATGATCCACGAGCAACCATTGCCATCGATCCAGAAGATGTGGTACTTGAAGGCGAATATAACAGGAGACGCTGATAGACTCATTCGCCACTTCGAACTTACTGAAGCAAATTACTTGGCGGCGTGGAACACCTCATCATCGGCAGCAGTTCCGTCTTCATCATCACCGTCAACAGTTGCTGCAGCACAGTCATCAACAGCAGCATCAGCAAATCAACGTAACGAACGGCAGGGTTCAGTTCTATTGGCCACGGCCAGAATCAAAATAACGGAACCCAGCGGCAGGTCCGGAGTATTCAGAGCAATTCTGGATTCTGGATCACAAATAAATATAGTGACAGAGAGGCTAGTGAAACGTTTATCAATTGAACCAAAGAAAACTTCGCTGGCTATCGAGGGCATTGGTGGAAGATCAAAGAACACCAGTCAACGTGTCAACATAAATTTCGAGTCTATGACAACCCGATTTTCAGCCAGACTAGAGGCGTTTGTACTTCCAAGCATAGTACCCGCCCAACCCAGAAGATCATTTGATATATCGTCATGGCCGATTCCGAAAAACATCCAATTGGCCGATCCATACTTCAACAATACAGGCAAAATTGATGTTTTACTGGGCGCAGAATTCTACTTCGATTTAATGCTATGCGAGGAAATTCGATTAACCAACGAGATACCAATACTACGCAACACAAAGCTTGGCTGGATCGCAAGTGGATGGGTCAATGACGACGCAACCAACTCAGCAATATGTGCAGTCTACAGCAAAGATGAATTAGCCACAAGCGAGAATGAATTGTTGAGCGATGTAATTGAGCGATTATGGAGAATGGAGGACGATGGACCTATTGAAAAGAGATTATCGCTGGAGGAACAGCAATGTGAAGCCCATTTCGTACAAAACGTTCAAACAAACAATGAAGGACGGTTTATTGTGCGACTACCATTTCGCGAGAGTACAACCGCATTAGGAAAATCAAAAGAAATGGCCTACAACAGGTTCCTCAGCCTTGAACGTCGCTTACTGAAAGATCCGTCCATAAGAACACAATATATCAATTTCATGGAAGAATATAAAAAATTAGGGCACATGACAGAAGTAGACACTAATTCGTTGTTGGCTCCTAACTATTTCATCCCTCATCATTGTGTGCTGAAACCAGATAGCACAACATCCAAACTTCGGGCAGTTTTCGATGCTTCAGCTAAAACTTCATCAAATTATTCACTTAATGATTTAATGTATACTGGTCCAATAGTTCAGAGTGAACTATTCTCAATACTCGTTCGTTTTCGATTACCATGATTTGCTTTCACAACAGATATCGAAAAAATGTATCGTCAAATTTTGATACATCCAGATGATCGGAGATACCAGATAATTTTATGGAGAACGGACCCCTCATTTCCCATTAAATATTACCAACTCAACACAGTCACCTACGGAACGCGAGCAGCTCCATATCTGGCCACTAAATGCCTTCAAAAAATTGCAAATGAAAATGAATTCAGTTATCAGTTAGGTGCCCAGGTACTCAATGACTGTTTTTACGTAGATGATGGGCTCGGAGGATCGAACAGTTTAGCTACAGCTATTGAATCTCAACGACAGCTAATCCAACATTTTGAAAAAACATGGATTTAATTGTCGTAAGTGGAGTGCAAATCATCCTCAACTTCTTCAAAACATTCCGCAAGACGACCGTGAAGTGAATCTCGACTTCAACAGCAGCGATAGAAACTCTATCAAAACTCTCGGTCTGATTTGGTTACCAAAGACTGACCACCTTTGCGTTAAGGTAAAGGTGGAACCAGTAAAGGTCACTTCAAAAAGGACAGTATGTTCGGATTTGGCAAAACTGTTTGATCCGCTTGGACTTTTGGCACCAGTCGTAGTTAAGGCGAAAATGTTCATTCAACATTTGTGGCAGCTTAAATTAACGTGGGACGAATGCCTCCCATCAGATCTAAACTCAACATGGACGAATTTCCGCGAAAATTTAGTAATTTTGAATAATCTTCAAATATCTCGTCACAATTCAAAGGTGGCATCCCACTGACCACACAGTTACACATTTTTGCGGATGCATCCGAGAAGGCATTTGGGGCTGCAGCATATTTACGAGCAACATTTAAGGATAATAGAGTGATGACGCGTCTATTATGCGCAAAATCTCGAGTAGCACCCCTCAAAAAACAAACATTGCCAAGGTTAGAGCCGTGCTCAGCATTGTTAGCAGCAGAATTGTCACACAGGCTACGAAAAGATATGAAGATAAATGATCTACCAATATTCTTATGGACTGATTCTGAGATGGTACTAGCTTGGATAAACTCCCAATCATCATCGAAATGAGGAGCTCTGGGTGGAATAAAATGAAATGTTATTCCTTTTGAGCTGCATGTTGAAACTATTGATTCCTGTCCATCTTTTGAGTAAATTGACTCAATAAGTTCCGGAAGTTGATTTCTAGCACCAACGAAGTTCGTTGCATTGTCGCTGTATATATTCTGGCAACGTCCTCTTCGACTGATAAAACGTTTTAATGCTCCTATAAACGCGTTGGTTGATAATTCACTTACAAGCTCGAGGTGAACTGCCTTGGTGGCAAAACAACAAAATACAGCGATGTAGGCTTTTGTTGGTCGCTTTCCTCTGACTTTGTAGTGAAGCCATAGCGGGCCGCAGTAATCAACTCCCGCGTTGATAAATGGTCTTGATGGAGTCACTCTTGCTTGTGGAAGGTTGCCCATAATCTGTTGGCACAATTGAGGACGAGCCTTGTTACATCGTGTGCATTTTTGTAAAATGGCCCTTGTCGTTATTTTTCCTTTTATTGGCCAGAATCTCTGCCTCATGATTATTAATAAGGCCTGTGGACTACAATGCTTGTTTTCTTCGTGCATCATCTTGAATATTAGTTTGACCAATATGTCGTTGTATGGCAACAATATTGGATGCTTGGCATCATAGGGTAGAGTTGATTCTTCTAATCGTCCTCTAACACGAATGATTCCTTTGTTGTCAATAAAGGGGGACAAACTGGTGATTGCACTTTGTTTGCCAATGTCTTGACGTTGTTCCAATTTATTTTCCTGAATTACTGTAATCGTATCCGACATCATTTCGGCGTAGTCCGAATCCAAGACTCCGAACAATGTGTTAGCAACATTTCCAATTATATTAAGAGCCCCTCTTTTCTGTCGATATTGAACGAGTAAAGTGTTATCCATTGATACTTCCGTGTTAATATGTTGGAAGTGTCTAACAAGATCTTCGCACTCCCGTTTTTGTTGAATTTGTTGACATATGTGTTGAAGGGCCATTGTACCATCAGCGGTGGATAGCGAAGCCAGTTCAAAAAATATTTCACTTCTGTCCCGATGGGAACTCATAACACAATTAAAACATGAGTTCTGGAAACGATGGTCCAGTGAATATCTGCACGAGCTGCAACAGCGGCAGAAATGGAGAAAGCCATCTCCTAACATCGAACCAGGAGACATGGTCATCATTAAAGAAGACAACACGCCCGTCATGAAATGGCCATTAGGACGAATAACTCACGTTTATCCAGGAAATGATGAATATACACGGGTGGCCGATGTACAAACTGCAACAGGAATTTTCAAACGCGCAATTCATCGTCTTGCCTTACTTCCTGTTGAAAATGGCCAACAACTTGGTCCAGACGAACTTCAATCAGTCACAAACTCTGATCAAAATTCAAATGAACCAGAAGCAAAAAGACAATGTTTACCAGGCGGACATATTTCAAACGTCGACGTCATTCCCACCGATACCAAGGCCCAGAACATCAAGGACAACACCAGAGGACGATCAGCAGTTTAACACTACATTTACACGTTGTTGACCTTCAGTCAACGCGGGGGAGAATGTTTAGTTATTAGATATATTTATTGTTACCACACTTTTGCTTGCGACTGTAAAACGCATAATATACCCAGCGATCAAATTAACAGACGGTCATTGGCCACTGTTATATGATATCTTGTTATTTTATGTATTAACTGTTGTTGTTGTTGCGAACAAAGGTAAATGGAACTTGCATATTTTCCATGCAGGCATATTCTGCTTAGTAAGCATTTTTATTTATTTGCAAATATTGCTGTGGAAAATATTCAAGTTCATGGTCAACGGTCCCATGCAGACCAAAATTGCTGATCTGCATGGAAACAGCAATACAAATTACCAATTAAGTTTAAAATAACTGTATAAATAGTCAATAAAAATATTCACTGGTCGCCAGTCAGTCAGTGAGAGGAAAGCAAACACTTTCTATTTTCTTTGTCAAAATTATTTAGAACCTTTCAGTTACAAGTGCTGAAAGGTATAACATATAAATTAGTGTCAGTTCTGATGTTACATTTAGTGTGGTAAACACTAATTATTTAGGTAATCTAACTCTACAGGAACTTCCATTTATGGCAATATGGTTCCTTTCAAATTTGTTCAATTCCATTTTTAGAATATGCTATTTTCCAAAGCATTGGAAAATCTCATTAATAAAGATGATTCTGAAACCTGGAAAGGACAAAACAGTCCCCTCATCATATAGGCCAATAAGCTTACTTCCTTGCTTGTCTAAACTGTTTGAGAATATTCTCCTCGCTAAACTTAAACCATTCGCATCTAAAAACGTGATTCCATACCACAAATTCGGATTTCGCGAAGGTCATAACACTATAGAACAGGTAAACAGATTGACCAATCAAATACGAAATGCTTTTGAAAAAAGAATACGGTTGTGCTGTATTCCACGACGTTGTCCAAGCTTTTGACAAGGCCTGCACGAAGGCCTGAACTACAAAATTCAAAAATGTCTACCCGCGAACACTCACAGTCTTCTTAACTCATACTTGAAACACCGTAGCTTCAGAGTCAAGTGCGGGCAATATATAGCGTACTGGGCCATATTCTCTACCTCTTGTACACTGCATATATACCCATATCTTCAAGCGTCCTCATGTCAACTTTCGCCGATGACACAGCCACAATGAGTAGACACATAATGGCATCAATTACTTAAAACGCGTAGAATCATGGTTGTCTATCTGGAAAGTTAACCAGACAAAGTGTAAACAGGTAACATTTACTTTAAATTTTAGTACATGCCCAGCGGTAGAACTAAACAATATTTCTCTTCCACAATCTGACTATGTTACATACCCAGGGGTAGAACACTTTTTTCATGTTAATGAAATTACTCTAAAAAAAATAAATTACGATAATTTAATCAGCCATATAAATACTCGTATACAATGGTGTATTAAATTTGAGCTTTAGATATTTAATAGCTTATAATGAAATTTGGGTTTTAAATTTGTATTGGCCTAGGGATAAACCCTATTGATATTGGTCGAAATCGGTTTATAGTCCCCATAGAAGGTTATCCCAAAATTTACTTAAATCCCCATATCAAATTTGGACTCCGAACATTTTTTGCGCCCTAACAGAAGTGCCCTAAGTTTGAACAAAATTGATCCATGTTTGGACCATGCCACCAAAATTTACTTAAATCCTCATAAAACTCACCTATAAACCATTTCTGAATCCGTAAATGTGAGTGCTAAGTTTGAACGAAAACGGTCCATGTTTGGACCAAGTCCTCATAGAAGGGTACCCAAAATTTTCACTTGAATCCCCATAAACTCAAAATATACACTACCTTTCTCAAATTTGATAGTCACATTTTTGATAGTCGTGTAACTTGACATGATAATGTAACATCAGTGACAGATTCATAAATAACTTTGTATTTTTAACTTCTCCAATGTTACCTAAAAGTTTATGTTTTTACTTAAGACTACGTAAAACTAAAATAATGAAATATAATACCTGCGAAAGGGTTTTATGGATTTGTTTTGATCAGAAAAAATAAGTCATAAAATGATCACAATATGTTCTACAGTAAACATATTATCTGATGTTGATATCTTTCTAAATTTACCTGTTATCAAATTTTAGGGTCCACCAAAGTCATAAAGAATTTTATAAGTATGTCAATAATTGCGACAGTAAACCACTAAAGATAAAAACAACCCCATATTGGCAAGATACTATTTAATTAGTTTTATCTGATATTAAGGTCTGGATAACAAGTGCAGTTTTGTTCAATTTAAGTACTACCTGGTATGAAATTAAAGATCAATGTGTTAATAACATGTAAGTAAAAATCTATAAAATTAAGGATTCGATAAGGGGTTACTCAGCAATAAGTTAATCCTTTAAGTGTACGGACGTATATTCGCAAGTGATAAAACATAACAGACGCAAATAAAACAAGTAAGGAAAGGCTAAAGTCAGGCGGGCCGACTATATGCACTCCACTTTCTATTTTGTATGTTTACTAAACATATGCTGATATGCTTCAAATATTTGCCAACCTTTGACGGCACTCCAAGATTTGTAAATGACTCCATCACTAACGTAATGATCAGACGCCTTATGGGCAGATGCTATGTCTGCAATAAGATCTTAGGCAAAGCTAATGAGACCTTGATTGAATGCATTATTGGGTTGAATTGGGACGAAATTAAAGCTCACTTGTTATTTAAGTTCACTCACAGGAAGGATGAACCTTCGTTGTTGAATGACTTTCACTGCCTGGGCCAACAGAATTTGTCGGTACAGATATTCCACAATGAAATCTGTAAAATAAGGTCAGCCTTATTTAGTGTTGTGGACAGGGCTAGGGATAAAGTAGCCGTGACTGAATCTAAGAAAAATTGTACTCTAGAACATAAAAATGTTCCTAACGGGTCTAAGGGGACCCTTAGGAAAGGCGGTCAGGTCGATGAGACCACCCACGCTTGAATTAGCTCTGGAATATGCTACGGAGGAAAGGGATATTTACTTCCGGGAAAGCAGAGCGAGACAGGGGAATGATTATGGTCCTCAGAGGACACGTGATCAGGGTAATAACCAACAAAGTGGACGTTCTAACCAGTATCAGGATCGAAATACACCATATCAACAACAGCGGTCCAACGACGGTCCAACCCCTTCGGACAAGGTACATCGACAAATAAAATTGAACGTTCGGACGTTAGGAGCACACAAACCTCATTCTCCAATGGTCCGGGTATTTCTGGACAATCCTTTCGCCAGAATCGTCAGATGAATAGCATTGAAGCGAATACAGTTCCGGCGGAACTTCCACAGGATTTTTTTAACATAGATGCGGAGATAAATTTTCAGGTAACCGCCTCGATAGACCCACCGGGTACGTAAATACTCGAAGGCTGGGTTCCTCGCTTCCATATATCCTCATTACTTCACTGTTCGGTCGTCCTCTAAGATTTCTTTTGGATACGGGTTCAACTAACTCCTTTATTAAACCATCATTTGTACCCAATTCGGAGCGTTCGACCCTACGTGAACCAGTTACAATAACAACAGTTCTCAACAAACACAAGCTCGATGAGAGGTTGACCTATGGTTCATTCCCTGAATTTGGAGCGGAAGGGAACCTGACGTTCTTACTTTTTGATTTTCATACTTTCTTCGACGGGCTTGTGGGACATATTGGTAGGGAGCAGGAAATCATGAATGACTTCCTCAGCAAGGCACAGAATACTATTAATAAGGGAATTGGGGAGGAGTATCGCGCCGTTCGTATGTTAGCACATGCGAATAGGCTCAACTACGACATGGATATGATTTATAATCACCTATGTGATGTTGGAGAAAGCATGTTGCTAGCAAAGTTAGAAATAATCCCAAGGTTCATTATGGGGACCAAAGAAGTCAGCGAGGTTATAGGGATCTTAGAGTAACAAAATATTTCAATGCTGTCAGAGGAACATGTATATAGCTTATTGTCAATGCAGGCATATCAGAACCACACACAAGTAGTTTTCAATTTACTTATTCCAATTTTTGAGGAAGAAACATAACAGTTTGTCCACGTAATCCCAACTCCCATGAATAAAACAAAACGTATTGTAATTCCGAACTATGTAGCGTATAATAACAATAGTATTAAGTTCCTTGATGGCCAATGCCCAAGGTTCATTATGGGGACCAAAGAAATCAGCGAGGTTATAGGGATCATAGAAGAACAAAATATTTCAATGCTGTCAGAGGAACATGTATATAGTTTATTGTCAATGCAGGCATATCAGAACCACACACAAGTAGTTTTCAATTTACTTATTCCAATTTTTGAGGAAGAAACATATCAGTTTGCCCACATAATCCCAACTCCCATGAATAAAACAAAACGTATTGTAATTCCGAACTATGTAGCGTATAATAACAATAGTATTAAGTTCTTTGATGGCCAATGCCCAGGATTGTTCGGTACATATTGTTGTCAACCATCAAAACTCGACTCGCCTTGCTTACGGAACCTACTAACTAATTCATCTCCCATCTGGGACACGAGGAATGTGGGAGATGATGAAGAGGTTTTCCAACCGGAAAAACAGTTTGTATTTATTTTTAACGCAAACGAAGTGGAAGTGCTGTCTGATTGTGGGAGTCAAGCGGTCATCGACGGTTCGGTGGTGGTACATTATAGTAACTGTTCAATCAACATTAACGGGTTGCCTTTGGTTGACTCTTACATCGTGGAAGTCGACCATGTACCTATCATTATACCAGAACCCATACATTTCCGAACGAATAACACAGTGGAGGAGCTTAAGTTACGTAAGCTGAACTTTGCACACATCCATAACCAATCTGACTTACAGAGGCCACCAACGTACATAAAAAAGTATACCCCGCAATACACCACTTAGACCACCAGAGCTGTTGGCGCTTAATTATTATCGATCATATTTCAAGTATATGGGAATGAGAACTCAAGTGCATGGAGTTCTCATACCACATTGCAGCGTCAACAGTTTGTCGGCAAGTAAAGCAGCGACCGAGTTGCGGCCGTATTTATGTTGACGTGACATATTGTGTCACTGTCGATTCTGGGTTACGGCACACTTATGTATTTGGGTATTTGAGTGTATGTATGCTTCACTCTTTGTTCTTCGGTCATATACATATGTGTGTATATGTTACTCATGCTTATTCTGTAGGTCAATATGCTATGTACGTATTTTATGTAAACGTATGTATAGTTGTAAGTTCAACTCTACGTTTTAAGCGTATATATAATCTTTGAAATAAAATGTTAGTTGGTCTCTAACTTGGAAAAGAAGAACATCTGTCTTTAATTTGGAAGAAAGCAAGGAAGTGTTTAAAGGAAGAAAGTGTTAAGAAAAAATAAGTATTCAAAGTAAAGAAATAAAGAAATAAGTGTTCAACCTATGTATATCCTGAAGAAAAGATGTGTCACCTCGGCCAAGACTGGTGACTCGCGCAGTCTTATTCTCCGAGCATGTAGGCTGCGATCTCACACACACAACTGAGGAACAAACCTCTAGTTCAAACGTCATTACATTCACAAAACCACCACCAACATATTTACCCGAGCGTTCATCTAGCGTACTTGTTAGTAAAATTGCACTTATTGCTGGTGAAAATAATTTCTACACTTCTCCAATCAGGAGAGGTAATATTCACGAAACTAAAATACAGTAGTATACTGAAAACGGATTTCGTGCCATCACATACTGTTTTGACACAGAGAAAAGAAGCTACTACACCTATAGGCTTAATAATCGTAAAGGTTTGGTCGTTGTCATGAAGGGGGTTGAACATAGTGTAGATCCCAATGATATACAATATGTCTTGGAAGGAAAAGGATAAGAACGGTGGTCAATATCCTTAACAGGTTGAAAATTCCTCAGCAATTATTTAGGTCGAACTTGAACCAGCCACCTGAAAATTGAAAAGGAATGAAATACATCCTATTTACAAAGAAAATCGTTTGCTTCATTGACGCATATCTGTGGAAGAGCCGCACAAGCGAAATGGCCCCATACAATGTAAAAACTGTCTCGAATTCGATGATCTACACCAGTCTGCAAAATGTACTGTCCAAAACCAAGCGCAAAAGAAATTCAGTAACTGTGGCGGTAACCACTTAAAAGTAAATTTAATGTCCGCTTACAGACTGTAAGAAACCAACTCCTGAAATACAGATAACGCAAGTGCCTGTTACTGCACATAACACTGGAGAAAACTCATATTCATAGGTCCTAAAAGCGACCACACAAAATGTCCCCGTCCTTCGACTTCTGGGTTGGAGTCTATGATCCAATAACTTACCCAAAGTCTGAACATGTTTATGTCTACGTTACGTGCGTAACTAAAATCAGTTGATTCAAGCTCTTCTCAGCAAGAAATTAGTTCCTCCCTTAAAATATGCATCTGGAACACGAACGGTGTAAATGAACACAGATAGGGAATTTCAAACTTTCTCACTTCTGAGAACATAGATATAATGCTTTTATCTGAAACACATCTCACAAACAGATACAACTTTCACATACCAAATTATAGTTTTTACTGTACAAACCACCCCGATGGTAATGCTCATGATGGGACGGGTATCCTTATTCGGTGAAGAATGAGGCATGACGTACTTCTGAGATCCAAACGACATCAGTTCGAATATCATCCCTACTACTGCCCCCACGATACTCCGTAGCTGCTGAAGTATTTACAAAAATTTTTAATAGCCTTGGGCATAACTTCCTTGCTGCTGGCGATTTCAATGCTGTCACATCGGTTTCGATGACTATATTGAAAATGATGACGCGTAATTGATGACAGCGTAAATAAGTTCAATTCCATCTTAAATCAGGCAGCTTCACAGGCTACGCCTCGCCAAAATGTCCCTACGGGAAATGGTGGATCATATACAAATAGGGAAATAGAGTTCCTTGTCAATGAAAAAAGAAGACGTCGTCGTGAATGACAAGTTACGCGATCACCGATCGCTAGGGTTAGACTTACTGAGGTAACTAAAAAACTATAGGCAGCACTTAAAAAAGAGGATAGACGCCCTCAAACTAGTCATTTCATCACTTCATTATACAAGTATGCCAGTAGAGTCTAACTTTTCCATTCGCAATACATCTTATAACGTCATTTATGGCAATATGGTTCCTTTCAAAATTGTTCAATTCCATTTTTAGAATATGCTATTTTTTAAAACATTGGAAAATCTCATTAATAAAGATGATTCTGAAACCTGGAAAGGACAAAACAGTCCCCTCATTCTATAGGCCAATAAGCTTACTTCCTTGCTTGTCTAATCTGTTTGAGAATATTCTCCTCGTTAAACTTAAACCATTCGCATCTAAAAACATGATTCCAGACCACCAATTCGGATTTCGCGAAGGTCATAACACTATAGAACAGGTAAAGAGATTGACCAATCAAATACGAAATGCGTTTGAAAAAAGAATACGGTTGTGCTGTATTCCACGACGTTGTCCAAGCTTTTGACAAAGTTTGGCACGAAGGCCTGAACTACAAAATTCAAAAATGTCTTCCCGCGAACACTCACAGTCTTCTTAACTCATACTTGAAACACCGTAGCTTCAGAGTCAAGTGCGGGCAATATATAGCGTACTGGGATCTATTCTCTCCCTCTTGTACACTGCATATATACCCATATCTTCAAGAGTCCTCATGTCAACTTTCGCCGATGACACAGCCACAATGAGGAGACACATAATGACATCAATTACTTAAAACGCGTAGAATCATGGTTGTCTATCTGGAAAGTTAACCAGACAAAGTGTAAACAGGTAACATTTACTTTAAATTTTAGTACATGCCCAACGGTAGAACTAAACAATATTTCTCTTCCACAATCTGACTATGTTACATACCCAGGTATCCACCTGGACCGCCGATTAACTTAGCGAAGACACATTGAAGCCAAAAGAACTCAAATTAACCTAAAAATCCGACAACTTCATTGGCTGCTTAACCCAAACTCGAAGCTAAATCTAGAATACAAGGTACTGCTCTGCAACAGCGTGATACCAATTTGGCACTACGGCGCACTGTGGCTGAAATTTTGATTTCATTGGCCAAAAGTCTATTTTTTTGTCCAGATTAAGGTAGCCAAAAACTTAGGTTAAACTATTTATAATTGTGGGCGTGACATGTTGTCAAACTCAACTGTTTTTAATTTCATAAGAAGTTTTTTATTTTATTTTTTTATCAAAAAAAATGGTTATTACTCGCAAGCTATGTATCATCGATAATGGCCCGCGGACTTTTTTATAATGTTCGTAGGATTATAGTCTTTAGTTGTTGTAAGTGGTCACAGCTCTAGCGTTTAATATTAGGAGCGTTATGATATATTTATGAAACTGCTATATTTTTCTCAAATTTAAATTTTTGTGGAATAGAACTTCTAGGGAACAAGAAACGTATACCACCCAGAGAAAGTGTCCTCTTTAACCGTATAAATACTTTTCACCCGCCATGACCCGCGGGTAGAACACTTTTTTTTCATTTTAATGAAATTACTCTAAAAAAATTAAATTATGATAATTTAAACAGCCATATAAGTACTCGTATACAATGGTGTATTAAATTTGAGCTTTAGATATTTAATAGCTTATAATGAAATTTGGTTTTTAAATTTGCATTGGCCTAGGGACAAACCCTATTGAAATTGGTCGAAATCGGTTTATATTTGGACCAAATCCCCATAGAAGGGCATCCCAAAATTTACTTAAATACCCATAACACTCTCAAAATATTCGACATCTGCCTTAAATTTGGAATCCGAACATTTCGTGCGCCCAAACAGAAGTGCCCTAAGTTTGAACATAATCGATCCATGTTTGGACCACGCACCCATACAAGGGTGCCCCAAAATGTACATAAATCCTCTGAATTCATAAATGCGTTCGCTATGTTTGAACGAAATCGGTCAATTTTTGGTCCAAGTCCCCATAGAAGGGTGCCCCAAAATTTGCTCTTAAAAATAAAGAGCAATAAAACTAGCAAAATATACACTACTTCTCTCAAATGTAGTTTATAAACCTTTTCTGAATCCGTAAATGTGTGTGCTAAGTTTGAACGAAAACGGTCCATGTTTGGACCAAGTCTCCTTAGAAGGGTCCCAAAATTTTCACTTGAATCCTATAAACTCAATATATATAATATAAACTCAAAATATACACTACCTTTCTCAAATTCGATAGTCAAATTTTTTGATAGTCGTGAAACTTGACATGATAATGCTATGAAATAAAAGATCAATGTGTTAATAACACGTAACTAAAAATCTATAAAATTACGGATTCGGTAAGGGATTACTCAGCAATAAATTAATTCTTTAAGTGTACGGACGTATATTCGCAAGTGATAAAAAATAACAGACGCAAATAAAACAAGTAAGGAAAGGGTATAGTCGGGCGGGGCCGACTATATGCACTCCACTTTCTATCAGAATACAATTCAGTTCGGTAAAATGTGAAAACGGGAACGATTTTTGTATGTTTACTAAGCATATGCTGATATGGCCTGAGCCAATTTGTCAAATTGAGAAGAATATTTGTATCGGGCCTATATCCAAACATTGAATGAAGTTTCACAATAGGTTAAAGTATAACTCAATTTGAAATATGCTCAATTTGAAAATACGTGGTTTCTGGGGTGGAAAAACTCAAGCCGGGAGTGGGGATTTTTCTGGGAGCTATATGTAAATCTAAACCGATCTGGCCCATTTTCACCGTGGGTGTTTCTAGTTGAAATATAAGGTATTTTGTAAGATCTGAAGAAATTCGATGAAAATTCCTGGTTTATGGGGCGGAAAAGTAAAATCGGGACTGGAATTTTTGTGGGAGTTATATACAAATCTGAGCCGACCAGACCCATTTTCACAATGGGTATTTCTAGTGAAAATACAAGATATTTTGCCAAATTTAAAAAACTGATAAGACATGTGGTTTTTAGAGCAGAAAAAGTCAAATCGGGAGCGAAATTTGAATCGGACCTATTTAGAAATCTGAACCGAACTGACCTATATTTACCATAGGTGTTCTTAGTTTAAATATAAGATGTTTTGCAAATTTTGAAGACAATCTGATAAAATATGTGGTTTATAGATTGAAAAAAGTCAAATTGGGAGCGAAATTTGTATGGGAGCTATATATAAATCTGAACCGATCTGTTATTTTGAAAGATTTGAAGAAGATCTGTTAAAATATGCGGTATCTAGAGTGAAAAGAGTCAAATCGGGAGTGAAATTTGTGTGGGTGCTGTATATAAATCTGAACCGATCTTACCATAGGTGTTCTTAGTTAAAATATAAGATGTTTTGCAAAATCTGAAGAAATCTGATAATATATGTGATTTATAGAACGGAAAAACTCAAATTGGGAGATCTATATATAAATCTGAACCGATCTAACACATTTTCACCACAGCTGTTTTAGTTGAAATATAAAATGTTTTGTCAATTTTGAAGAACATCTGTTAAAATTCGTATGGGGATATATCTAAATCAGAAACGATTTTCTTCAAATTAAATAGCGTTTGTCCTTATCCCGATAAACTTTGTTGTGCAAAGTTTCATTTGGTTCTGGATACAATTCCGACGTGTACTTTGATTACAAGAATAGATGGACATTGCTAAATCGATTCAAAAAGTGATTCTAAGTAGATATGTATAATTAACAATGGGTGTTACAAACAAATGCACAAAGACATAATACTCTCGTGGAGTGTATAAATATTCAGAAAAGTATGGAGAGCTTTAGTTATAAAGAAGTGGCCGAAGAGTATTTTAGAAACAAAAAAGGAAGATGTTCTTAGTTACGTTAAAATAAAATTAAACTTAAATTCGTGTAGCACCGAAATACAAGAGCAATTATCTAATATCGCCAAAGCACTAAAAAAGCGCTACAAAGAAGTTAGCTGCAGTAAACAAAAGTTTTAAGTTTTATATAAAAAGTGCAAACTCGTTAGAAGTAAATCATTGGACAACTGCAGCGATAGATCTAAGAGGCGGAAACTTAAAGATGTTAACGATGCAAATATAATCTTTTCCAACATCAATTACGATCACAGAACCAATTAGCAAAAGTGGACATCATTGAAAAAGTTGTTAAAGCTAGTCCAGTGAGAACAAAACGGATTCTTAAAAGATAAGATATTTATTGAATGTATATAGTTATAATACAATTTTACAAATTTGTATATATCATATTTCACATAGGTAATACGGCTTAGCCTTTTATATAGAATAATTTTATTTTGTATATCTAAAATAGGTATTTTTATTTATAATGTATAGAAACTATTCAAAGGAAAAGAACAAAAAACCTTTGCTACTAAATACTTATAATTATGTTTTATATAATTATACTTATAATGTAGATATCAAATCATTTTTTGACATTTCACATGATGTTTTAAATTCATCCGTGATGGTTTCCACTTTTTTTAAAATTGTGCATGTGTTGCTGTTTTGATGCCACAAACGAGTTGAGTAATGCCAGGGTAGACTTAACATCATTTTAAGTAGTTTATTTTGACATATTTGTAATTTCTTTGTGTGCCTTCGCACGAAATCCCCATACGGAACAGCCATAAAGGATAATGGACTGAAATATTACCTTTAGTATTATAATTTTATTCCAATTATTTAATTTAGATTTTCTATTTATTAATGGGTACAGTATTTTAATATACAAATTAACTCTACTTATGATAGTGAGCCGTTTGTCTAGGAATATTCCAAAGTATTTGAGATTGTCTATCCAAGTTTTATTATTACCATTTACGATTAAATTAGCAGATGGAAGAAAGCAAGACTTTCTTTTTATTGAGAAAAAAATAGCCTGAGTTTTTTCAAAGTTTAGTTTGATTTTCCATTTATTGTAGTATGGGACTATATTGTTAAGTGTAGTGGTTTAGTAGTTTAGTTAGTTTTAGTAGTTTAATATCGTGACCAAATTTATGTGACATAAAAATGCCAATATCATCAGCATACGCTGCATATTGACAAGGTAACAATTTCGGTAAATCGTTCCTTGTGGAACCCCAGATGGAATTTCCATTAGGTCTGATAAATCATTGTTTACAGATACTTGAAAAGCTCTATCCTTTAAATAACATTTCAATATTTTTATCAAGAATGGAGGAAATCCAAAATAGATTAATTTAAATAACAGTACATCATGCCAAATGGAGTCGAAAGCTTTTGTCACATCCAGAAGTACTACAGCTGTCGAATTGCCAGTCTTAAAATTAGTTTTAACGTGTTTACAAATTCGTGTTACTTGATGTGATGTGCTGTGAAACTTTCTAAAGCCAAATCGTTCTTTAGGTATAATATTATTAGTTTCCAATTTCTTATCAAGTATATTCTTTAAAAAAATTTCAAAATGATAGGACGATAACTTCCTGGGTCGTCTTGCGGCTTACCAGGCTTATGAATAGGCACAATTTTTGATACCTTCCATGGTGTAAAGTAATATTGAATTTTTAAACATGAATTAAAGATAAAAGTCAAGTATTTGAATCCTATTGTAGGTAAGTGTTTTAACATACGGTTGTTAACATTTTCAAATCCTGTGGTTTTTCTTCATTTAATATCGCGAATTAATGAACGAACAGTATTTGTGGTGATGAGTTCAGTCAGAGGTGTGTGTAAAAATGAATTTTTGACAAAATTGATGTGCTCACGAGTACTTAATCCATCGGATGTGTGGTGATTTTGGATGAAGTTATTTGCAAGACAATTAGCCTTTTCCTTGCAAGTGAAGTTTATATTGTTATGTGATTTTAATGGAGGGATATTAAGTCTCTTTTTCTTTAATACTTTTGCAAGGTTCAAAGAAGGTTTTGCGGATTTGTTTAAACTTGGAAATTTTAAAGACCACTGTCGGTTTCGAAATGGTTGTATTTCGTTACGAATATTTATATTATATCCGGACATTAACAGATAATCTGAAACTTGCCTATACCTAGACCATTCTCGTTTAATTCATATTAAATTTAGAATGCAGTCGGGCAACTTGAAACAGTTTGTTCACTGTCGAACCAAATGTAAATATGTGTATAATTATCAATAGCAGAATCAATTTGGATGGGGCTGTTAAGCAGATCTTGCGATGTGGCAATAGAACTGAAAGAGTTTTGTAAAATCGGCTCTGCTAAAGATATAAGGTCTATGTTGTGTTCGGCAGGCTTCAGATTCGATTGTGAACGTAACTGGTAAGTGATCTGAATTTGGTTAATTTAATGTGCTAAGTTGTGATATCAATGATGGAACGTTTGATAAAACTATATCCAAAGTTGAAGGTAAGGATGATGACACAGATGGTATATAGGTTGGTGAATAGGAATGAGAAATTGTAATTGGAAAGAAGATCGTCATATCATATAAGATATTACCCCAAGCATTAGCCCTAACACAGCCCCAATTTCTGTGTCTGCTTTTATAATCTCCGCAGAAAATATACTTGCCTGATATGCTTAGCAATTTCCGTAAGTCTTTTTATATTCATTTCGCGTATAATCATTTCCAGCACCGCCAAGAAAGTATACACTAAATATTTTGATTCAATTTCAACACCGACATTTTCTATTAATTTCGTACCAATATTAGGCTCTTCTTTGAATTTGATTGTCTTCTTGATTACAACAGCAACACCACCACCTATACCGTCACGATCACGTCTTATAATTTTATAGTTTGGATGTGAAAATTTAATACTAGTCTTAAGCCAAGTTTCTGTAAGTAGGCATACGTCAATGTTGTTTCTACATAAGAAATCAAAAAATTCATAAATTTTGTTGCAGACGCTCCTGCAGTTCCAAGAAACTATTTTAAGAGAATCGAATTCCATTACTTATTTGAATACAAGAATTTAAAAGCTAGCTTAGCAATTACATTAAATTGATCATATCTCGACTTACACGAGCGGAAACCATTTCACATGTGAGCTGCATAATCTCTTCTTCAGTGAAGAAAGGCTTTTCGACTGTAAAATGCATGATATACAAAGAGATCAAATTAACAGACGGTCATTGGCCACTGTAAATGGAACTTGCATATTTCCACTTCTGCTTAGTAAGCATTTTTGTTCATTTGCAAAATATTGTTATGAAAATATTCAAGTTCAACGGTCCCATGCAGACCAGAATTGCTGATCTGCATGGAAACGGCAATACAAATTACCAATTAAGTTTAAAGTAATTTTATAAATAGTCAATAAAAATATTCTCTGCTCGCCAGTAGTCTGTGAAAGGAAAGCAAACACTTTCTATTCTTTCTTTGTCAAAAATATTTAGAACTTTTCAGTTACAAGTGCTGAAAGGTATAATATATAAATTAGTCTCAATTCTGGTTGTTAATGCCAAATATTCGTGGTCCATACCCGCAGGCCACCCTAATATTCTCCCGCCGAAACTTTGTCAAGTTCTAATAGTTTTGATTGTGTTCGTTATTCTCTAGTTCTAAATATGGCTACAATCCGTCCTATGTACTCTCTCCTTTCACTTTCTTCCTACAACATTGTTTTGATCAGAAAAAATGAGTCATAAAATGATCACAATATGTTCTACAGTGATATCTTTCTAAATTTACCTGTTATCAAATTTTAGGGTCCACCAAAGTCATAAACAATTTTATAAGTGTGTCAATAATTGCAACAGTAAACTACTAAAGATAAAAACAACCCCATATTGGTAAGATACTATTTAATTAGTTTTACCTGATATTAAGGTCTGGATAACAAGTGCAGTTTTGTTCAATTTAAGCTATGAAATAAAAGATCAATGTGCTAATAACATGTAACTAAAAATCTATTAAATTACGGATTCGATAAGGGATTACTCAGCAATAAGTTAAGCCTTTAAGTGTACGGACGTATATTCGCAAGTGATAAAACATAACAGACGCAAATAAAACAAGTAATGAAAGGCCAAAGTCGGGCGGGGCCGACTATATTCACTCCACTTTCTATCAGAATACAATTCAATTCGGTAAAAAGTGAAAACGGGAACGATGCCAGCAGAGTCTAACTTCCCCATTCGCAATATATCTTATAACGTCGAAAATGGAACTACCATTTATGGCAATATGGTTCCTTTCAAATTTGTTCAATTCCATTTTTAGAATATGCTATCTTCCAAAACATTGGAAAATCTCATTAATAAAGATGATTCTGAAACCTGGAAAGGACAAAACAGTCCCCTCATCCTATAGGCCAATAAGCTTACTTCCTTGCTTGTCTAAACTTAAACCATTCGCATCTAAAAACATGATTCCAGACCACCAATTCGGATTTCGCGAAGGTCATAAAACTATAGAACAGGTAAACAGATTGACCAATCAAATACGAAATGCCTTTGAAAAAAAGAATACTGTGTTGCTGATTGTGGGCGTGGCATGTTGTCAAACTCAACTGTTTTTTTAATTTCATAAGAAGTTTTTTACTTTATTTTTTATAAAAAAATAAATGGTTACTACTCGCAAGCTATGTATCATCGATAATGGCCCGCGGACTTTTTATAATGTTGGTAGGACTATAGTCTTTAGTTGTTGTAAGTGGTCACAGCTCTAGCGTTTAATATTAGGAGCGTTATGATATATTTTGAAACTGCTATATTTTTCTCAAATTTAAATTTTTGTGGAATATAACTTCTAGGAAACAAAAGGGAACAAGAAACGTATACCACCCAGAGAAAGTGTCCTCTTTAACCGTATATATACTTTTCACCCGCCATGACCCGCGGGTAGAACACTTTTTTTTCATTTTAATGAAATTACTCTAAAAAAATAAATTATGATAATTTAAACAGCCATATAAGTACTCGTATAAAATGGTGTATTAAATTTGATCTTTAGATATTATTAGATGAAATTTGGTTTTTAAGTTTGTATTGGCCTAGGGACAAACCCTATTGAAATTGGTCGAAATCCGTTTATATTTGGACCAAATACCCATAGAAGGGCAACCCAAAATTTACTTAAATCCCCATAACACTCTCAAAATATTCGACATCTGACTCAACAGAAGTGCCATAAGTTTGAACAAAATCGATCCATGTTTAGACCACACCCCCATATAAGGGTGCCCCAAAATTTACTTAAATCCTCATAAAACTCATAAACCTTTTCTGAATTCATAAATGCGTGCGCTATGTTTGAACGAATCAATTTTTGGACCAAGTCCCCATAGACGGCTGCCCCAAATTTTTCACTTGAATCACCATAAACTCAAAATATATATAAAATAAACTCAAAATATACAATACCTTTCTCAAATTTGATAGTCACATTTTTTGATAGTCGTGTAACTTGACATGATAATGTAACATCAATGACAGATTCATAAATAACTTTGTATTTTTAACTTCGGGCCGCAGTCTAGTGTTGACCCATAACAAGTTTCAATTTCAACCGTCTGTATATTTCACCCAAACTGCTGTTATTTCTCCAATGTTACCTAAAAGTTTATGTTTTTACATAAGACTACGTGAAACTAAAATAATTAAATATAATACCTGTGAAAGGGTTTTATGGATTTGTTTTGATCAGAAAAAATAAGTCATAAAATGATCACAATATGTTCTACAGTAAACATATGATCTCTTTCTAAATTTACCTGTTATCAAATACTATTTAATTAGATTTACCTGATATTAAGGTCTGGATAACAAGAGCAGTTTTATTCAATTTAAGTACTTCCTGATATGAAAGATCAATGTGTTAATAACATGTAACTAAAAAATCTATAAAATTACATATTCGATAAGGGATTACTCAGCAATAAGTTAATCATTTAAGTGTACGGACGTATATTCGCAAGTGATAAAACATAACAGACGCAAATAAAACAAGTAAGGAAAGGCTATAGTCGGGCGGCAACGACTATATGCGCTCCACTTTCTATCAGAATACAATTCAGTTCGGTAAAATGTGAAAACGGGAACGATTTTTGTATGTTTACTAAACATGTGCTGATATGGCCTGAGCCAATTTGTCAAATTGAGAAGAATATTTGTATCGGGCCTATATCCAAACATTGACTGAAGTGGCCCACTTTCACAATAGGTTAAAGTATAACTCAATGAAATATGCTCAATTTGAATCGATCTGGCCCATTTTCACCGTGGGTGTTTCTAATTGAAATATAAGGTATTTTGTAAGATTTGAAGAAATTCGATGGAAATACTTGGTTTCTGGGGCGGAAAAAGTAAAATCGGGAGTGGAATTTCTGTGGGAGTTATATACAAATCGGAACCGACCAGACCCATTTTCACAATGGGTATTTCTAGTGAAAATACAAGATATTTTGCCAAATTTGAAAAAAAAAAAAATCTGATGAGGCATGTGGTTTCTAGAGCAGAAAAAGTCAAATCGGTAGCGAAATTTGAATCGGACCTATTTATAAATCTGAACCGATTTGACCTATATTTACCATAGGTACATATAAATATTTGAAGACAATCTGATAAAATATGTGGTTTATAGATTAAAAAAAGTCAAATTGGGAGCGAAATTTGTATGGGAGCTATATAAATCTGAACCGATCTGATATAAGTTATTTTGAAAGATTTGTAGAAGTATTGTAAATTCTAGGACCAACTGTTAAAATATAAAAGATACATAAGTAAATGAAAATGATGACGCTATTGATGACAGCGTAAATAAGTTCAATTCCATCTTAAATCAGGCAGATTCACATGCTACGCCTCGCCAAAATGTCCCTACGGGAAATGGTGGATCATACACAAATAGGGAAATAGAGTTCATTGTCAATGAAAAAAGAAGACGTCGTCGTGAATGACAAGTTACGCGATCACCGATCGCTAGGGTTAGACTTACTGAGGTAACTAAAAAAACTAGAAGCATCACTTAAAAAAGAGGATAGACGCCGGCAAACTTGTTTTACCGAAGGCCTTACTCCAACAAATTCAACGAATT